>JALKAD010000183.1:0-24065 GCA_024500015.1 Ulva compressa
GCTGCCACCGCGCGGTGACGGTTGATATTCGCCGCATGTTAGCCGCATCCGGCTTTGAATGTGCAGCATTGTGAAATAATACGGAATCAAGATCCACTCGCTCGGCCGTCGTCGCCAGCATCGTCACCTTCTTTCAAAAACGTTCGATCTGGCTAACAAATCAGCCCCGCTGGCGCCTGTTAGAAGCTTTCGATTATTCTCATTGTAGTCGTGAGATGTTGCAGCTGGTTGTGGCGATGAGTTCAGTCCTGTGACGTCCTGCGCAAGCGTCCCTGCATGCTGCGTGTTGCGTCGCTCGCAGCCCTCCCTGCAGAAGTGCGCAGCATCCACGACCTGTGGCACTGTGTTCACACAAGGATCCGGTACTTGACTGCGCAAATGTGTTGTGCACGTCCCTTGCTGTGCTGTGTTGTGCATGTCCCTTGCTGCGCTGTGTTCTGCGGTGCGCCTGGCCACCGTTGTTTGCTCGCGGCGTCCTCGTTTCCTCGACAGCAACGCCGCGACCTCAAAGCCGTGCGCACTCGGTGGCATGCTTTGCGTTTGTCTTGTCAAATCCTGCAGGTCGTGGTTTTCTTTTTCCTCACGATCAATCAGTTGTCACTGTTGTAGCACTGGATACAAATTCGCGTTCATATGTTTGCATCATGCATGCACGCATAAGAGCATGCATAGCGCGCAGTCGCTTCCTCTCGGCTTGTCACTCTGCACGAAGGCTCGGCAGGCGCCTGTATCACGACCTGCAGCAAGCTGGAGCTTCCTGTTTCTCTGTGAAACCCTCCTGCTGGACGTCCATGGACCGACCTGCTCACCACATCAATGCATCAGCAGCATATATGCCGAGATGAGGCTGACCAATGCATTCCAATGTGTTGCATCAGCATGCATGTTTTCACTGTTACACCAACGCATTGGCCATACAGTTTGACCATACAGTGGTGTGTGCCCGTCATCATCTCTTCATTCCCTCATGGCCTCTGTGGCTGGCCGCATCTGCGGCCAGCTAAAGCTGCACTGATTTGATCTCAGTCAGACACACATTCAACATCTGCAAGCCTGCAGCATTCTCATGCAAGACAATGTGCCAGGAGTGCCCTGCTGGACAGGATCAGCACATGCAGCACATCCAGATGCACTGTCTGGTGCAGCTGCTTGTTCATAGCAAGAACCTGCCTGTCATACTTCTATGCCTGTGCAATGCAGCAGCTGCGTCACTGACAACTGCCAGCATACCAAATGTGTCATGTCCAATCAAATCATTGCAGATCATCAAGTCCCTGCCAATCTGGTCACTCCACACCAAATGCATGCGCTGCACCTAAAGGCAGTGCATGCAGTGTGCTTTGCGAACCAGCAGTGGACCAGCACACGTAGCGCAGCGACCGATCACGCATGTCCACTCCAAACTATCGCTGCTGCGGGTTTTAAAGACCACTGTGTGGCAGAAACCACACCTCCTCAGGTTCCTCAGGCGCCACCTGTGCTGGGTCCTAGATCTATCACTGCGTAACACCTCATCAGGTTCCTCACCTGCGCGACTCACTCTTTCACAGCTGCTGCAAAGTTTTCAATTCAACGCATGGACTGTGCAAGTGCTGAGGGTTCCCGGACATGCAGGCAGCCGCAGCATATGACGCCGCAGCACGCCAGATCCGCGGCGAGGCGGCGATCTGTAACTTTCCGGTTACGGAGCGCGAGCAGGAGAATGCCGACCGGTACCTAGACCGTGTCGCCTCGGCCACCCGTAAGCGCCGCCACACCAGCGGCGCAGAGGCAGACACACCTGCGCTGTGCCACCGCCGCCTCACAGCACGCCAGCGTGCGAAGCTGTCATCCGCGGCCACCGCGTCAGCCGCCGCACCTGCCCCTGCCGAACCTACCCCCTCCGGCGATACCGAGGTGTGCCCCCGCGCCACTTCTCGTGTCAACTCTCTGGCTTACCTGGTGTTGTCGCTAACCTTGTCACGTTTTCCGTACGCTCAGTGTTGCTATCCTGCAGTTCGCCATTGACTCGATTACTCTTGGGCCAGCAGGGTTTGGTGTCTGTTGTTGGGCCCTGCGCTGTGCCTCTGCTGGAGCCCTGACGCGGTGTTGCGAATGCAGTCTCAGACGGATATGTCCGCAACTTCCACCACGCTGCGCGCTGAGCGGCCACGCGCAGCGCCGCGTGCACGCGCGCCAAAGCGCAACAACACCGCCAAGGCCCCAGCACGCGCCCGCCAGCCCGCACGCGCGGTCCCCATCGCTGCACAGCCGATGCATGGGGCGCACGTGCGGGGGGGGCCGATCTTCGTCGTGCCTGCCGGCGCGAATGCTTGGAGCTACGTGAACGCTAACTACTTCCAGACCGCCGGAGGCCACATCGAGGCATCCGGAACCTCCCCTGGCGCCGACGGTGTACACCCTGTGCTGACCGCGGCAGGACCGATCATGTGGGACCGCTCAATCGCCGCAGGCCGGCCGCTGGTGCCGAGCGGCCCCATGCATAACGCCGGCAGCGAGATGAACACACTGCCCCCCCTCTCAGCCGGCCCCCCGCCGCCGGCCGCGTTGCAGAGCGTGGCATGTGCCGCAGTACACCAGCCCGCAGCGCCGCAGGCGCAGGCCCCAGCAGCAGCAGCACCCGCCGCGAGCGCCGCTCGTGGAGCGTCCGAGTCTACCAACTCGGACGACATGCTCGATTTTAGCATGCCTGAATTTTATAATGGATTGCAAGAAGATGTTACAATGTTCCTGCCAGAAGGTGATGCTGCAATGGCTGCAGCGCATGCTGTGATGACACAAGACTCTATGGACAACTTGTTCGCAGGTGTGCCCTGCATGCTGTGACTGTTCACCTGCCAATGGACCATTCACACCACGCAGTCCTGGTACCTCACCCATTGTACAAGTGATTTTGTTGACACAAGCATGACAGTGTCATGGCACTGTTTCAACTGCAAAGTTGTAGATTAAATATGGCAGATTTCCACCCTGGACAGAGCCGTAAATGAATGGCTCAAGTTCGTAGTGTTACGGATCTTGTTCTCACCTGTGCACCCGTGGCGTTGCAACGTGGTACATTTCTGCTTCTATCGCGATGAATTGGCCCGCCACGGGGCATGCATATGGTACGGCGCCGTCAGTCCATACGGAAGCTGTGGCTCAGGGAAGTCGACTCGCCTGTGGATGAGGTAACTGTTACTCCATGGCATGCAACCACCGCGCAACGCCCTGTGGCGGCTTGCACCACGTAATGCTGGATGGCGTCAGCATGCGGTCAAACTAGGAGCGCACCGTCGCGACGTTCGGCACTGCACAAACGAAACTTGTTACACGGCTGCCCATGCTGCTATGCTACACATCTTTTCGGCAAGTTGTACCATTTGTCACGAAGCCTTTGCATGAGCACAACTGCTGTGGCGAGAATTCTCGAAAAGCCGATGGTGATACACCCCAGACACATCTGACCTCGGCTGAGGCGTCATGAAACCAGCTTGTTGATCAATTTTACACATGCGACGAAGTTGCACAGGCATAGCTGTGCACAGTCATGCAACCGATGCGGTGGATCGATCGACGCATGTAGCAGTGCCCATGCGTGTGCGTTCCAGGCGACAGGCTGTATCTCTGAGGTACTGTCGCTTGTGAGCGTCGGGCACAACGCGACGGCTTCGTTCAATCAACCAGATTCACGAGGCCCTTCCATTATCTAGCTTGTCGTTGCAGCATCCCTCGTCAGCATTACCGATGCGCATGCAGCCGGCGCCGCTGGCCCGCGTAACCTAGTCAAACGCGGCAGTCATCAAATCATCCCTTCACTACCCGCACTGTTGAACTCTCGCTGCTGTCACCGGTCATCCCCATGCACACGAATGGAGTGTGTTTGTGTGATCGAATAGCTGACAAAACGTTAGGCCGCGTTATGCAGTGCACGCGGCCATCGGTGCCTCGAGCCCGGTCGGGTGCAACCACAAACATCGACAGCGCACATGCTGCCACGTCACGGTGCACTGAACACGCCTGTCCAGCTGACACACTCTCAACCCAACCATCATCGCGTCGGAACTGATTCTCCAGGAATGTCGCAGGCAATTTGCATTCACAGCGATACCCCCACTGTGTCACAGAGTGGTGCTGTCACACCACAGTGGTCAACACTGCGTGACAGTCCATGCTGTATTCCTGTTGCCCAGTTCCAGACAAGCATCCCTGTCAGCCATACAGGTTGTCCCACAACCAGCCTTCCTACCTCGCACTCCGTCCTAGTGCAGCCTGACCGTGCTGTGTGCAATGCAGACACCCCAGCTGGCCTAGCGGACGAACTCGACTTCCCGATGTCTGCGAGCTGCTTCGATGATGCAGGCCCAATGGGCGCGGCAGATGATAGCTATCCCTCCACCGACTTCTCTGCTGACTGTGACCTGGCCTTGCTCTAAGGCAACTGCCCCCCTCCCGGTCCGGCCCCTGCCGTCCCTTGCGGAACCCTCTATCAGCTGCACAACGACCTGCTGCGCGCGAGGCTGCTGCCGCATCATGTCAGAGCAACTGAGCCAGTTATCGGCAGCACAGGCAAGAATTTTGCTTCGGGGGAGGTTGGGGGGTTTGGTGCGGCAGTGGAGGTCGGCTGGTTGTGGCTCAAGCGCTGCATATGTGCAATACGAGGTCTGCGCTCAGCGTCACGCTGTGTGCAGTGCCGCTCGGCATGATTTTGTGCTGCAGCACAGTTTTCCATGATTTCTGTGCCCGTGAATGCCGTGCCGGCCCCCTCCATGCGCATGCTGCCGTGCTGCGGGTGGGGGCGACGGGCAGGGTGGGCAGCGAATGTGTGTGCTGCGAGAATTCGAGGAGGTTGACAGGAGGTGAACATGTGTTGGTAGGGTGGTTCTTGGAAGGGATGGCCATGAGGGCTGGGACAACAGGTCCTGAATGCATGATTAATGCGAGGCATGCATGGCGCGTCGGCACTGCTGTGGTCGCTTGCTGGCGATGGGGCCACACGGCATGTGTTTGTTTTGAATGTTCTGTTTTTGCGGGCGTGGGCTGCCCTCTGGGTGAGTCTGCCGTGCGAATGCGGGTACTGGGCACTGGGGCGGACGGGCCAGACTGCGCCACAAGTACACCGTGGCTGTTTGCTTTCAAACATGTCGCGTCGTGCAGGCTTGCTGCGGGGGTGAGCAGCGTAGGGTGAGAGAGAGAGGAGAGCGGCAACCGTTGTGTGCGGACTGCGGTGGCAGAGAGTTCGATTCGGGAGCGCGGCTGCAGTAGGCTCCGCGTTTGCTTGATTTGCTTTTTCCAGCGCTGAGCAGTGGTCATGTCGCGTTGCGATGGCCATGCGAGCCGGTCGGCATGCATGCACCGCGCGTGTTCAAGGAAATCGCGCGTGTGCTGCGCCCTCGAGAGTCCCGCTTTGGTGGAGCGTGGCTGCTGTCTGAGGGGGGCTTCTGGTGGGGCCGGTGGTGGAGCGCTAGGGTTTTGCCGGAAGGGGCATGGGAGAATGATGGTCTTGCATGAATTGGCAGCAGAGGGCGGTCGGAATGTGCTCCAAGCCATTGCTGCCGTCGCAGCTTGGGGCTTGTATAGAATGTCCATAGAACCGGGTACTGTGTCAACGGTACTGGCGGGCGGCCGCTGCAGGTGGGCTGGGTGGTGGGGGGGTGCAGAAGTACATGCGAAACCGAGGTTATTTGTTGTCCTGAGGAAATGGCCTGATTCGGGGGAGGAGGGGCCGCATGCGTGCAGCACCCTGCTGAAATGCATGGAATGGCTTCTGCACTCCGGGCCTGGGCGTGCATGCCATTGCTCACATGTCGTCATGGCATGATAATGAGCTGTACTGCTGCCTGGCCGCACGTGCTGTGCTATGTGCTGTGCAGCACCACCCGGTTACCAACCGTGCAGAGCCTTTTAGAGAGCCGTGGAAGGCATTGTTGAATCCTCACGATTCCTGTTGTTGTAACGGGGGTGCAAACGCTCTGCCTCGGGTCAACGTTCTGCTTGCTGTGCTCTGCCATGCCTTGTAGGTTTCATGCAAATCGTTATGGTACAATTCAGAGCACGAGGTGCAACTTGTCACAAAATGTGTTGGATGCCCTTGCGCAACCAATATCAAAGCTGCCTCAAGCTGGCGACAGGTCGTATTCAGTGCGTGCCCTCTGACGAATCACATGAAAAGAGTGTGGCGAGTTCCTGAAGGGGGTCGATCTGCAAATGAGGCAGTCCTGACACCGTCCATACCTGAGCCTAGCAAATTAGGCTGCTGCAACACAGACAGTGAATACCGGTGTATACTTACAGACCGATGCATGTGCCAAAAGCTGTATGCACCGGAGATTTCCCAACAGCAACAGCCCAGCTCCACAGCTTGCTGCCACAAAGCAGCCTCCCTTTAGATGGCACGGCTCCTCAAGTCTCTCTGTGCATGCTGCGGGCTGTGATCACATGAACACGGGGGTCCGCGCTGTGCCTGGCCTCGGCGCAGAACCCGCCCGCCGCTCCACAGCAGCACGGCCACAGGCGCCCACGCCGCGCCGCTCATCCTCCACCATCTGCCGCGCCGCCGCCGCGTTCAGACCAGGCCCTGTTGGCGCGGCCCCCGCCGTCGCGGGCCGGCCATGCGCGCTGCCGAACTTGTCGGCCATTGGCAGCAGCCCGCAGGCGCTCGGCAGCGGGCCGAGCGGCTCCGGCCGCACCGGCGCGACATCACGGTCGCACGACAGGCACCGCGACTTGATGGCGCGCGCTGCGGCCGACGTCACAGCACGCGCAGCAGCTGCCTCGAGTTCCAGCCGCGCCGCCTCCAGCGCCGCATTGGCCGTCTTGCGCATAAGCGCCTGCAACACACCGCATGTTTCCCAACACGCCGCACGTTTCCCGAGCACCCCCACGCTGCATGCACCCGCTGCATGCTCTGCGCTGCGCTGAGCCCTCTTCAAGGGTGGCGTTTTGAGGTCGGAGCCACCAGGCACTGTGGTCACAGTGGAGTGGATCAGCGCTCGCACTCTGCTAGCAAAATCGACAGGCAGGCTGCGCACGGGACCGCGCTGACTCCCGCCCCTGACATGGAGGCACGCAGGCCTGGACGTACCGCCATGCACGTGAAAGGGCTCCATGGGGGCATCCCACGATCACTAGTATAATAGTAGTATTGCAGAAAAGCAACGGCACAGACAGTATTTGACATCATACGTGCCATACATGCCAGGGAACATGCGACGCGCCACCTGTGCCTCGGCCATGTGTGCGGCCTGTAATATCACCCCACAAGCAATTCGCAGCGCCTTTGATAGTTGCAGCTTGCAGAGCCAAGAATGCCTAGTGCCTCCACCAAAGCGTTCGACTCATTCTGCTCTTGTCCGCGCGTCATGGGCCATAGAACTGGAACGTTTAGCTGCTGCTGAACACTACACTTTCGTGACCCTAGCATACCTGCTGCGATACAGAAGGAGCTGTTTCACAACACTTCTTTCACGCTAGCCAGGTGGTAACAGCCGGGACACCCGCGAGTGACGCGTATTGCACTGGGTGGTACTCAGCGCACATGTCGTGAAACAGGAGGTGGTAGTTCACAACACATGTAGGCTAGCTGCACACCTGGGCCTCGCTGCGGCCGAGCTTCTGCTCCACGATCTCTGACAGGCTCGACACGTCGCTCTGCCGCGCCGCGCCCGCCAGCGCGGCCGCGTCCACGCCCAGCGCCGCCGCCAGGCTGCCCGACAGCCGCTTCTTGACGACCTCCACATCACGCTCCAGCGCCAGCACCGCCGCGCGCATCTCCCCGCCCGCCGCCGCCTCCTCCGCCACGAGGCGCACGCCGTGCAGCTCCGTGCGCACTTCCGGAATCTCCTGCGCCGTGACAAAGATGTACATCTGCTGAACTGGCCAGTACATGCATGATCCAGATATGCCCGATCCGTGCAAACTAATGGACCGCCTTGCCGGACAATTTCTCTCAAACACGTCCATCAAAGCTGCTGTGTAGGGAATGCTCAGTCAAAGAATCAGAGATGAGGAGTTCAGTGTTTCGCGGGAGTGAGAACGGTACTCACGCAACGCACTGTGGGCGTGTGGACCTGAGTCTATAGACCAGCTGTACCCCATACGTGATCACCTGGATGGGTGCCTGTCGATGCGAACGTACACCATGCATGGCACTGCTGCAGCGCGAGATGCTCTTCACGACACGTGTGAGACCACAGCTGCAGGCAGCACCGCTCCAGCGCGCTCCTGCTGCGTCCGTAACGGGACTTGCGGCGAACCGAGGCTACTGGTGCTAGCATGTGCCACAGCAGGTGCGGCGCTGGAAACGGCTCGCGTGCGTCTCGCACAGCAGGCAGCCCATATGCTGTCAAACTCTTGATTCAAGCCAGCACTGCTTTGCCCACGCTCTTGTCTTAGTGTGATATCCAAAACCCCCGGCCAAAGCATACATATACTGGCCAAACCCCGGTGTGAGCCCGTGGGTAAGGCGATCGATCTGGCAGGTCTGTCGGCGTGTGACACCATATGCATGGATTGGAGTAGTATATGTAGACTGCCAGACTGGCATGGGCAGCTCCAAATCCCAAGCTGGCTAACCAAGTGCGGGCCGGCTGTGGCATGCCTCACCAATTGCGTTGTGCCTGTTATCAGCAGCGGCTGCAACAGGCCAACATCTGGGTGGGCAGCACGCAGCATGCACTCCGCAGACAGCACAACCGGTGAGGCGCGACATGCCCCGAGATGCTTCGGCCTGCCGTTTGAGCCCTCAGTAGCATCTGAGAGATGGTTGGCATGCCAACCGACAAGTGCCAACCATCGAGGGCCAAACCGTCAGGTGCCAACCGTCAAATCTGTACAAGACGAGTACGGCACGCTTGTGCGCACGTGGGCCACTGCCGGCGCATCAGCTGCGGTCAGCTAGTGTGATGCGATGCGTAAGCGTGCGCAGGCTGGCGACGTGTGCGCGTGCTGCGTGAGAAGACACCGGCTGCCCGCACTGATGCATGTGCATACCGCCTATGGCAGACACAGTGCTTGCTGCAGGGATGGGACGGCTCACATGCAGCACATGCTGCGACCTTCTGCATGCATGTGCTGCTGTCCGTCGCCGCCACATGGCCACAACAGCACGAGCGCTGGGTTGAGCATGCTGGCTCTGCGCGCGATCAGCAGCCCAGCACCCTCCTCAGATCCCACACCACCCATGTGCTGGCACCACCACCGCATGCCGCGAGCAGCAGGCGCCTGTCCACCCTGGTCGATGCGCAGCTCTAGAGCACATGCACATGCCTACATCGATCCCAAACCCCCTCGGCCGCTGCTCTGCTGAACTCCCCAGCAGGCACCGTGGCCACACAGTGCGCTCCCCCGGATTCCCACAGCACCACGTGACAGCTTCTGTGACGGCGTCAGCCATGCAGGACGCGTCGGGCCGCCGCGCACCGCGCACCACCGCCATCGCAGCAGCGGCCACAGCACAAGCCACAGCATGGCCAGCGCGCAGCGCACCTTGTCCTTGATGTGCTTGACAACGATGTCGGTCTCGTCGAGGTGGCGGCTCATGCGCAGCACCTGCGAGGCCATTGAGCCGAGGTCGCACGACTCAACAAGCTTCATGCTCTTGCCCATGCGCTTGAGCTCGCGGCCGACGAGGTCGGCGTTGGTGGCGTGGGCGGCCTGCAGCTCCGCGACGGCGTCGCGCGCCGTGGCGAGAGCCGCCGCGTGCTCCTCTGCGAGGTGTGCGTGCTGCTGTGTGAGATCCGCAAGCTGCCTGCAGTCCATGCGTGGTGTCACTGCAGTCTTTGAACAAATCAGCTGTCGTGCGCGCCACATCAGCCCCTGCAGGCCAGTGCTGCCTGCACGAACTGCTGCGGGAGTGAATCTGATTAGTGCCATCAGCTGTCATCGAAAGTCCAGGTGCGGCCGTAAGCAATCGGCGCCGACGCCATGTAGGTACCACAGACGAAAAATTCAGGGACAGGCCAGACTCCACCATGTCACTGCTGCTGTTGCTATGGCATCGCCACAGACCAAAAGCTGGTGTGCAGATCTGTTAGCTTGTGTGCACGGCTTGGGTCGGCTGAGTTGCCCAAAGAAGTCCACGCCATGGCGAGACATGCTGCCCGATTATCCCACAGGGCGCATCTTATGGTCTCCCTTTGTTTCACCATCCCAAAGTGCGTGATTGATTCAGTTGCGAGTGACCCATACGAGTCCAGCATGATAGGTGAAAGGGCTAGGTGGCAGGGAAACAACAGATCACAGGTCATGGCGCTGAAATCGCAAGCAGTCGGCGGAGCTCCATGGAATAGCTCGTACTGGCGCAGGCTGTCATTGTCAAACTTGAGGTCGCCCATCGCCATGCTCAAGCCCTGCAGGGCCCGCGGCTGCTTTCCAAGTTCCAGGCCCTTGCGTGCTGCTCCAGCTGCGGCTCTCACAGCTTCGTCTGGGGACGCTCCGGCAGCTTCAGCCGTTGCAGCAGGCACAATCAAGTTGGGAACGTCAACACCGAGCTCGTCTGCCATGGCATCCAGGGCCACTTGACGCCCTGCCAGGTTGTCCACTCCATGCAGGGCTGCTTCCAGGGCTTCGATACGGGGCGTCACCTCCTGAAAGACATGGAAAAGCTTGCTAAGATTATAACAACATGCACGCATTGGCAGGCACGTATCTGTTGCCTGTTGCGGCGTGGGCTGGTTCGCACATCGTTGCCTGACTCCCGCAATTCATGAATGGCGTCTGCCTGCGCGGCAACAGTGGCCTCTAGATGATCCACTCGGTCTATCAGTTCCTGCTGTTTGAAGGGAGACAGTCTTGGCTCAGAGCCTGGTTCACCGAACATCTCATTCATCCGTCGCTCCAAGAGGCGGATTCGATCAACGGGATCGACTTCGCCATCTCCACGAAGTTTCTCGACTTCAGCCGTGAGGGTGTGAATGACACTCGACTGCGCTTTGAGTTTGTCGAACAGTCCCTCGAGGATGACCTGTGTGCCCCTTCGTGTGAGCAATACTCTGGACGCCAGCAAGGCACTGCTGCACGGTGTGCTAACACATGGCCATGAGACCACATGAATCCCTGCGGCATGTGCTGGAGCAGATCGATGCCTGAGAGCTGTAGCATCACCTGCAGCGGGGCTTGCACAAGCAGCGAAGACTGTAAACTGCGCCGGAACTCCTTGTCCTCATCATCAGATACCACGAAGTCCGCGGCAGAGGGAGCCATTCTGGCTTTTTCTTGTCACCGACAGGCGTTGTGCAATGTCTACGTCTTTACAGTACTAAAGAAGCCGGTGGCTCCACCAACCGATACGGCCAGGCCTCAAAACTTGAGCTGTTGCAGGAGAATGCCGGCTTGGCCGATATAAGTCAAGCCGAAGCATCGCTACCAGCGATCTCGGTTGGCAATTGCTCAGGCACAGCTGTACAGTTGCTAGTCGTGCCGTGAGGCATGATGTGGCACCTATGGCCACGACGGACGACCGTGCACGGCAGCGTCATATGTGGCTCCCGCATGGGCGAACCTTCGTCGGGAAGCACACTGCGGACGATAGCAAGTTAAAAGGTTCGGGGGGTGGCTTGAGGTTGTGCGAGCCATACCGTCGCCGCTGAAGCTGCTGCAATCAGGTCTCCGGAACGGAACGGTGTAACGTTTCTACAGCGTCATCTGGGCGCCCAATTGCACCATGTCCCTACTAGCCCTTGCTAGGACTGGCTGCAGGCTTAATAGCTTGTTGCAGCAGAGCTCTGCGGTCACGCAGACGGTAGGTTGCGGGGTGGCGTCAACGTTGACTCCGGCAGCAGGTGCGAGTCCAAGCACGCTATGCACTCCCAATGCAGGCAGGATCATGTGAACACATCTATGGTCCAGGGAGTTTTCAGTGGTGTTGACGGTCGCCAGGGATCATGCTTCCCGAGACCTCGCAGTCGCACCGCGAGCACTGTCTAGGCTCGACAGCGCATGATCCCAACCTCGATATTGACGCTCTGTCGTCTGCGCCACACGATAGCAACCAAACAGACACATTTCACTGAGTCTCGCGGATTTTGTTTCTTCTTGCCCTGCTACGGGTGCGGTATTGTACGGCATACCTGAGTGTCGCAAGAGTACAGGCGCCAGAAGCATGTCCGCCGCAGCGAGCAAGATCACCGTCGCCAACCCCGTGGTTGAGCTCGACGGTGATGAGATGACACGAGTCATCTGGACGATGATTAAGGACAAGCTCATCTTCCCGTATTTGGACCTTCCCATCGAGTACTATGACCTTGGCCTGCCGCACCGCGATGCCACAGATGACCAGGTGCGTCATTTGATCTTGATTTCAGCCACTGCTAGGTTAGGCTAGCCCTTGCTCGTCCACGACGCATTGGCCTTTGGAGAGGACCACCAGTGACCTTCATGCCTCCCAGCCACGACTGGCCTCCTCCCCAGCCTCCACATAGAACATGCTCACAGACAGGCATGTGCTGCCCAGTGCCCTCGAGATCAGCACATTCATCCGGAATCGCACCAGGTAGATCACCGATGTGCGCACCGGCTTCAGCCCGCTTTCCCCTTGTCACCACACAACACCACACATGTGCACAGCTCACCCCCAGCCGGGTTTCAGCCGCACAACATGCCATACGGAGAGCCACAAAAATTTACCCCGCACGCCGCAGGTGACCATCGATGCCGCCCACGCCATCAAGAAGCACGGTGTCGGCATCAAGTGCGCCACGATCACGCCCGACGAGCAGCGCGTGGAGGAGTTTGGCCTGAAGAAGATGTGGCGCTCGCCCAACGGAACCATCCGGAACATCCTCAATGGCACCGTCTTCCGCGAGCCGATCGTCACAACCAACGTGCCGCGCCTCGTGCCGGGCTGGACGCAGCCCATCGTCGTCGGCCGCCACGCCTTTGGCGACCAGTACAAGGCCACCGACCTCAAGATCCCAGGCCCTGGCAAGCTCACCCTGACGTACACCCCGGAGAACGGCTCCCCGGAGACCCACGAGGCGCGCCCCAGCACGCAGCACACAGCATGCACAGCACAGAAGACGCTGCCTTCATTGCAAGCCCCCAGCCACACTCCCCACATAGGTATAACATGGTGTTGCTATGCGGTAGTCATGCCGCTACGTGACAACTCAGCAACCGGGCGGACTTTGCCCGCCACGGCTGCCGTTCCAGACACACTGCGCATATGTGTGTGTGTGTGTTGCAGAGTCCGGACAGGCAACCTGCGCGACTGCAGCACACGCATGCACGCCGTGTTTCGCTGCGACACTGGCGCTGCCCCCCGGCAGCGCCAAGGCAGCAAGTGCAAGACCTTGGTACATGTATGCATGCACGCTGGCTGGCATGCACGCTGGGTGCTGCTGCATCACGGACATGCGCAGCACGTGTCTGTTTGTTTCTTGTTTTCTGTTGCGCCGCTGGCCGAGGGAGAGTGCGAGGAGCGGGTGCAGGTGTACGAATTCACAGGCGCGGGCGTGGGGCTCGCGATGTACAACACGGAGGAGAGCATCCACGGCTTTGCCCACTCATGCATGCAGTACGCGCTTCAGAAAGGGTGGCCGCTGTACCTGTCCACCAAGAACACCATCCTGAAGCAGTATGACGGCAAGTTTATCGAGATCTTCGCCGAGGTGCGTGCCCGGTGACTTACACAAAAACGACAGCCTCCTCATACGCTGACACGTCGGCTGGCGCACCCGGCGCGCCCGGCTCGGTGCTGTTGCTCATGGCAAGTCCCGCAGGGGCTCAACGGCTGCCTCTTGGCCGGGGCTGTGCTCGAGGCAGTGCCTGGCCTCAACGCAGCATTGGGTTCCCACCGCGCGCCGCAGCCCCACGCACGGGCTGCTTAGCATGATGTGCCCGCTGCGACCAACAGAGCATGCTGCCGTTACGCACTCACAACGCAGCAATGCGGCGTTGTGAGCAATGGAGCAAGGTGACGCACGGTCTGCCACTGCTGCAGGCGTACAAGAAGTACGAGCCAGAGTTCAAGGCAAAGGGCCTCTGGTACGAGCACCGCCTCATCGATGACATGGTCGCCCAGGCGCGCCCCCACCACCACCTCTCCTGCGGCAACGTCCACTATCCTGCCTCGTCACGATCAACTGTGTCCCTCTTTTACGAAAACCTGCCATGACTGTCTCATGAAGGCGCAATCCGAGGAGACGCGGTTGGCGCACGTGCCGTTCTCCCGCCAAAATATCAAACCTCTCATCTTTTTTCCATCAAAAAGTTTCGGCCAAATACAGCAGCTTTGATAGAAATGTTTGAGAGCAATCGTCCGACAGGGCGGTCCATTAGTTTGCAAGTGTGGGGTATATACTGTATCTCAAGCAGGGGGCCAACGGTGCGGGGCTGCGGTGCAGGCGCTGAAGAGCAGCGGCGGCTTTGTGTGGGCGTGCAAGAACTACGACGGCGACGTGCAGAGCGACATCGTAGCGCAGGGCTACGGCTCCCTCGGCCTCATGACCTCTGTGCTCATCACACCCGATGGTCAGACCGTCGAGTCCGAGGCCGCCCACGGTGCGCGCACCTAAAAAATCCCTGCCCCCTGCCGGCCAGCCTCCCTGCTGTGTCCGCCCTTCTTTGTCATACCCAGCGTCCCGCTCAAATGTCAGTCACGCCCGATGCCACGCTCGGCGGCTGCGCCGGTAGCACTGCATGCCTGCCCGCTTTCAGGCGCCAAACCGAGCCCGCACCCAGCCCGGGGGCACGCATGGGCGCACAGAAGCTCCAGCTTCAAGCCTCAACACATGCGAATGGATTCGGACCGTTTCGCTCTGCCACATTTTGGGGTCTGACGCTGGTCATGGCCGCAAAGCTGCAATGCTCACACAGTGCCTCGCGGCTATTGCTTTAAGGGCTATTGTGGGACTGTTGTGGACCTGCAGATCCCCCCCACACAGCTCTGCTTATTGTACCTGCTGTTGTCTTCCGGTCTGTTCGATCCCAACACCGGCGCTGCGCCAGCAGTGCCGGCGAATTTGTCAACCCTGGTCTCACCAGCGGCACTGCCCCGACGCTGCAGGCACGGTGACGCGGCACTGGCGGCAGTACCAGAAGGGCAACGCCACGTCCACCAACCCAGTCGCGAGCATCTTTGCGTGGACGCGCGGCCTCGCCCACCGCGCCAAGCTCGACGGCAACGGCGACCTCGCCAAGTTCTGCGCCGCGCTCGAGGCCGCGACTATCGCGACGATCGAGGCAGGCGCCATGACGAAGGACCTCGCGATCTGCGTGCACGGAACCACCGCCGCGGACGCGAGCACCTACCTCAACACGGAGCCGTTCATGGACGCCGTCGCTGCGCGCTTCGAGAAGGAGATGACCAAGTGAGCGCGCCGTCACGCGGTGCCGGCCAGCGTTTCGCATCCGGGACGGGACGAACGGGCCCGTCGGGGTGGAGATCGAGGTGCCCGAGTGAGCGCGCTGTCATGTGTCTGCCGCAGCTGTGGGATGGGGAAGCAAGCGGCGAGGGAGCATCAGCATGTGCAAGTTGTTGCCGATTGTTGGCATGTGGTTTGTGTCGGCCGTGGCGGTGGTCGGCGTTTGATGCGGGGGTGCGACTCTGCCCCGAGGGGGGAGTGGGGGGCAGGCTGAGCGCTGCGGGATGACCGATTGGATTGCTGTGATCGTTGATGGCAGGCATGGGACGTGTTCAATACCGGGCGGGCATGTTGGGTGGTGGCGGTGTGGGTTGGCTGAGTTGTGCGCAACTGGTTGCTGGGCGGGGTGGGTGAGGTGCTCTGTAGAGGTGGCACCAGGGGCACACCCGGGCTGGAGCCGGATCCGGTCGTCCATGTGCGGGGGTGTGCTATGAGGTGTGTGCTTCGGTGCTCCACGACAGACGACAGACATCTGCCGGATGCCGCAACGGCGCTGGCAGATGTGTCGCAACAGCAGCTAGAGCTTCCTGGCTAGGAGTGCAACTTGTGGGGCCGGCGCTCTCTTCCTATCGACCGCGCCTTTAGCTAAAGGAGAGCATGCGGTGAGACAGGCTGCGAGGATGCCGGCGTGAGCAGGTCGCCTAACTAGCGGCTCTGCGGCAGTTGTGGCTGCAGGGTGAGACAGGCTGAGGCTGGGGGAGGGGCTGTGTGAGGTGGTGGGATGAGGCAGCGGCATTCTGTTTGTGCAGTGTCCATGAATGTAGTCCAGGTAAGATCATGACAGCAGTGCTGATAGCTGCAGTAGGCGTGCGGGCGTCTCTGTGTGGTTACCAGCCGCAATAGGCGTACAGCTTGTTCCTCTTCTGCACATTCATGCATGCGATGTGAGCGGTTTCCTTGGCACAGGAGCACAACGGTTCGGCGTCAAAGTCATCTTCTACATGGCTTCTGGTGCTACTCGCTCATGTGGCTACCAAAACGGCTTCGTGAAACCCGCATCCTTTCATTCACAGCCGCACGTGCTTCACAGGCTTCCCTATAGAAGAGTCATGGCCACACTGACTGGGTGCGATACGTTACAGAGGTATGCTCCACAAGGTTGTAGAACAGTCTGGGAAGATTTCATGGCAAAACACCGAACTCGTTCACCATGGCCGAGTGCCATACGAAAACTGAACCGGAACAGCTCCGGAATCACGCTGACCGGGTGAACACGTGGTCTGTTCGTGTATGTCAGTGCACTGCGGTCTTGGATACGGTGCACGTATGCAGCATTGCTTGACTGCGGTGCACTGATTCTGTTCAATACATCAGCATGAAGTGGGCGGATGATGGCTGTTGCTCGATGTGATGCACATAGGTTTAGAGAAAAGCTGCTTGTCATCACACAGTTTCGACCGAAGCAGACCAGCTTGGCCTCTTGCCTGCTCACTCTGGTATTCCCTGCAGAGGAGCCTTACGGATTCCATGATCTTAAACGACGACACAAAACTGCTCACATCCCAGGACCCGTGGCATGTGCCAGGCTGGCATGAAGGCACACGTGTACTGTGACTATACTCGCCCGACCTTGCACTGGAACATCAACAGCTTGTGCTGCTTACACCCAATCCCTTTCAGGAGGAAAGACCCGTTTCAGGCAAGTTCACTCATGGATTACACCACAGTCACTGAGGACTGACCACAGCTTTCAGCTCTGCTATGCTGCAGGATGTCCAGCCGGGAGACAAGGCGGCAACTTAAACAAGAGCTAGCGTGTACACGGCAAGGGATGTCAGGGCTGACTGCTAGCTCGTCTGATTGCTTGTCACTGGGGATGTCACAAGGTGGTGGACCACTGCTGCACCTCGGAGGCACCTTGTCGAGGTACCACTGGTGCCTGCCTCGTGAACGGAAGATCAACTGCCGTGCCTTGGGCGTATAAGCCCTCGAGGTCGTAGTAGACGCGAGCATCTTCGCTCATCACGTTGATGATAACATCCCCGAGGTCAAGCATCTCCCAGGATGACCTGCCGCCCGTGGGAGTGAATTTGCGACCCCATTCCTCAGCTGCAGCTCGCTCGAGCTTGCCAAGTACAGCAGTGAGCTGCGGTCGTGAGAAGACTGTCGCGATGACCATGTAACTGCAGGGCAATTGGTATATTGGTCGCATCGATTTACGTGTGCTGTATCGAGCCATACGCACATATCCCACAGGAAGGACCTACTGATGCACCTGATCACAGACCGTGCACAGCTATTCGAGGGAGTGTGTAGTGTTTGGTGGTGAATGGCCAGAACGACTGCGCAAGACAGGTGCCAACAGGCAACACCCATGCAGCTGTTGCTGGCAACAGTGATGCATCTGTCGCTGCTTACGCAAAGTCAGACAAGCAAACGCACCTGCAGATGGAGGACTGTTTTGCAACGTGCAAGACTCTCACGCTCTCGGCTTTGGTTTCCCAGGCCAGCTTGGCCAGGGCAACCGCCAGTTCCTTGTCACCCGTTTCCTTCGCTGTGCTTGGGTCAAGGTCGGAAAGGAACGGATCATCTTCTAAGCTGACAGGATAGTTCGCGACAGCATCCAGGGCTGCAGCGAAAACAGGTGATCCCCTTCGTGATGGGCTGGATCGAAGTTGAGCCTGCATAGACAGAGCAGCTGTGTCAGCGGGCCGAGCAGCGGTCACTGTGCCAATCCACGCTGTCACCGTCGAAATTAAAACCATTGCCCCTGCATTAAGATCGTCGAATTGACGGCGGAGCAGACAGTGTTCATGCCAAATACACAGTCATGTCCTACGCAGCGCAACAGACAGCCACGAACGCCCTGGTTCGACGGCAGCAGCACCCTTGACTCACCGTCAGATGACAGTAACTCACCTGAACATACTGTGACTCGTGCGATCGTCGGTGCTTGAGCAGATTCTGCGGCGGCCTGGCCTGCGCGACACATGGTCGGCTCAAAGCTGCCGAGTCGCAGAAGTGGTGCCCTACTGCCCCAGCCATCTCCCGAGCAAGCTTGCAACGCGCTCCTACTGTTCCGACGCAAAATTCACGTGTCGTTCTGTGTGGAGGATGTTTCGCGCGGGATCAATTCTTGCGCAGCTGCGTGCAGCACACTATCACTGAGAGAGCCGTACTTCCGAGGACACCAGAGCAACAGGAAACTTTCTGGCCCTAATCAAAGACATCTATGTGATGGCAGTTGATGCGGGGTCCAAGGCTGTGTTCGACTCGCTCGAGCATGTGTGCCGACAGATGCACGCGTTGTTGGCGGCCTTTTTGCAGTGGCTAAAGCGACATGCAAACAATGTGAGCGGCATGGACGCCATTCAGCATGAAGCACAACGTAGAATCCTTGTCATTGCGCCTAGGTGCTAATTTCTGAGGTATTGCAGATCGAGGCAGCGCTATGCTCCGCGTTACAGCTGCAAGCGCCTGACGAGTGCCGACGCTGAGACGACATGATCGCCGGGGTTCGCGATACGGTCAAAGCAAGCAGCCACACATGCACAAATTACACCTTTACAGTTTAAAATTTTGCAGTCAGGCACCAGTGCTGAATTCCAGCCCAGTTGGACGGACCTCGTGATGCCGGAGACCATTCAATTCTCGCAGCAGGTGTGCACATGTTACTGAGTGTAATGACCACAAACATCAATGCTTCATGTGACAGAACACGCAAGAATTTGGACACCTCGCGAACGCTGCGACGGCACACATGCACCGCGAGCAGGGAGTCACGAATACCGTTTCCTCGCTTCACTGATCAGCCAAATACCTGTTGCGCAGGCTGATACAGACTACTGCTTAAAACATCTATTGGCGACATGGGGCATTCCGGAGCATCTCCACCAACACATGAGCCCAGAGTGGCGATGCCAAGTGGCGCCAACCTGCTCAAGCACGCCGGACGCGCTGCGGGCGTGTATGGCCCCAGAGCCCTTCTTGACAGATCAAAGTTGTGGTCAAGAGGTATATAATACCGTGGGCTCTGATGTGTTTGAGTTTCTGCAGCGCGAAGAATGGAACGAATTCCCGCGGCCTAGGCTGGCCATGATCGGTGGCTGGGGCAGCCCCGGCTCTGAGGTCAACGGGGACCAGCACGTCACGCTCGTGCGCTCTTTCCGGGAAATTCTGGACTCTGCCGAACCAGTCAATCTCCAGATGTTTCATCGTGCAGCGGCGGATGCCCCAAAGCTCCCAGTCCTGCCAAAGCTGCTGCAGTGGCCGCTGCCTGAGCTGTTGGACGGCCCAGGCGGAGAGAACAGCTACGTCTGTGACATGGCCACCAGAGTCTCACGAAGAGGCGCTGTGACTTGGTGGCACCTGGATGATGGCGGAGAGTTCGTGTTGCAGGTGAGCTGCCTGCCGCTCTCCCACCCACCCACGCATGTGCATGACGCCATCGCCATTCCGCAATACTGCTGCCCTGCCCCTCCCCCCGCAGTCATGGCCACTGCTGTGACGAATCTGTCGATTTGATCGCCAAACAATGTCTGTGTGACCACACATCCACAGAGAACAAGAAGCACCACATCCATGCGCTTTCGCATGTGCCTGTGAACACAGTCGAGCCATGGCTGCAGCAACACAGTCGATACATGCATCCTAAGCAGCCCTCTGTTCTCTGTTCACCAGCCAGCAAGTGGCTTACTGACTGATGGACGGACAGATTGCCAGAAGCGTGGCATAGTGACCAGCCCACAGCCTGTGTTCAATACACGGTGGTAGATGAAGGCACCAGCAGCGCCGAAGGAAGAAAGGTCGGAACAAAACAAACAATCAGAAGCAGCCTGTGCCATAGCTCTACCCACCTTGATAATGGCCATCCGCTGTGCCACACCCCGATGTTGCAGCTGCACCCCGGTCGTCTCACACATGCTGTCTGAGTTGACAAACTTGTTTTTTTTAAGAGACACTGGCTGTGTGCAGGTGGCGGCGCCAGTCGGCACAAGCCGGCTCCAGAGCCCAGTCCTGCTGGGGCCCGGGGGCAAGCCCGCCGTGAAGCTGTTCATCTTTGCGCCGGCCGAGTGCTACGATTTTGTGTCGCAGGTGCGGCCGCACGAGACCGCGTGCCAGCTGCATGCACGCCGGAGCTAATTTGTTGGGATTCAATTTGTAGCCTTTGTGGTTTGATACGCGACCGGTGTCACGCTTGAGCTGATGCAGCTCCAGGTTGCTGGAGCGTGCGAGCTGAGTTTAACTTTGTTTGTTTGTGTAATAATATCATAATCATGAGTCTGCGTTGACCCTGCGCGTGCCTCCCTGGTCTCGCCATGCAAGAGTCATTGTTCTGGTGGCTGCTTGGCACTGGCCAGGCCCGGGCGCTGCACCCGTCTTGCGGCAGGGCACACAGCATGCCGGGGACAGCACAGCATGGGGGCACACAGCACCGCCGCAGGTCTGTTTGCCATCAGGTGAGGCAAGGCGCCACCGCCGCGACTAGAAGCAGACACAGCGCTCAGGCTGCTGTGACAAGCACAGCACGTGCTGTGCATGCTGCGGGCGTCCCGCCTCGCCAGCGCTGCGCCGGTGCGTTTTGCAACGGCGGCAGCCGCATGCAGGATGAGGTGGCGGAGCGCTCGGGCAAGTTTGCACAGCTGCACCTCTTTGAGGCTCCGACAGAGCATCTCCCAATTGGACCCGACGGCCGCCGTAGGGGGCCCCCCCCCCCCCCCCCCCTTCCCTGCCCTGCCCCGGCAACTGCTCTTGTACTACTGTATCAGTATCAATGCCTTGCTTCCACTTTGAGTCCGCTCGCAGCGCGCGTGACGTGCGTCGTGACTGCGGCACCGATCTGACAGAAGTCAGGAGAGCCAAGGTTGTGATGGGGAGAAAGTGGTGTAGGGGTCACGCCCACGCTGCGTGTCGCGGTGCTGGAGGCAGGCGGAGGGGCACTGCTGTCGCCGCCCAACTGGCCGCACATCGTCGTGACGCTGCAGGACTGCGTCATGGTGGAGACGCGCAAGGTCTTCCGGAACGTTCTGGATGAGGTCGCGTACTTTGTGGAGCGTGCTGCGCTGTGGCGCGAGCCGCCGATCCTCTACCCATGCATTACGGAGCTGCTGGGCGGTGGTGACGTCGTGGAGAAGCGGCGGGAGGTGGAGGGGCACCTGCGGAAGATGCTGGAAGGTGGGAGCGAGGGGGACGCGTCGCAGCTGAGCTGGTGTCTACGGAGCCGTGCAGAAGCTTCCATTGCGGTGCGGTGCTTGCCGCTGCGCGCTGTCACTGCACAATGCACGTCTGTCAACCTCTTTACCAACAAATGCCGATGGTCCAAAAGTAAAGCGGCATGCCACGCCAGAAAATCAGAAGTCAATGCACCTCGATCGATGGCACGTGTATATTGCAGTGCATGTATGACTGCTGTGCATGACAATTGGAAACTTGTGCGGTCATGTAGGCGCTAAGCAATGAGCGGGTGTTCAAACCCATTCGTGATGCTCCGCCAGCGGTTGCCGGTCATCCCAATGCAGACACGCATCTGGCCGCATGTCCTGCCGGTGAAGGTGAGGGGAGGCAACAGGGTGCAGCATGCATGCGCTGCCGTGACGGCCGCCGTGCCGCGGTATCAGCATGCATGCGGTGCGTGCGCGCGCGGACGCGGGGCGTCGTGCGGCTGCCAGCAGCGGTCATGCATGCGGGCGGGCCATCGGGGGGTGAACCGGCGGACACGGCGCGGGACGGTGGGGCGTCGCATGGGGGCTGCACGGGACCAGACGGGGCGGAAGGTGCGGACGGCTTCTGTGCCTATGTGCACATTGACGGGAGGGTGCGGTGGGGGTGGCTGAGGGACACGGCGCAGGCGGCGCAGCGTGACCGGAAGGCCATGCTGGCAGCGAAGCGTGCTGGGGAGCTGGACGCGTTGTTTGCGGATTTCGCGGCTGGTGGTGCCCATCGGGAGGCCAGCTGACCATGCCACACGTAGCGCAGCGGCGGGGCCCCCCAAGCTCACGGCCCATCTCTTCGTCTGTGCGCCGGCCGCGTGCTACGACTGGACAACAGTGTGCGACTGTATACGAGTGTCGCAGGTGCGGCCGCATGAGAAGGGGTGCCAGCTGCATGCCCGGCGCCATGCGCTGATGCATCCCACACGTCACATGCGGGATGTCGGATGTCGGATGCAGCAGTAGCCGAACAGCGCGACTGGTTTCTTGCCAAGGAGTTCCGAGAGAAAAGCACGCAGCTGCAGGGCCGTGGGTGCTGTTGGAGGCCCGGTGGTGTCGCTGGATGGCGCATGGCGCGTGTGGTGCTGCTGGCAGCAGAGCAGGTGCCGAGAGGCGGAGCAAGTGCCGAGAGGCGATCGTGCATGGGGGGGGGGGGGGGGTGTGGCCGGGGTGCCTTGCAAAGGGGGGTGGCGAGGTGTGGGTTGTTCTGGCGATGTAGTACTCGCGCCTGTGTTGTCGGAGTTCTTTCGATACATTTTCATTTTTGATGCTTTTTTCCTTGTTTGATGTAAAACTCAACCTTCAGACTTGAGCCTTCGGCAAGTCTGCACAGGGAGGCGGCTCGCGTGCCCGTGGAGCGAGGGGCGGCTGTTCGTGAGGGTCTGGACCAGTCGACTGCAGTCTGGACTGACGTGGTTTTGTCATGCATGCGTGCATCGAGAAGTCTCAAGCTTCCGGCTGCGCTTGCCATGTGTCGGGACTGCGCTGTTGGAAGTTGGGGCCCACATTGCTGATTCACCGAGCGATTCCTGTAGATATACCTCCCTGTGCACAGTGTGAAGTCAGGGCCGGTCATGCACCTGCACGTCTACTTGAAATTGATCCACCTGACAAATTGGAGGATGAACTCAGTTTGTGGATGCAAGCATGCAACTGCCGGTGGCCGTATGTCTTGGGGAAACCGCAATGGCTTCGAGTCGAATGTCCGACAAAGTCCGAGGCTTGTGTGGTGCAGGTAGTGGCCAAAAGCGGTTGCTGTCTGGGTCTCTTCATTGACTCATTCAGTCAGTTTAGTTGGACATACTGTCCTGGACGGTTCCTTGCAGTGCAAATCTGTGGGACGAAACCGTCAATGTAAGATATGCACGTCACCGGGTCTCTTGAATTTGTCAGGACGCCTTTAGTTTCTGTATGCTGGCAAAGGGCTTCACACACGCCTGTGGGTCTGTGAGCTACGGACACAAGTCAAGCTATGCCCAAATAATGTGTTACCAGTGGTCATTCAATGCCCATGCACACAGTACTACTCTGGTATGCAATCACAAACTGCAATGTTACGGAGCCTCTCATACATAAGCTAAACAGAACCAGTTGGCGTGGAAAAGGCCAGACTAGTTGTGGCCGCAGACAGGCTTATCCCAGCCTCCCGAAACCCATAGCATACTACGTGTGTCCTGCAGCACGCTGTCCCCGATACACATCCCTTATGGCTCTCAGGCACACACGCTGCCTGACCCACCGCCCCCAGTTTACCACACGGATTGCCTGTACGCAGTGCTTCCAGCACCCACTCTCGTCCCCAAACACCACCATGTGCCACTGCCACCCCGCCTCCCGATGATGCATTGACGTACACTTCATTAATTTGGGGCTGTACACCCCTTGCATCCTCGAGTCTTTCAGGCCTGTGCGATGACTACACTCGACCAGATGGCTAGCACAGTGGTGCTCAAGATCACGGACGGCTGAAATGCAGGTGCCATTGTAGAACCGCATGCCCTTTGCACTGGCTTTGTGGGCAGCACTGGCAGCCTTCTAAGGCCTGTCATAAACAGGCCGGTCACCGTCCTCCCCA
>JALKAD010000183.1:24165-37848 GCA_024500015.1 Ulva compressa
ACGTTGGCCTTGAAGTCAATGCCACTGTCTACCAGGAGTTTGATCGACTCAGGCGCGTACATGTCCTTCTCGAGATCAAATTCGCGAAAGTTGAACTGCCACACGCATCTCTCGTTGTTGTAAACGGGAAGTTCGCCCTTTCCATTGCAGAATGTGAGCCCAAGCTGAATAAGCTTCAGGATGTCGACATTCGTGCGAATGGTTTTGTATTGGTACGCGCCCGCCGTCTTGAAATCACCGACTGGTTTCACGACGACACCTGAAAAGCGAGAAATGATTTACTGCCTGGCCTGCGCTCCAGACGCAAGGAGGTGGTGAGCAGAATGTCCCGAAGCTGGACTGCCACGGAGCCCTCGACAGCGCGCCGTGCTATACCTGATAATCGACATCTTTAATTTAGGCAGCAGATGTGCTGCAAACGAACCCACAGCTTCGCTGTGGGGTTTCCGGGCAAGGAAGGGCAGAACTGGATCATGCCGTACTAGGAAAGCTTGCTCCGAACACACAGTGTTGAAAAGCCTGGAAGCTGAGCGCTAATACGCTTGCAGCAGTGACCAGGCGTGCATTGATTTGTCAAACAGGTTTACGAATGGAGGGATGCCTTCGAAAAAATCGTGCTGGCTACAGTGGCCCGAGCGTACCAGGAAACTCAGTGTCCATAGCCAGGAATGGGTAATCCTCGACTATGCCTTCAATGATGCGCATCTCGGCATCCAGATTTTCGTGCCATACTTCGCGGACGCGAAGCATCTCGCCTGAGGGCATTTTGCCGACAAGCCCTTCGAACATCATATTTGCAAACGTTCCCACCAACACTCAAGAACGAAGCTGACGATCAACCCAATTACAACATGTTATACCATTATGATCTCCTTACGAGCCCTTCATTGTACAGTCCGCTAAGCCACGGCAAGGAAACGTCCCCCATTGCAGGACGCCATTGCTAGCTTGCGAAGAATGCCAAACAACCAATTTTTGTCTGCATTAAAACGTAGCAACGCCGGCATGAGGTGACCGACGCAGGCCCTACCCAGGTTGGCGACGTGTGCCCAGGTGGCTGGATGCCCAGCCGCGATTATCTCGTTACCTCGTAGAACGGCGTAAAATGGGCACAACCACGGCGTGTGCGCGCAAGGGACCGCTTACACGCCGATACAATAAAATCATGACACATATTTTCTAAATAACACCGTGTAGACCTCAGCAGGCGGAAAGTCGCCATGTCGAGACCGGCTAGCGCGCAGAGCGGACATCGGGATAGAATTAGAATGTAACCGGCTGTGTAAACAGTGATGAATCAGACGTAGAGTCATAAGTGCCAGAATTTTTATCAAAATCCAATTCCAGAAGCCTCTGCACTAATAGCATCGGGTGGGATCCGTAATTACGAGAATGTGGGCGCGGGACAAGGACAGACTCGTTGACCGAGGTAGACAATCAAGTCTGAGCTGACCCGCAGCATGGAGTGTCAGCACAATTGTCACGTTGAGTGGGGGAGAGGGAAAAGCGGAGAAACAGCTGAGCCTGTCGGTCGTGGAGCACTCTTTTGCGAACCGCGACGCGTGAGTCGGATGCGACGATATATCGAACATTCGGCAGCATGGCCAAGAGGATTCCGTGACAGCTAGCGGTCAGTGGTGCAGAACGCACGAGGACCGCCAGTACAAATGCCTGTCGACCCAACCAGTCTGTACCAGTTACCAAGTTCAGAAACGAATCTCAAATCAGTCAAGATGAGCACTTTCTTCGGTTCCACCCAGGCTTTCAACGCCACCGGCGTCAAGTCCACCGGCATGGTATGCTCTTCATATACAGCGACTCTTCTCACTTGGTCGTCTGCTTGTTTTGTGGATGGAAGCAATGCAGCGTGACGCGGTGGACCGTATGGTCCAGACAAGCATCTCGAATTTGCGACCCAGGGACGAGCCAGGTTTCAATTGCCGCAGCTGCGCTTGCGCAAGCGCCCACATCTGGTGACGACCAGACCGTCTCTCGCCTTTCATAAGCCGCGGTAGTCTTCACCCTGCCCGTGCAGTGCCCCTGGTCAAGATTGACGCTTCAGGTCCAACGAGCAAACAGACCCCCACACCCAGCCTATGCCACGAGCGATTGGACAGTGTATAGTGAATAGATAAACTGTGGTATACTTCGCTTGCTTGGCTCGCTGAGCAGCGCTCGCCTGTACGTGTGACGAGATACGCTCCATGCCGAGATTCTGCCCCTCTCAGGACCGTCCATCGCGGCAGCATCGAGGCGGATCTAAAATCTTATCAATCCATATCATATGTACAAAAATGACCCACTATGATGCAGCTATCGCCGCGGGGCGTGCAGGGCAGGCATGTTGAGCAGCCCGGTCAACGTGCCGGTCATTCCGGTCCAATCACGCCCGATCGCACGCTCGACCGGCTGCTTGTGGTGCATGCGGCAAGGCAATCGGTTTCCCGTCCACAGACCCAGCTCAATTCGACCATCCTGCACCCTTGCGCAGATGAGTTGTTCTTTGACGTGCTACTATCCTCCGTTTCCCACGCTGGCATCCGATCGTGTCGCAACGCTGCCTCCACGCGCGCTACTGCCTTGCAACACAGCAGCTGCGCATGCCTCCCGGAACTCCGGCTCCCGTCCGAAAGCCTCCAATTTATCTTGGCAGCATCATTTCACCAACCCTCCGACTCTTTACTTCCCTGTCGGCTTACCTCTACGTGTGCGTGCGTCGCAGGTGGTCGTGAGCTCATCGCGACGCCACCGTGTCCCCTGCAGCCGAATCGCTGAACCCTCTCGGCTAGCACACAGACCGTCCGCTCCCGTCGCATGCATGCCACGCAGCGGCAGCCATGTCCACCCGCGAACATGTAAGTCCATCACAAGCATACCAACATGCATCAACATGCACACTACCATGATATCGCGTCTGCCCAAACTCTCATCTGCTCAATGTGCCTGCCCAGCTCTGCCCTGACACTCGGTGCTGTTGTGTGCAGCGCTCGGCCGCCACCATGCGCCGCACGGTGAAGGGCAAGGGCGCCTCTACCTCCTCCTCCGCCTCATCCGTGTGGTACGGCCCCGACAGGCCGCTCTTCCTCGGCCCCTTCTCTGAGGCCGCCGTCCCCTCCTACCTCGACGGTGCGCCCCACCTGCCATGCATCCACCCCCCCCTCCCCCCTCCCCTTCTATAACCGGACTCCCTCATAATGTCTGTCTCAATTAAAACGGTGCCATTAGATTGTCAAGGTGCAAGGCTGTGTCGCGGGGTTCTGTGAGGGCGCAACACTGAGTGCCCCACGCCCACTTCAGGCAGCTGGTGGCTTTGATGCTGTGTGTTCTACCGTTTTGTGGAGCATACGTTGAACGTATCTCACTTCAGGCAGCTGGTGGCTATGTTTCTGGCCACAGTGCCGATCGGCTCGAACCCTGCAGTCTCTCTTACAGATCGCTGACCGATCACCCTTCACGTCGATCAGAGCAACTCATGTTATGTGCATGCCATCTGTGTCAGCATTGTCTCCCGGTTGTCCGGCATCGCCTATCCCAGGATGCTGCATCCTTCCCTCGGCCCCCCTAGTCAGCCCCAAAAAATGCCGCCTTTTCCAGGGTCCTTCCCCGGCGACTACGGCTGGGACACCGCCGGCCTCTCCGCCGACCCCGAGACCTTCAAGCGCTACCGCGAGCTCGAGGTCATCCACGCCCGCTGGGCCATGCTGGGCGCGCTCGGCTGCGTCACCCCCGAGATCCTCGCCCGCAGCGGCGTCGCTCTCAACGAGGGTGTCTGGTTCAAGGCTGGCGCGCAGATCTTCTCCGACGGTGGCCTCGACTACCTCGGCAACCCCAACCTCGTGCACGCCCAGTCCATCCTGGCCATCCTCGGCTGCCAGGTCCGATTCGCCGACATCTGTGCCTTTTTTCTCTCTCTCTCTCAGTGGCCATCCTCGGCTGCCTCGGCTGCCGGGTGTGGGGCCGCTGCACATGCACCTCGCCGGCCGTGCTGCGCGATGTGACGCGTGCCGCGCACCCATGCACGGCAGCTCGAGTCTACTGCAGTGGTGGTTGTTGACCAGTAGGCTCGCAGAATCCTGGCGTACTGTGTGTGTTCCCAGAGAGTGGATGATAGGCAGACTCTGTGTTCGCTGGGGTCGTGAATGTGTGGGTTGATTGCCCAGCACAGTGGCCGTGTGCACCCAGCACACAGCACCCACAGCGGCCACCGCGTGCGATCTTGCCCATTGCCAACCCCCTAGTAGCATCTCATCAAGGCAGCCTAAGCCCTGGTGTGCCGGGACACGCCAATGGCCCAAACTGGCCGTGATCAGTACATCAATTCACACTGGCCGCTTCACACAGTGTGGCACATTGCTGCAGGTGCTGCTCATGGGCTGCATTGAGGGCTACCGCGTGAACGGCGGCCCGGCCGGCGAGGACCTCGACAAGCTGTACCCCGGCGGCGACTACTTCGACCCCCTCGGCCTGGCCGACGACCCCGACACCTTCTCTGAGCTCAAGGTCAAGGAGATCAAGAACGGCCGCCTCGCCATGTTCTCCATGTTCGGTTTCTTCGTGCAGGTGTGCCCTCCCCCACGCACCACCCCGCGCCACCACCCGCACAGTCCCATCTGTCTGATCTATGGCAGCAGTATCCCAGACCAGACCGTATCACGGTACTGCTGTCATGCCGGTAGATCATGTGCATAATAGTTGGTCACATAATATTTGGTTGCCGTGGCACACCTGTACTAGTTCCTGCAATCGCCTGCTCTGTCACATGTCGAGTGGATAGCTGGGTTTCGTCGTTGTGGTCATGTGTGGCCTGCACCAGTCACCACTCACGGCGGGTGGTGGACAATGCTCATTCTTTGCCTGCCGCTTGTGGTGTTGTTGACTGGTGCTATGCCTGACACACAATTCGGCACGTCGGACGGACGTCTGGTCTTTTGGCTGGTTTCGACAGAGTGGCTCCTTCAGTGTGTGCCTGCACGTGTTGGCCTCTGCTGTTGCACGTACTTGCCGCTGGTCAAGCAACCTTCTTGGCCAGCAGAAGTACCTCGCCTGTCGTGACAGAGTGCCGTTATGTGCTAATCGTGTCATTACCGCATCCGATGCAGTACCTCACAACTCAGCACCCGAGCGTCCATGAGAGTGTGTTACATGGTGCCATTATGCGCTAGTCGTGTCATTAGCACATCCGATGCATGTGTTTGCGTTTGTGTGTCTGACGAGGCAAAGGTTGTGGGACAGGTGTAGCCTCTGCAGAAGATTGTACCGACTGCACTGTAACTCTGACCATAATTGCTGCCAACACAATCAATGCCAGCTGTGGGAGCCGCAGCTAATGTTCGATTTGCTGCAAGCCGCTATGTTCTCTGAGTCATTGCAGTTCAGTGGGACTCATGCATCCATCATGCCCTTCGACGTCGACTGGACAATTTCGCCTGAGCTCGTTGCGTGCATTGCACGTATGCCCGGGTCGACTCAGACTACTGCTTCTGTACAGACACTTCTTTGGAAAGCAGGTTTTGATGAGCGGTGTTGATGTGCAGGCCATTGTCACTGGCAAGGGCCCCATCGACAACTGGGCATCCCACGTCGCTGACCCCTCAGGCGTCAACGCATGGAACTACGCCACCAAGTTTGTCCCCGGCAACTAAGCATCTGCTGCACTGTCGGCCATTGTCCGCCACTCCTGCTGTGTCCTGGCACCTGTCTCGGGCAGTAGGGGTGTAGACAAAAAGGCGGCTTGTGTGGTGTGGATGAGTTCTTGTGACGAGGGCTGCGTGGTCTAAGCATGGAGTGTGGTGGGAAGTGTTAGTTTGTGCGCAGCCGCTTTGACGGTTGTTGCGCAGCAGCAGTCTGGACACGACAGAAATGTAACCCGTTTCCTTGCATGTGTGCCTGATCTATGCCACTGTTGGCAGCCGGGGTGGTATGTCCACTGAACGCTGGGTGGTTTTGGAAAGCATGTCTGAAACATACATTAAAAAGGAAATCTGACATTGACAGTTTGATGCACATTCCATGCAGATCAGGCTGCAGAATGATTGCAGAGGCTACTTTGCTTGTCTGATAGTATAGGCTTATACTCCACAACACATGGTAATATCCCATGTTGAACAGCCCTCGTGTGAGTTGAAGCCGAAATGACACGATACCTCCCATGAAAGTCTGCCCACCTCCTACACCTGTTGTGCCTGGGCAACACTGCCCAATGGCACAACGACATCGTTGGTCGATTGGTACACCATCATCGTTCATCAAGCAGACTATTATCGTTGATCAGTCCTTATCCCAGCCTCACTGATCAGCCGGATCTGGCATGCACACACATGTTCGCCTGCACTGATGTTGCATAGCAATTCTCCCAATGCACCATTGTACCAATGCACAACAATTTGTGGCTGAAACTGTGTCAGGTGGAATAGACTATTCATACCACTGCAACAGCGGTTGGGATATCTGTTGGAAGAGGCAATCAGGTGCAATTGACTAATTGATTGTCAATAGGCTTGCAGTGTACTTGGGGTTTCATCACTCCTGACCTGCTACATACAGCTCCAAGGTGATGCCCTGTCACATTTCCTATTTGGTCGTTTTGGAATTTGACAACCTGGAGCCCCGGTAACCTCTTCCGCGCACACATAGACATGTTGCTTCTATTGTTCAGTTACATGTGCCCACACTCTGTGTGACTGCCTGTTTTCTGGATGTTTCAAATGGGGAAGCTGTGGCTGGTGAGGCTTCAGTCTCGTAGTAGAACCTTCCTAATGTTACATCATTGCTGAGTTTGACATCTTGCAGTGCCACCTCTTGCAGCGCGTTGCGTTCAAGACAGGCACTGCTTCCATTGTTGTCACCTTAGCATAACAGTGCATTGCAAATACTACCTGCTGTACAAGGCAACAGCCAGTGTGATGGTCCATCAGCGAAATGGAAATACGAGTGTCACAACTTGCACTCTTTGGTGCACTCTTTTGTTATCATTGACATCACTTGACATCCGAACACACATCAACCTCCGTGAAATGAAGAAGAGTGGAGTGGCGCTGCAGTGGCGCTGGATGGCACGTGTGTCTCGTGGATGGCTGCGAGGCAGCATGCAGCCATAGATGGCTTGGTCCTCACACGTACACTGTATCGGCATCTGCTGTTGCTTGATGCCTGAAGTACATGGCTGTATGACAACAGTGGCATGCCCGTGCATATGTGCAGGCAATGCTGGTCAGAGGCGCATGCAGCATTCTGGCATGCTCTGTACACTTGCACCAACAACTGAAACAATCCATTACACCAGCAGATGGACGAAGTCAATGAACAAAACGCGCACAGCTTGACACGAAGCAGCAACCACCCCGGTTCACTGTGTCAGATGCTTGAGACCTGAGGGCAGGAATGAATCCTGCCAGCCGCATGTACCCACAGTGATGGCTTCTACATTCACAACCATTCGCACACATTGCAGCAGGGAATGCGGCTGGGAAGCACGGTGCTACATCCACAATTCGAGAGGACCTGCGACCCTTCCTGACGGGTGATACTGATTCAACTGTGGACAGCAAGCAAGGCGGGAAGTTGCCCCCCAGATCCTTGTGGTTGCGCGGGTCTGTGTAATCTACGGGGCAGGGCCACCTCAGCGCGGCAGTCCGTGACAGCAGACGAACGCTCGTGAGGTCCTGTAAGATGTGCTGGGGATTCATGCGATGCTGGTCGGGCGTAGCGGACGCCAGCGTGGACCATGTTCAGGCAGGCTCTACAGTGTGGAGTCCACAGGCTTGTGTTGCGCGCTGACTCACTTCATTCGCACCTTCAATGTAATCAGCGGCCGCACTTGAACACTGAGCTGATCAACTGCGTTATGGCAGTGTATACAGTGTTAATCCTGTCCATTCCGGGCAGCATCGGGATCTTGCCACCCTTCCGCCGGTGCTGAAATTCATACGCACGACTTGTATGACGACAATGCGTCATGAAGCACTTTATGGGAATGCATCAAACGTTGCAGATCGATACTTGCGCTGCGACGGATAGGATCCAACTGGCTCCGCATGAGCAAGGAGGCTCTATAGACTTCTACACACACTCTCTGCACAAGCATCACATCTTTCTCGCCTATGCGCGCCTGCTGGTCATTTTGTAGCTGTTGGCTTGCGGCCAGTGGTGTGCGCAAATTAGGCAGCGATATTTAGTATCGCGACGACGGTCATCGCCCACGTGTGGCCAAGGTGCGTCAGTGAGTCATGCGCACGATGTGTGAAAATGAAGTGACTGCCATTGTGCGTCTTGTTGCCTCCACTTGTTCTGTCGCTAGTACTGCCGGACGCATATTAAAATTATACCCGCTGCTCCCGCGCGTGTGACCCAACCACTTACGTAGAAGCGGGAATTTCAGGTGCAATGGCGAAAGCGTAGAATACACACGGCTACCCGCTGTGCTTTACGAACCGCACGGTCCGCTAGCTTCGATCAGACTAGCGAGCATGAGCCCGCCAAAGAAAGTCAAGCAGATATTTCTGGTACCTCAGGTGCTAGAAGATGTTTCTGATGACGAGACGGTGCTATTTGTGTGCGACGCTGTCAAGGCGTCGGTCGCGAAGCGATCAGCCCTCCTCTCTGGCCTCCTGGATACTTCAGGAGTTGTCAAAATACCAGAGGGTATAGCATTCGATGACTTTCGTTTGTGGGCGAAGGCTGGTCAGGCTGTCAAGCTGTCAGACCGAGACCTAGCGACTGTGGTCCGTGTACGTCACTCGCCATCTCCGTGGCTAGAAAGGTCAAAACAGCGACGAACGTGCACAGAAATTTGTGAATTGTAGTCCGTCAGCAATGAAACGTGATCCCTACCCGCGGGGCCCAGTTCGTTACTCATGTGCCCTGACACTGGATATCGCATTGCAGGTAGCGCACGAGCTCAGCGACCACCAAGCTGACAAATGGATAAACATTCTCGCCTCTTCTATCCTCAACGTGAATTGGGCGCCCGGCGGCAACAGCGACGCCCTCCACAGCACCCTCATCGCTCTGCCCTGCCATGTCCTTAACCTCGTCCTTCGCGCGGCACTCCGTTCCGCAACACCCGAAGACCTCTTCACCAAACTCCCCTCCACCCTTCATCCCCACGTCATCTCCAGCATGATCGATGCGTCGAGCACTCTGTCCGTGCGGCTGCCCACCTGCGCCACCACCTTCCTCGCCCACCTCCGGTACCTGCCAGCTCCACAAACCGCCCTCCGCTCCTTGGAACTGCACATCTGTGCACCAGATCCAGCCGTCACCGCCACCCTCCTCGCCGCCGCCCTCATCACCCACTCCTCCCTCACCACCCTCACCCTCACCGGCCCCTTCGTCTGCGACGCCACCCTCGCGACCCTCCAGCCAGCTCTCCTGCGCCTCCCCACCGTCCACTCCCTCTCCCTCACACAAGGCCGCTTCACATGCTCGGCCCTCCCACACCTCCACCGAGTCCTCTCCAGAGCATCCTCCCTGCGCCACCTCGCACTCTCCGGCCTGAACCTCCCCGCGGACCCCCCCCTCTGCCCCTCCGAAACCGCGTCGATCGCTCCGCTCCTCGCCGCGGCCACAGGTCTCACGTCCCTGCACGTCGACGGCTCCCACCTCTGCAGCGACGCGGCGGCCTGCGGCGGCTCGGCGGTCACCCCCACCGCCGTCACCCTGCCGCACGTCCGGAAGCTCAAACTGTACGAGTCCAGCGCGCCGCGCAGCGCCAGCACGCCTTGCCTCCCGGCGCTCGCCCTGCCCGCCCTCGGCAACCTCACGCTCTCCCTCCGTGACGAGCGCCGCAGCAGCGGCAACAGCGGCGACACGAAGGGCCCCAGCATGGACTCCCGGTCGTATGCAGCGCGTGTGAAGCCATCGCTGCAGCACATCGCCGCGCTGACGACGCTCGAGGTGCTGACAGTCAACACGGCGGAGTTCGGGGCGATGGAGGAGAACGGGCATGCCGTGCTCGCGGCATCCCTGCGAGCTCTGCCGGCTCTGGTCGGCCTCGACATGCACACCGGGAACTTCACCAGCGCCGTGCGTGCGCTCACGCCGTTCCTGGAGGCGACGTCGCAGCTCATCGTGCTCCGCATGACCTGCGCGGCGTGCCCCGCCGGCGCCGATGCGGCCGCGGCCGCGGCCGCGGCCGTGGCGTGGGAGCCGTTCATGCATGCGCTCGCGCAGCACAGCATGCTGCAGGAGCTGCAGCTGCCGCACGACGCCGGCCTGTTCCGCGGCGCGGTCGGCGCGCCGCGGCCGCCCGCCGCAGAGCCGCGGCGCAGCCGCCGCCGGCCGGCGGGCCGCTCGCCGCGGCGCTGCCGCAGCTGCAGCAGCTCACGCGGCTCGTGCTGGTGCCCCGTGACGAGCGGCCGGACCTCCCGCCCTCCGAACGCTGCCGAGTCGACTGCCAGTGCGCCCCCTTCGCCACTCTCACACCCGCACACCACCAGAACCCTTTCCTCCCTGACCTGTGCTGCCGTGCTGCGCAGGTCGCTCGCCCCGGCCGTGTCGCGCCTCCGAGGTCTCCGCGAGCTCTCCTTTGTCGCTATCACCCTCGCCGCCCCGGCCGCCCTCATCGCCGCGCTCCCCGCGCTGCCCCGCCTCGAGTCCCTGCGTCTCGACGGCGCGGGCCTCAGCGACGCGGACGGCTGCGCGCTCGCCGCCGCGCTGCCCTCCCTGCCGCGCCTCTCCCACCTCGACCTCGGCCGCACACCGCTCGCCGCAGCCGCCCTCGACGTCGCTGCCGCCGCGCTCGCGCTGCCGCGGCTTGCTGATGCCACGCTGTGCGTGCTGCGTGACGTGGCGCGCGACGACGACGTGCACCCGCGGCTGCTTCAGGCGGAGGCGCGCGCTGAGGCGCGGGGCGCGCGTATCAATTTCCAGGTCCGGTTGTAGCCACGCCGGGACTGCTGCAGCAGACTGCAGGACCGTTTAAATTGAGGGTGTAACGTAATGCATGTGGGCCGGGCGAGCAGTGCGCTGACAGCCTGAGAGTCGACACCATGGGTGTATGGAGAATTCTGATGGTTCTGATGGTCACATGATGAAATAAACCATGGTTTTAGGTGTGCAGATAGGTCGCCTAGCCTCTGAGGCACGCTGCTTGTGTTCTAGTGGAGGCAGTCGTTGGCTGTGAATAATGCTGGTGTGTGTGTGTTTTTTTTTTTGGTGTATGTGTCATGCTGTGGTCTAGGTGGTCCAGGTGCTGGTGAGCGAACAGCGGAAGCCCGCTCGGGACGGCACCCGCTGTGACAATCCTGAGCCGAGTGTGGTGTGTGGTTTGTGGAGTGTGTTCTGTACGCATGGCGCCAGATTTGGACCCATGTGCGCCGAGGTAGTTCAGTGCCGCTCCATGTTTTGATATAGGAGCAACTGGCGGTTGTTCTTTGGGGGTATGATTTCCCATAGCTGATTATGCAGCGCAGTTGCGCCTTGACCCATTGTGAGTCACATTGTGTCAGTCGCCTCACACTGATTATTGCGATGGTATTGGCCGGTAGATTGTGGGTTGTAGTGCTAGATACAACACGCTTGGCGGCGTGTCGCTGTCCAGTGCGTAGTGTTGATTGTCTTTGGGAGAGAGACTTGGGAGAGAGATTGTCTTTGGGAGAAGCGCAACTCTCAGTGAAGTAACCATGTCTGCTCTGCAAGAGCTGGCATAAAGGTATGTATGTATGATTACATCGCCGTATCCATGAGGACATTGACACCTCCGACAAGCGGGACCGAGTTCACCCTCAATGCAACACGTGCTTGCAAGCCTTGGTCGAGACCAATGCGTGCAACCACGCGAGCCAATTCTCCCAAAGGCAACGGACGAGCAACCACACCAGCCACTCCAGTCAATGAAGGTGAGGTTGCAGCAGCCGTTTGTGCGGTTCCGTGCGGAGCTCAGTGCTTCAAGCCGCGGGTGCATGCGATGCCAGTGTAACGTTGTCTCGTTTGCTGCCGATACTGACCTGACCAATGTGGCACAGGCGCTGGTAGCAGGCGTTCACCGTCTGGTCAAGGTGGATCAAGCATATCTGCCCCTGGGCTTTCGGCATGGACCACGTGATTATATTTCACGCCGCTCAGCTGACCTCGATTCGGAATGGTGCTGCGCACGCATACAGAGTCCCCGGCGCCCCGCGCCCCGCATATGCGGCCACATGCGGCGCGGCGGTGCACGCGGTGTCTACAAGCGTGCCGCTGACCGCTTTGCAAGTGCTGGCAGTAGCCTGGTGCGGGATCGATTATCCGCTGAGAGCATGCCTTTCAGGCAGTATGCGAGCAATCAGAAGATATTTACAACGCGCGAAAACGATGCAGGTGTAGCGGTTCTGTTGATGTATATCGTCGACAGCGGCTTGGAAGGAGTGCAGATACCGGTGAGATGGCGTACGTCTCGTACCTTCATCGTATTGCACGCACTTGCGAAAGCCTTGAGGGTCTGGGGCGATGCCTGGCTCACAGTGGAGGACCAGCGCTATCTGTGTTGGCGCAACGCCGATCGTTGTCTACACCGAAGGGCCCCAATGAGGAAGCAGAACGGTTACAGCCCACCGAAGACAAAGCCGATGGCAATAGTATGTGTCATGTCATCTGGATGTGCCGCATTTGCGTCGTTTTAGTTCCATTTGGGCAGCATTTGACAGCCGGCACGATCATGCCGATGGTGATTACAGTGAGTCAGTTCCCGTTTACCCTCAACCATTGGTGCAGGCACGGGTTCAGGAACTACAACTGATGCGGTGAAGCAGTCGCCATTCGTAGAGGCACACCTAGCCAGCCTGGCGTCACAGTCGCCTGATGCCACAACAGCACGGCCAGCACCGGAGGCCACAGACGAGCAAGCAAGCCCAGATTCCTTCTCTATATCGCAGAGGCAGCTCGAAGCGGCGGCCTCACTGTCACAGGAGTCACCGGCTGCTCGGATGTTCATCTTTGATGACACGACCGTGGCACAAGTCCCTGGGGAGCAGGACGCAGCAGACATGCCATGGGATGCTGCCAGAGAGGCCCAGCTGACGCAGGCGGAGGCACTGATGAAGGCAGGGAGGCCCAGGCGAGGGCAGCCACCCGGTCAGGCCACCGCGGCGCAGTCTGCACCAGCTGCAGAGGAGCCCCAGCTGCGGGAACCCGCAAAATATGACGACCTGCCCGATGAACTGCGACCACGCTTCCGCGAGATCGTCAGGTGTGGCGTCGCCCCTGCCGTGTGACCGAGGCATTGAACCTGCAAGCCGGTGCCACTTACGAGCCGGACCTGTCAAATCCGCCTCGCATGTTTTCGCCCATGCTTGATGCACATTGCCACATGCCCATGAACGCACAGCGGCCATCTCTTGGCCTTGCATCTGGACACAGAACCATCACCTGTCCCTGTGGCTTGTATAAATATAAAATAAAAAACAACGACGACATAAAAGCGTTAAAAATTGTAACGAACGCACCACTGGCCGGGTGCAGGCGGCGGCCGGCGCCGATGCGGGTGGCGCAGGTGTGGGATGCGCTGCGGCAGGCCGACCACCTCGGCGCCAAGGCCAAGGCTGCCGGCTTCGTGCCTTCAGTGGACTGCAGCATCTCGCTCCTCATCGACCCCCGCCGCTCTGACCAGGTGCGGCTCATTACATCTGTTTGCTTGCCTCGAGCTCCCCCGGCCCCTCTCCCCTGAAGACCCGGCCACCTCAGCGGGTTGGCAGGGTTGAACCGGGC
>JALKAD010000183.1:50751-64247 GCA_024500015.1 Ulva compressa
CTGGTGTGGGTGCCTGTGGGAGGCGTACTGCTGCCCGTGCCCGTGCTGTGCATGCTGGGCGTGCTGCGCGTGCTGGGCATGCCGGCCGGGGAAGGGGGTGGCACCAAAGGCGTGGCCGTGGCGGACGGCACTGTTGTGGGGGCTAGCCGGTTTAGAGGTGGCAGCGTCAAAGGGACCCTGGACGGGGGGAGTTGTGGGTCGGGTCGAGGAGTCGGGGGGCGAGTTGGTTTCAAAGCTGTGTGTCTGGATGCGCTGTTTGTGGCTAGGGGTCGAGCTTGTGGCCACCACCTCCAACTTCGCCCTCGCGGCCGCCGCCTCCAGGCCTGCCTCCAGCTTCGCAATGGTCCTGCAAGATTAGTATAGCCGATTCGCGGGCTCACTACTGTTCGGGAGTTCACTGTTGGGCACAGGCGTTTGGTCTATGTGCACTGCAAGCATGGCATGTGCGAGCTGTCGTGTCCAAAGACTGAGTTTACACACACCATGTTTACTCCACACCACGACACAACCCAAGCTTGCCAAACTTCATCAGGGTTCCAAAAAAACCCTGAACCTGATCCACACATGGCCATGGTCAACACGCCACAAGAATCCAGGCAACCCTGTGCATGGCCTCACATGACATTCAGATCTGCTGCAGCAAGCCGCCGCATGCATGCCGTGCAGATCAGGTCAACACGAGGACTTGAGCATCACTCGCTCACTGCATGCTGCAGTGGTAGGAGTGGCTACAGGGGCGCACCGGTCGCGCTGTACGAGGCGGGAGTCGAAGCGGCGCAGCGCAGCCTCCATCTGCTGCCGCTGCACCTGGTACAGCTCGAGGCGGTCCACCGTGTCCCGCAGCGCTTCAGACGCGATGCGGAGGTCGGCGATGAGAGCGTCGCGCTCCGCCACCAGCGCCGCCGTGGCCCCGCCATCCTGTAAGCCACCCCGGCGCTCATACCACTGGTTTTTTTTGTCTCCCACAAACCAGCAGAATCTAGCGAGATCGCCAGGCCGGCCCCGAGCAATACCTTGCAACCACACGCCCACGTGGCCGCGGCGGATGGAGTCCGCCCGGGTGCTGAGTTGTGAGGAAGTGCGTTTGACGTGCGAGGAAGCGCGAGGAAGTGCGTTTGACGTGCAAATTGCATGACCTACCCTGAGAAACACCCTGCAACTCACGCACACCAGCATGTACACCAGTGACTGTGCGGCGACTGTCGGCGACCGCACGGCGACTGTCGGCGATCAGAGCCCGCGGCCAGACGCTCCGGCCAGATGCTCCTCGGGCGGACGCCGGCCGCTGAGTCAAGGGCACACACCAGCTGCCAGACCTGCCCTATACACATTTGGTAACAGCGCATGGGTGTTAACACCCATGATACGCATGCTTCATGCCATGCTCAAGCCCCTGCCCCAGGGTGCAAGGCACAGGGTGCTCCATGCTGGTGATGCTGATATGTTGCCAGGGTATGGCTTCAGGGGGCATGCAGAGATGCCTGCACTGGGGAGTTCATGTACAGCAAGCTCGCACGGGTGCCCATGCGCTCCTTGTTGATCCCATGACCATGGTACATGCTGTGCTTGCTGGGTGTGCTGTGCTGCGGGAGGTCGACGGCCACACCTGCCGGGCGTTCAGGAGGGAGCGCAGGCGTTCGATCTCGAGATGCATGGTGGCCGTGTCCCCGCGGGTGTCGACGTTGGTCTTAGCGATGTTGCACACGGCTCCGGCGCAGCGCGCAAACTGCAGCGTGGACAGCGTCTCGGAGACGCAGGCCGCGGCGGGGTTGACGCAGGCGATGAGCACGGTGCGCGCGTTGCCGCCGATGCTGTCTTGCAGCAGGAAGGTGAGCTTGCTGTCCCGGTACGGGATGTGTAGCCGCGCCTTCTGCTTCTGCGCATCCCCGACCTGCACCCACGCTGCGTGCTGCGTGCTGCGTACACGGGTATCAGGCTGCTGCGCACCCAGCTGAGTGGAAGCGCAATGAAGGCAGCCCACCATAAAGGGGTCTGTTGCATGCTAGTTTAGCCCAATGAACTGAAGCTGCTGTGGGCCGCGCCCAGCTGCTGCGCGCTGTGCTACGTGCCCACCGCATCAAACTCCACGCCTGCCAGCTACAAGCACGTTGTTCTGTGCCAGCAGCATTGCACTGCGCACCCGCGAGTACGGCCTGCACCGCGATGGGGAGGGGCGCACCTTGCTGATGACACGGCCGAGAGCCGACAGCGACTGGTTGATGTCGTTTGCTTCCGCGAGGGTGCGGCCGGCGGTGCGCGCGACCTTGCTGCGCTCGCTGCCGGCGAGATCCACGATGTGCAGCCGGCCAGAGGTGACACGGGCGAGCCCCGACTCCAGCGTCGTGGCGCACTCCACAGAGAGCGTGAAGACGCAGTGCGACCGCGACGACAACCGGTTCGCCGCCGTCTCCGCAAACTTGCGGTTCGCCGCGCCGGTGGTCATCACCTGGAGCGCGTCCTCCGCTGCACGCAGCACGCAGCACGCGTCAGGTCAGGTCGCCGGGGGAGCGGAGCTGAGGACGCATGTGTGACTGCCGGGTGCAGCGGCCACCGGCAGATTCCTTCCACCAGCACACCCCACACGATATGGTGAGAGCACAACTGTGGTTGTTTCCCAAATGGCAGCTTGGTGAACAGGAGGCACGGAGGGCCGCAGATGTAGCGCCGACGCCTCGGTCCCCCCCAAGGGGTTGAGCGAGGCGGGGCGGCGCAGGCAAGAAGATGTGCTGAAAAAGAGGAGGCACAGACATCGGAGCTCCTAGGGACAGACATCGGAGGGACAGGCATCGGAGGGACAGACATCGGAGGGACAGACATTTGAACGCAAGGGACAAAGGAGACGGTCATGGGGGGGGGGGGGGTGTGGGGGGGAGACGAGGAAAGGGGTGGCTGGGAGATGCACCGTTGACGACGACCTCTTCTGTGAGGCCCTCCACGCGCACGCCGCTGCTGCCGTCAAAGCGCATCTGCAGCGACTTGCCCTTGAGGCCCTCCGGCTTGAGCAGGTCCATCACCTGCACCCCGCCCCGCTGTCACCGCTGCCGCCGGTGTGCATGCGCCGACGTGGATGCGCCGACGTGGATGCGCCGACGTGGATGCGGTGATGTGGATGCGGTGATGTGGATGCGCCGGTGTGGATACGGGTGAGCACGCGTCACAGCGCACCGTGGCGCAGCACACGCAGCGCAGCACACGCCGCCCCCCCCTCGTTCCAGTGATGCCATTGCTGCTGCGAGGCGGTGCAGTCTGAGCATTCCCGCCAGGAAGCACGGGCAGCATGGACAGCATGGGTAGCATGGACGGCCGTGCTCAGCCGTGCTCTGCTCTGCCGAGCTCTGCCTCCATCGGGCACTGGTCTGGTCTGTGCAGAGAGTATGAGGTGAGCATGCAGAGCGCGCTCGTGGACACGGTGTCATGGTGGCCACCGGTGGCAGTGACATGTTGCAATTGCGCGTATGTATGATTATGATGCTTGTGCTGCGTGATGTGTGCTGGCTAGCTGGGTATGGCTGGGTCTTGCTGTGTGTGAAACTAAGTAAATGAAGACCAATGCATGGAACGCAGGTGGCCCATTGCCAAGGGCTCAAGACTATCTGATGCATGCTTGAGTGCATTCGATCGTGCTTGGGTGCATTTGATCATGCTGCAGTGTGTTCAATCTTGCTCATTTGCAAGCTGGTTGCCTCTGTGTTCACTGCAGTGCACTCCTTTCTTGACAGTGGCTTTGGGACAATTTCACAGCTCCTGAAGCAAGCTTGCATGTCACTGGCTGGGCAACAGGTGTGAACCTAGCACCACATGGCAGACATCACAGCACACACAGTTCTGTTTCACTGTGTCAGATGACAACTCCGGTGTGGGTCAACATGCCAGGCTGGCATGACTCTGCTTCAGAAGCTGAGATGTGCATGCACGCCATGCAAACAGATCGACATGCAAACCGGGACAAAAGCAGAATAATTCCCACTCAAGCTTTAAGGCGGACTGTACAGTGACAGGAACAGTTGGGCAACTAGCAGTTGCTTGTACAACCAAAAATCCACTTCATGACTTCAGCTGACCCATAGTTTCAACACCATGACCCCATGACCATACAGTCATTTGTCATGTACTGTTGATGCGTGGATGTGATACGATATCACATCCAACATGATATGCAGACACACAGGTCTGTGCTGGTGTCACTTCAGCCACAACACAGTTCTCTGAACAATTCACATCTGCAACCTAGATCAGGGCATCTGATACTGCAAGTGTGGCTTCAGACAAGCTAGATGTGTTTTGGATGGTTATGTGACATGCTCACTATGGCCAACCTGAATTTGGTACCACCACTGGATTGGGGCTGGATTGGAGTGGCCAGGTTGGCAGATAGAAAGTGCCCCATGCAGTCATGCATGAATGCAATAATGAACAGGTACCTGCAGGTGGCTGTAGGTGCGCTTATGGCAAGCCATGTGATGCAGCTGAGCCTCTCTGCGGCCACATGTGTCTCCGCCCCTCCTCCTCCTCCTATGACAGCGGGGCCATACCCCAAGCCCGTATGACACGAGACAATGCATGCAGTGATCATCACCACATGCAGCCACGCAGACAACTGTCCGGAAGCATTCAGTGTTGAGTATTGAGTGTTCACACTCGTCTGTGAGACTGCGACATGTCGCGAAACTGTGTACCTGCTGCGCGAGTGCCACCTCGGCTGCTGCCAACTGCGAGTTGCCGGATAATGCCGGTTCTTGTGCAATTGTGCAACACCACGCTGTCAAGACACATTCCGAAACCAGGAGTTCTGCGAGACGTGCGGTCTTCTGAGGCCGATCACAAGCAGATGATCGGCAGCTCAGATCATCATTCAGCAGAGGCCGCACCTGCTCGTTGTAGATCTGGAGGTAGCTGCAGCGGCACGTGTACTGCACGTCCGCCGACACCTCGCCCTCGCGTGCTGCGATAACCTCAAACAAGTCCCGGAACACCCGCGGCGCGAGCCCTGAGGCGTCGCCGCTGCTCGCCGCGCCGTCGTCCGACGCGTCCGCGACGCCGACGTCGGGCCGCGCAGCGGCGTCGGCCGGGCGAGCTGCGGCGGCTGCCGCTGGCGGCGGACGAGGCGCCGCTGTCGGAGCGGCAGCCGCGCGGCGGCCGCGGCCCGGTCATCGTGTGCGTCTTGCCGGACCCCGACTGCCCGTACGCAAAGCAGCATGCGTTGTACCCGCGCACCACGTTCTGCACGAGCGGCCGGCCGACCACTGCATAGCACACAGCACGTCAGACGCAGCGCATGGCCTCTCCGCGGAGAAGCTCCGGCCGCCGGTGCGCGCTTCCGCACAACAGAATCTAGAGCCTGCGCCGTGGCTCGCAGCTTGCGCGAGACGTCGCGGCGGTGCTGCTGTGTGCTGAGCATGGCATGTGTTGCCACAGCCATTGGGTGCCTCTCACTCCGGCGGTGGAGTGGCAGTGTCGTGCTGGGCAGTGCAGCTTGCATTGTGACAGCCTGCGTGTTTTGCAAAACAAGGCATGGCCTGGTTTGCCACGCTCGACGGGGTGCGAGATGCAGCACAGCCACCTCGCAGCTGCACTGTGAGAACTCCACATCGCTCTGCGACCCCCGTGACTGATCAGGGTCATGTGTAGGCGGCGGAGCATCACTGCGGTACAGGAGTTTGGTGCGTAGTGTGAAGCTGGACAGAGTCAATGCGAACCGCAGACCAGACGCAGCAGCAAAGCAAAGCAAAGCGGCATCGACTGTGTGACATCAACATCAACCGTGTGATCAGTCTATCCAGCCTTACTGCATGAGTGAATGTGTAGGAACAGGGCACGTGTGGCTGTAGGGTCCCTCCCACTCCCAGCATGCCTCTCACTCCCAGCGCACTGAGCACTGAGCATGCGAGGGGCCCCACGCACTCGGCCATGAATGACCATTGTCTGCCAGGCTGTGGCCATGTACAAGGGGGGTTGACAAGATGGTATGTTGTGAGGCAGGACGACAGCCATCAAGGCTGCACCACTCATGCTGAGTCTCTGTTTGCCTGAGTAAGGTTATGTACATGAATCCAACGAGGGTGATGACTACTGCACATGCGATGATTGGCCAGGTGCAATTCCCTTGCAGACTCGTTCGGGACGCCTCCGAGAGGTATGCTTTTGGACAACGTGGATTGTTGTGATGTGCTGGGCTGTGGGGATGCTTGTGTGCACAATTGCTGGCATGGACAATGTTCCAGAACATGTGACCCAGTGGTGCAGATGGCTGATATGGCAGGGCATGAAAGCCCATGGAATGCGTTGTTGCTAGCTCTTCCAATGCGGTCTGCAGAGAGTGCTTCGGACGTCGTGAGGCCAGTGTGTACCGAGCCAAAAAACAGTTCATTCTGTGGCCAAGGGCCACGGGAGCAGGTGGACACACTGTCAAAGACTTCTTCTTGCGTCGCATCTGCACCCAGCACCGCATCGAATTTGAATTCCTGGGCTTTGTCTTTGCCGTCTGGCGAAGGAACTCCCGTTACGTGCACCGTCGAGGCTCCCTCCTGCCTGACCGCGGACTCGGTGGTGCACTGCTCCTGGGTGCCTCGACCGTCGCTGCGAGTGGCAGACGACGCGGTCGTTGTATGACTGGTCGCGGTGGACGCGCTACTTGCACTCCTGGTCAACTGCCCCCGTCTCTCTGTCGTGGAGAACGGGCGGATGCGGACAACTACCTGAACGGTGCCACCAGCTATTGTTGGCTGGCAGCGGCTGCGCATGTATGACTGTTTGCACGCCATTGCAGCACGAACAGCTTCATGCAGCAGCGATTGACTGGCTCAAGGCCAGGCAAGATTCAGCATGTCCTGCGATCAAGGGAGGCATGCCTTGATGCGCGACTCGTCGTCCATGCCTTCAACAGCTGCACTCTGCGGAAGTGTCGACGCATCGTTGGCCTCAGCAGGTTTTGGTGGTGCTGGCTGTTCTGCCCTCGACATCGCGGGTTTGGGAGGCGGTGGCGTATATTGCACAAGTCTTGGTTCGGGAGGTTGGACTGCCGCTGGTTGAGCAGGCATTGGTGCAGCTGGCCTGGCTTCCGGACTGGTTCTCCCGGCTCCTGTGCCGGATGATACAACCACATTTCTTTGTGGAGAGTCATTTGACTGGGAGGTTGCCTGAAGAGCAGATTCGAAATGGTTCGAGTGGTATATATGATGTGGCAGTGCCTTGCATATAGACAGCATGGCCCGGACAGACCAGAGCAGCGCCGAACTCGTGCACAGGCAAGTCAGCACGGCACGCGTCCATAGAATACACAGTGATGCATGGCACAACAATCTCCCAGGATTATGTCAGCTCCATTTCCTTGAGATCGTCATTCGACTGACAATGGCCGAACGTCATCGTGCTGGGTGAGAAAAAAGACCCGGTGTGCCTCACCTTCGACGGAGACGGGTGCCGCGACCTGCCAGACAAGAATGCATTCGCCAGCCTCGAAGGCTTTTTGGTCGTTGTTGGAGCTGGGCCCTGCGCAGTCGCGGCAGTCTCTGCCACGCTGTTGTTGGTCGCAGCTGCATTGGATCTCCGCTTGGAGCGCACGCCCCGCAACAGGCTCCAGCTAGTCATGTCAAATGATCTGCAGCTCTAAATCAGCACCATACTGCCTCTAGCATGCCACTGTGTGTGCGCATGTTACATCCTCAAGCACAAACTTGTTCAGCGGAGTACGCGCACGCTTGACGTCGGGCCCAACGGTACGTATATCTCCAGAGACACGCAGGTAAGACACACGCAAAGGTACATATTCCGGCATAAGCTCCTACTGACAGGAGTTCGTGCAGACAATACCTTGCGAAGTAGCATGCCGCAGCGTTCAGAACTGACACGGAGCTCCAAATCAAGCTTGATCAAGCCGTGCATTGATTGCATGCATGAGACAGCGTGAGTCATCGCGTTGGTACTGCTGCAGCAGTCAGTTACCACTGTGTTTGATCTTCAACATGGGCGCACTTGTCATACTGCGCGGAGCTCCATGCAGGTCTGTGACGCAAGGATCTCAGAACACACAGGAGACACCACAGGACACCATCGCAGATATTTGAGCAACGGTCTTGGCCGAAGACGATACTGGACCGCAGTACTCCACGGTCTCGCTGAACGACTTTCCGGAGGTAGAGCATTGCCTGCCAGTTGACTCGTCCACGGATCCGAGCTCGAGCTCCCAGTCCAGCAGTCGATGTGACGAAGGTTTGGGCGGGAACGCGTGTCGGCAGCGACATCTACGCCGCCTCCAGCCGTGTGTGACAGAACCTATCCGTTCCTGTAACTGTGACGATCAGGCGACCACCGCGTGCACCGTGCAGCCTCCAGGCTGGACTGGCACAACATCAGCAATGCTGGAGGTGTTGGCCGGGCTCGGATCCTTTACATACCGGGCGCCGTACACGTGTCCACGGCGCCGTACGGCCGACGAGATTCACACACTCATCAGCGCGCCGGGCCCAGGCCTGGCCAGGGCGCGCCGTGCAAACTAGAGTTCGATACCAGACATGCAGCATCAGCGCTCACGTCCGTCTGATTGCTTGCATCATCCGATTCATCATTGCGCGGCAAATGTATGTACGGTCCGTGTTATCTACGCACAGTTTCGTGCGAGCGCGGTCAACGTCGGCCAGCGCGTTCACGTTGACGCGGACCACCGCTTTGGGTTCTTCCACTTCATGACTACGTGCATGTGTAACTGAGACGACCGAGCGCATGAATTGAACCGAGACGACCATTCAGTGGCATGGACGGCAGAAGTGTCCATTCGACGGGGCGGAGGGCGATCGACTCGAGTGCTTCACACTGGAACAAGCCAGTGAATGCACACCGGTGGCGCGGGTCAGCGCCAAAAATTACCATGGTTACTTCGTGCTCGCGTATGCCAAGTTGATTGCTGTGGGTGACGTCAACGGTGGTGACCATCGCACCAGCTCCGTCCCTGCTGGATCCATCGAGGGACCGGTGGCCACTATAGCTATCAATTGACACGATCGATGCACGAGCGTGGGTCGCGACCGCGGACATGCCACCATGTGCACAATTCATGCTCGCTGCGCGGACACGCTACTATGTTGCATTACAACCGGCGCGCGAATCGTGTACATGGTACCTTCAGTCGGTCGCCCATGGACTACGTGCTTGTCTGAGGACGCACCCGAGCGCATGCCGGCCTTTGCCTGGGACCTGCTGCGTTGCTGATGCTTTTGTTGGTACGTGCAGCTCAAGTTCGGGTCGCATGACGTGACTTCCTGGTGTACAGAGAATCGCAGTACTGACGAACGTGCGCCTGTCTGCTCTGTGGGCCAGAACTAGTGGACCATGGCCGCGGGGTCTGACGGTGCACAGCGTTGCCTGGCCGAGGCTGTCTTCCACAGGTCATGCAGCAACAACAACCAGGCATCAGTACCCCAAGTAGCCATCAGGTGCTTATTTCATCCAGCTTGAAAAGGAGACAATCTGGTAATATCTTGCAACAGACCTGTGTGAGTGGCAACTGACATTGCTGATGACCTTGTCAAAACATGGCACCGTCAAACGGACAGCAGATCTGACAATTCAAGTCAATTCTGTGTCGAAGCTGACACCGGTTGGTGGTGCCCAGGGGCCCCATCCTCCCAAAATTTAAAACTTAAGAAGCCACTGGCACTCACTGACCCATGCCATCAGGCACGTGCCCTGTGCCAGATCATTCAGCCAGGAAACGCACAGAGTTTGAAACCGAATGAGAAGGTGTCACAGCACTGGGGACTTCACAAAGTATCCTCAGTCTGATTCTCACATGAGTGCTGAATGCTATAGTGCTGCGGTTCAATGCATTGTCTCACTGTCCCGGGCCATGCGAGAACCTGAGCCTGATGCCAGACCCAAACAAGCACTGCCCAAGGCACCCTGCCACACTGTGAAAGCACGCTGCGTCAGCCCCTGCTGATGCCATGGCATGCCAGTGTCGGCATCTCGCCAGCCTGCAGTCAAACAAACGGCGCGCCCCCGAAATCAACCAAGCGATGAGAGATTGCCTTAGGTCTATCGGGGCTCACCTGGCCAGTACCGTTTTTACTTGAACTTCAACAACAGCACTCATGAGCCATGCAACGAGAGCCAAGATTGACCATGGCCGTGGCTTGTGGGCGGCCACCAGAGGGAACCTGGTCGTGCCATGCAGGTGCATGATTGCGTCTGTACCGGAGGGATGGAGACAGTCTCAGAGTCACCATTCTCACCATCACAGCACTCACCGCTGTGAGTTCGGAAGCAGGTGACTGGGCGTGAATGGAGTCAGCGGCTGTCACAGCCGCACCGTGTATGTGTGCGATCTGACGCACACTGCGGCCATGGCATGATCAGCGCCAGATGCATGTGGTGCACAAGGGGCACCTCTATAGAGCTCTAAGGAAATCAAACCACACCATGCAGAGGGGCAGGCACATTGGGCCAGTGACAGTGACAGCGGCAAGGTGTTGATTGGCCAGCTTGTGGACACTGATCAGCGGGCATGGAACCCCTGGAACAGCTCATGCCTGACTGATCGTTTTGTGCACACTGAGCATCGGGACGAATTGCAATCAGGGGTTTCCCATGGGATCACTGCAGCGTGTCAGAAGGTCCCGTGGAGTGGGACGTGCCACAGTCCAGCCGTCTGCAACACAATTCCGGCGGCAACGCAAGTCTGCGACATGAGTCCAGCCGTCCGCAACTGTCCTGTGCATCAGAACTTCCAGAGTCGCCATCTGCAACAAGGTATCCCACACGCTGCTGACTCCACCTACAGCGCTGTGGAAGTGAAAGCAGTGTGCAAATGAGTCGTCGTTACACTCTACAAACTCTCGGCGGTGCTGAGAGAAACGTTACAGAGATATGCTCCACAAGGTGGTTGAACACGAAGGCAAGCAAGCATGGCAGAGCATCAGACACACGAACAATGGCCCGACGCTGTACAAAAGCTGACCCAAGACAACTAAAGCATTGCACTACGGTCTCCTCGAAACGTTGTCACATTTCATTCACCGGTGATGAACACAGAGCCCTTATTGATCTAGAGATCCAGATGATCTGTGCTGCATGGCGCAGCGCAGGGCAGCACCTTCGGCTTACCGGGATTAATGAGCAGGAGAGCAAAACGGGGCATCAGGAAGCCCGACCTGCGCAGAGCCGCGTTGACTCAGCCTGTGTTCGATTCCTGTGGTGCACACCGACTGCTGTTTGCTGCTAGCAGCAAGCAGCAGCCGGGGTCATTCATCTCACTTCTGCCCGAATGAAGTGAGGTTGTGGACGGCCGGCAAGCACAGGCTGGCCGTGTGCACAAATGAGAATGGAATAGAACAGAATCACTGATGCGTTAAAATCCTATGCTACGTATGTGCGGCCTCAAAAAATGAGTCCCTGTACAGTATCCCAATGCTGCATAGCCAGCGCGCTGTGGCGAGTCACATGTGTAACATGCCCCCAGAGCAAAGCGTGGCAGCACAGGAGCAGTGCACATCTGCCCGAGTCTATACACGCGTGCGACCGTGTCTGGCCAGGACACCTGCCACGAATGCAGGCCCAGGACTGACAGCACCAGAGTGCCCCATGGCCACTTCCAGCCATCCAAAGCTCTGGACCTGCCTCTGCATGCCTTGTCATGACCCACCAACTCGGCGAATCCACCCGGACTGCCTGCCCGCCACTCTACAAACCGTACGCACCCCATCGCACGGGTGCCGCTGGCCCTGCCGGAATCGGCACTTGTTGGATCGTGGTCAGACGGGCTCCTGATCGAGACAGAAACCAATGCACGCAGCTCATGCACTATAGTTGCACCCGCTGCCAGCCCGGGCCCGAGGCGCAGACACCATCTAATGCAGCCCCGCCCTATTGCCCCACCCCTGACGCATGCCCCGCTGCATTGCTCCGGCGGTCTCCTTGCTGCGACAGCGGTACCATGCCAACAATCACATGCCGCAGACGGGCTGCATGCACCTGACCCAACCCACACACATACACCCCCCCGCATGCCCCCTGGCTGCCGCGCCAAAGGCCCCCCATCAGGTGCGGCTGCGCAGGGGGCATCACCGGCGTCAAGTGCACAGCACGCACAGCATGCGCAGCACGCGTATAGCGCACTATGTGGGCGGCTTCTTGGTGAAGTCGGCCTGGCCGGAGATGATGATTCCGACGATGACCCCAAAGAGGCCGAGCGCGGACGCAAAGATCTCCACGACAAGGATCTTGACAAAGAGGCTATTGTTGAGTGCGTCTGCGAGCGCGCACGAGCTGCCGACGATGCCGACACAGATGCTGCACACACGCTCACACGGCTGTCAGGAACAGATGCTTCCGGCGATTGCGGCGGGGCTGACGGCAGGTGAGGCCCCTTGGCGAAAGGCTGTCCGAGCAGCATGCTGTGCTGCTGGGGGGAAATGAACGGTTTCTGATGCATGCGCGGAATGTGCGAGGCATGAACCCCATCCCCTTGGGTTTGGATGTGGGGTGACAGGATGGGGTGGCATGAGTGCGGGTGGAAGGGGTTGGCCGTGCAAGGACAGCACGCACAGGCAGCAGCAGTGATGCACCGGAGATGGCATAGCCTGACGCTTAACCCACCGTCTGTATTATTCACGGCCAGGTTCTGTGGACGTACAGATTTTTGGTAGTGTGATATGGATGTGCTCGTTGAGCCTCACACCCATCAAGGAGAATTCAGTGGGCAGGCTGGGGCGATGTGCTCTGATAAGGGATGCTCAAGGTTTGAAATGGGCAGGCGTGCTTAAGCACTACCTACGCAGCTAAAGTTACTGGCATAGATTCATGTGAAATGGTGCTCGGTCAAATTTGGGGGACTGGTAGGCTCAGCTTCGAGATATGGCAGAACAGCCATGCACAATGCTCTCACAGCACCCACATGCCGGGAATTGCAAAGCAGGCAAGACCGAGCGACGTTGGTGCCAAGCTGAAGTGTTTAGCACTGTCGGAATGCCTTATGCTATCAGGAGCATACCCGCAGGCCAGGTTAGCAAAGCCTGTTGTCAGGCCAGCCGCGAGGATTGCATAGCCTGAGAACATGGCATTCATGGGGAAAAAGCCATCCGACTGCTTCTCAGTTTCCTCGACCTTAGTTTGCAGGATGATGGTCACGATCACGCCATAAATTGCTGCGGCCTCGCAGAAGATGATACTGCACACATTCACCCGCAGTGAGAACACAGCCAAGGAGCTCCTTTAGATGCAAGCTTGCATTGCGACAGCCTGTATTTGTTGCACCCCGGAATCACTCAAGTGCAGAAAGCGTCAAGCACACCTGATCAAGTTCTTTGAAGTGATGTGTGGAGCTCGCAAAGCAGCGCCAAGTAAACTGCTGCCAGTGCAAAAGATGCCCCTGCAAACATAAACCAGAATCTGTTTAAACACGTGATTTTGTGCTGCATTCCGCTGTTCGCCAGCCTGGCTGCGCTTGGCGACCTGAAGAGGCGTATGCAGACACGCTTGCTGGATGCGCATGGTAGTTGCGCACC
>JALKAD010000183.1:70814-84124 GCA_024500015.1 Ulva compressa
TGTGCAGTGCTCTCATCAGCACAGACTTTGTCAGACAGAGGCAAACATACCGTTAGAATCTGTATGTGTTTGTTTATGTTTGCCTTGTCAGGAGAGTGCGGTCACTGTAATGTCGTGTCGAGCCATACCTGGGCACCAGGAGGTGGCCTGCATGTGTCAAGCACATGGAAATGTGTCTCGGTGCAGTCTTCCACTGTTGCACAACATACTGTTATGTGAGGGCGTTCAAGTTTCATCCACATGGGTGAAAGAACCATGGCAGAGAACGTTCTTCGCCAGAGAATGCTGTCCAGGTTGGCATAGAAACCAGACCGGTTTGTTCCTCCAAGCGTTTGTGGCGTGTGCAGAGATTTTTCAGGCCGTGGCCTTGTTGGGGAACTATCAAAAGACAACTACGTCTACGAGAACCTCCCCCAGTTGAAGAGGCTCGACCTGTCTGGAAACGAGCTTGGCTATGGGGTGGCGCCAATACCAAACAGCGTACACAAGCTGATCAACATTGAGTACTTGTATGCTTCACTCAGCTCCACCTGCGCCAGGTTGTGCAGGAGTACATCGTTCAAGCGCAAGCTAGGCTGCGTGTTCTCATCCGGGCCACCCATGCAGGGACCTCTCTGACAATGCTTTCACTGGCGAGATGCCAACTTTTGTCATCGATGAAGAAAAGCCATTTTTCAAGAAGATCAAGCACATGTGCGCTCTCAGCACTACTACCGACCGTCCAATCTTCCTGCTCCGTGCTTCTCATATTGGTTGGGTCTCCATTGCCCATCGCTTTGCAGTGGTCCACAAGCAGACAGCTAACATAGCAGAATTTGCCAGCATGCTTGATGATGCAAGCTGCTGTGCTGTGCTGACTATGTCCTGTGTGTTAGTATAGCATCCCATGCTTGACTGGGTCATGTGCATGGCAATGCTGCAGCTACAATGTTCCTGGACCCTTTGACAGTGACAGCCTTCTTGCTTATTCACCATGGCCAGATCTAAACACATGCAACAGCAAAGAAACAATGTTGGCAGCATGGCAAGCTGTGCTGCTTCCCAAGCTGTCAGTAATCTGATACAGGTTCACGCCTCCTGACTTAGTCAGCTGCTCCTCTGTAGACACAATGGTGAACATGCACTCACACATCACATGACATCATCTGACATGGCCAATGCATATACATTCAAAATGCCAACCATTGCTGTTGTTCCACTGATCTATGTGGGACCTGGTGCAGAGGTCTGCAAAGACATGTACACACCACCCATTGTGCCGGAGCTCATGCCATGCCTGCATTCTTGCGTGGGCAGCAGAGAGCCATTGACCAGTCATCCACATGCAGAATGTTTACATCTCTACACAGGTCCTGCATCCACACTGTGGTGAAACCCCTTCCACCACTTGGAGCCACATTACAAATGTTTCCAGCAAACAATTAGCACATTAGCAAACAATTCACTACTGTACGTGAGACTGGGTGCCATGTCAAATTACAAACATGCAGATATTTTCAGGTCCATATTATCCTCTCATTACTGCCCATTACTCCCTACCCAATACTCCCACTTGATCATACCGACCTCCTGTCGGTCGGCAAATTTGCCACACCAGCAATGTTGAACCCGTAGCTCAGTCAGTCACGCACAACTGACAACTGAAGCACCAAACAGGTGCACCAACAGTTCCGGTAGCAGGCTGGCCAGCAGTAGACCCATTGGCATGCCGCCTCAGGCATGCCAGCTCGAATGGCACCATCACAAGCACCGGCCATTGGTCGTGAAAACCACTTCGACCGAACTGGCACGACTGAACTGGCACACAAGCACTCAGACTGGCATGTTGCTGACTCCACGATCACCATGTTGCTGACTCGCATACACCATGTTGCTGACTCGCTGTGGGTGTGTTTCACACGGAGACAGATCCAGGCCCCGGCAGCGCCGAGGGCAGGGAGCACAGAGCAAAACAAACGCTGTGGGTGTGTGCAGAGACCTGTCTAACAACCAGCTGCGCGGCCGGGTGCGCTGGAACTGGGCCGACCTCAGCAGCGTCGACTTCATCGACATCTCCGGCAATGACCTCTCGGGGGGGCTCCCGGAGTCCTGGTACTCTTCGGACGGCCTCGCCGATATCCAGACGCTGTGCGCACCCGCCCGCCCCCCTCCACCCCCGCACATGCGCTGCGCTGCAGCACGTTCTTGTTGCTGTTCCTCGTTTTGTGGGTTTCGTGGTTTGAGCATGCGATCTGCCGCATGCTCGCCCACATCGTGTTTGAAACAGGACATGCGCGCCCTCGTGGCCGCGCTGCGAGGCGATTGCAGGCACTGTGGATTCAGGCGTTCGTGTCGCAGGTCGCAGCATGCATGCTGCTCCGGCGGGATGGCACGGGCATGTGTGCACGCAGTTGCATGGCTGCCGTTGCGTTTTGTTCACTGTTGTGCGCACTGGGGCTGCTGTAAATGGCAGCTCAGGCAGCGCCTGGGATCCCGTACGATGTGCGGCGACCGTCAACACACATGCATGTGCACATGTTGTGCGGGTCATCATGCTGAGTGCTGTGCGGCTGTGCAGGGATGTGTCCGGGAACAACGGTAACATGTGCGGCGATGACGGTGCGGCAAGCAGCGCGTTTGCTGCGCGTGGCGTGTCATTCTCCTGCGAGGAAACACCGGAGCCCGCGCCCGCTCCGGGCGCCGTCGTCACCGGCCCCCTCACGCCGATCTTTGACGAGTTCGGCAACCCCATCGTCGACGCGAATGGCAACCAGATTTTCCTCGGGGAAGATGGGCAGCCCCTCGTCAGCGCCAACGGCACGTCGCTGGTCGACGCGGACGGCAATCTCCTGACCGACGTCGCCGGGAACCCTGTGGCGATGGCGCCGAACGGCACGGTGATGCTGGACCCGATGGGGGACCCAGTGTTCGAGACGCCCGAGGGCGAGCCGCTGGTGACGGAGAACGGCACATCGATCATCGGCGCGGACGGCGAGGTCGTGACCGACTCGGCGGGGAACCCTGTGCTGCTCGGGCCGGACGGCGACCCCGTGACGGACGCAAACGGGAACCCGATCTTTGTCGGGCCGGACGGGCAGCCGCTGGTCACCGATGAGGGGCTTTCGATCGTCGGGCCTGATGGCGATATCGTTACCGATGCAAACGGCAATCCGGTGCAGCAGGGCCCGGACGGGGAGCCGGTGACCGATGCAAACGGGAACCCCATCTTCATCGGGCCGGACGGGCAGCCGCTTGTGGATGATGAGGGGCTGTCGATCGTCGGGGAGGACGGCGAGCTGCTGACGGATGCGAATGGCAACCCAGTGGCCACCGGTGCGCTACCCGTGCTTGCGGCTGATCGCGGTCGTGCCCGTGTTCTACGTGTGTAATGCATCTGCGCGATGCGTGCGCGGCTGATACAGCATGCGCTGTGACTGCGCTGGCGCGGGCGGTGTGTTTGCAGAGGGCGTGGTGCGTGCGCCCTCTTCAAATCACCGCTGGAGTTCGTTTTGGTGCTTGTTCTCTGCTCTCTGTGTGTGTACCCATTCGCAGATGAAGAGATACATTACAGAGGTATGCAATTCGCAGATGGGCGCATGAGGGGGTGTGTGTATGGCTACAGAGTGTCGACATGCGCTAGCCATGCCAGTAGCAAAGCCGACGCACTACCTCACAACTCGGCAACCGGGCGGACTCTGCCCGCCACGGCTGCTTTTCCAGACACACCAGGCATGATCTGCAAGCCCGTTCTGAACAGCAGCGCGTTGCCTCTCGTAAGGACACCAAGCTGCCGAACAGATCAGCGTGCGGAAAGGAAGTGTGTGTGTTTGGTGACATGACTGCGTGCTTGTGGCTGTGCAGATGAGGACGGCAACCCGGTGCTGGATCCGAACGGCAACCCTGTCTTCCAGTCACCCAGCGGCACGCCCCTCGTCGACAGCAGCGGCGACAGCATCATCGGCCCCGACGGCCAGATCACGCAGGACGTCGACGGCAACCCTGTCGCGACAAACCCTGACGGCAGCATCCAGACCGACGCCAACGGCAATCCGATCTTCGTCGACTCAAACGGCAACCCGATCGTCGACGGCGACGGCAACAGCACGCGCGGCCCGGATGGGCTGCCGCTCGTGGACGACGCCGGCGTGGAGGTCGAGCCGGTCGCATACACGCCGAACGGCACGGCCGTGCCGCCGGACGCAGCGGGGGGCACGTTTGTGTTCACTGACAACGGGACTCTGCTGCTGGATGCCAACGGCAACCCCGTGGTCGTGCCGGCGGGCGGCAAGCCGCCGCCCACCAATGCGACGGTCGGGGACGTGCTGGGCGTGAACCTCACGCTGCCAGACGGCACGCCGGCTAGCGGGCTCCAGGTGCGGCTGCTGTCTTCTGCTGGAGGTCTATGAGCTCATTCGCCTCGCTGGGGGAGGGGGGCCCGAGAGTGTAGACTGTACTGCTGCTGCTCCGTCCCCGGATGCAACCGCCGAGCGCTGTTGTGCGGCCCTTGTGCGTGCCTCGTGTGCATCTCTGCTCATGCGCTGTGCGGACTTGCTGTGTGTGACATGCATGAGCCGTTGGCGTGGGGCTCGTGCTGTGTGTCCGGTCAGGATGCTGCACGCCGCCGTCGCGGTGGCCGCAGTGCGGAGCGGTCGCCTCGTGGAGATCCACCGAGAGGCGTGCGTGTGGTGTAGGTTGCAACCTGTACGAGCCCGCTGCCCTTTGCCGACCCCGCGGCCGCCTGCCCCGGCGACCCGGCGGCGGTGGCCGTGTGCCTGTCTCCCGACCAGCTGCAGCCGCCGGCCAACGCGACAGCGGCGGCTGCGCCGCTCGGCGTGCCGCTCCCGGGATGCGCCAACATCACGCAGACCTTCTACCACCAGTTCTTCCCGGGCACAACGGTGGACGGCGCGATTGCGCGGCAGGATGAAACCCTGGAGCAGATGTCGGATGCGGCCGGCGGCAAGCCGGTGTCGGTTGTGGAGTGGAAGGTCGTCTACGGCGAAGACGGTGAGACGGCGGACGCCGGCGGAAGCCGGCGGCGGCTTGCGCAGATCGGAGGCCAGAGCCCCATCGGCGTCATGGGGTACTTCCTGATCCAGGACGGCGATGTCGCGGACTTGCAGAGTGTTGTGGGGGTCTTCTCGGGGGTCGGCGAAACGATCGACGAGAATGGCCGCCCGATTCTCTCGCAGCGCCAGGTGTGTGCACTTGGCATGATGCAGAGCTGAGCTGGAGAGCCCCGCGCCTGCCTATGCTGAACTGCTGTCCCCTGCTGTTCTCTGGCCTGCGTCTTGCCGCGCTGTGACGCAGAGGCTTGAAGTTTCAGGCAGGCGTGTGTGGCCACCATTTTGCGCCTCTCCGGCTGCCCGCCAGCTGCCCGCCGTCGCACGACCGCTGCTCCGAACGTTGCCAACGAAGCACTTGTCACCCTACACGTGTCCACTGGCACGTCCGGCCCGTTTGCTTTTGTCCAGGGATCTTCTCTTCGCGTGCTCGTTCTTGCATCAGTCCAGATCCATCGCGGCCAGTCTGTGGCCTCACACCGCTGCTGTGCGTTCACCCGCTTGTCACGAGGAGCTTGCCGTGAGTAATTCTTTACTGCTCGTGACTAGTAAATAAGCACGAACCAACCGTCAAACGCTCTGCGAAGTTGAGTCACGCCGTTTACTGGTCAGTGTCGCGGCTGGACCCGTTCCTCGACGACTCGACCGTCGTACGTCCTAGGGCGGCGGCATCGGTCGGGATGCCTGCGTCACCGTGCAATTCTGTGCAAAATCGAACTCGACTGCGTCCGGCGAGCTTTCGCACGGAGAGCTGTCTACGCGTTGGCAAGTCGTCGCGCGATCAACGGCCTGATCTGGAAATGTTTGTGCACATGCAGACGAACGACATCCCCATCTGTAACGATGAGACGTCCGTGGCAAACGCGTGGATCCTGGGCGTCATGGCCGTCATCATTGGCGTGCTCCTCTGCGTCGTCATCATTTCCATGTACATGATCCGCCGCGCGCGCAGCGACGGGAAGCGCGCCGTCTCCGCCGGCGTCCTTGACGTCATTGCCGGGGACCACTCCAGCAATACCATCACGCCCTCCGGCCGCGGGCCGTGGTCCGACCGCGAGCTCATCGCCGCGTCCCCTCGCAGCGGCAGCCGCGCCTCGGGAAGCAACCCCTTTGCGTCCAGCCCCCACGCTGCGCCGGATGACCGCGCCGCGCACCCCGGGCCGTACAGCAAGGTCGCAGCCGGCTCCTTCGGCAGCACGATCGGCGGCACGGTGCGGTTCGGCGAGGGTGACAGCGGCAGCGGCAGCCACAGTCACAGCAGCGGCAGCGGCGAGCGGACGGAGGGCGATAGCAAGGCGTCACTCGGCAAGAGCATGCTGACGCTGCGGGATGGCATTGGAGGCAGCCGCCGCCGGCTCGAGAGCCTGTATGCTGGTGTGTACCATCTCTGTTCTACAAGATGTGGCACTGTCCATGGCTGTATTGCCCTTGCAGGGCCAGTCTGTGGCCGTGTGGGCTGCCCCGGCCACATGTGGGGAAGAGGCCTGCCGGGAGTTTTTACAGTTTGTTTGGACGAGGATGCGAGTGCTGTGCCGCTTGAATCAGGCACCGTGCTTGCAACTTGGGCGTACCACGCACATCCACCTGGAAGTCACCACAAACACGATCCAGTATCGCCCCGTCCGCCACAGCTGATGATCATGGGTGCGTCTGCAGGGGACCCTCCGCCGGAGCTCAACTCGGCCGACTCTGACGGCACCGGCGGCCAGGCGCTCGTGCTGCCGCATATCCCAGACGGCTCGACATCGCGCAGCGACAGCAACAGCGGCGGCAGCGGCAGCGGCGGAACGCCCGGGTCCGGCGGTGGTCAGAGCGGCAGCTTCAGTAACGGCAACGGCAATGGCGGCAATGGCAATGCCGCTGCCGCAGCTGCTCACAGCGGCGCGCAGCCGCGGCCGGTGTCGCTCGAGTCAGGGTTCACTGTCGCCAACGCGCCGCTTCCGCCGATCGCGGAGCACACCATCTCGCAGAGCGAGGCCACCTGCAGCGACACCAACGACTCCGCCATCGGCGGCAGCACCTCACCACCACGCAGAGACCGCGCGGCAGCGGCGCCGCAGCGAGCAGCATCCCGGTGGAGACTCGGCCGCTGCGGTGCCGCCGCGCGGCAGCCGCAGGGAGTCCGCCGCGCCGCAGACGCCGCACATCACGCAGCACGCAGAGCGAATCGCTGTCAATCCCACTGAGCAGCGCGTACGGCCAGCCGCTGACGCGGCCGTGGCCCCCGCGCTCGACGCGATCCGGCAGCACGTCTGGCAGCGCTGCCCCCGCCAGCGCGCCCGCCGCGGGCTCCTCCGGCGGCACCTCCAACACCTTCCACACCGTCTCCATCACCTCCTGGGACTCGTCCGCTTCCGCGCTCATGTCCATGCGCGACGTCGCCGCAGAGCAGCGCTCTTACTCCTCCTCCTCCCCCTCCCCCCCCTCCCTCACCGGCCACGGCTCCGCGTCCCACCACCACTTCCACCACACACCCGCTCCTCCTCCGTCTCCACGCGATGGCGGCGGCGGCGGCGGCGGCCTCGGCAGCGCCGCCAACTCCCTCAACACCAACTCCGCCAACGGCCCACCCCTCCCCAACCCCTCCCCCCCCCTCCCAAACCCCCTCGGCGTCGGCGCGTCGTCCTCCTTCGGCACACGGTCGCCTACCCCGCCCCCACCCCACCCCCACCGGCCCCGCCTTCCTCCAGGGCGGGAACCAGCAGCGCCATGGAGCGCCAGCTCGTGTCCATCACGCAGCTCGGCTCCATCGGCATCCTCTCCAACGGCGACAAGGCCGGCGGCAGCGACAGCATGGCCGGCAGCATCAGCGGCCCCGGCAGCCTCGGCGCGCAGGACAGCCTCGGCGTGCCCACCTACCCTGGCCACACGCAGTCCACCGCCGGGCCCTCCTCCCACGGCCAAAGCATCGCTGCTGAACTCGTGCGCCCCCCCCTCCTCCCCCCCCCTTCCATTCCCCAAACCCCGATCACCCCTTCCGAAATTCCGTCATCCGTCATCTTGATTTACACCGGCACGCACCTGCACGGCATCGGTGACCTGTCGCATCTCGCGCTTGCTCCCATGGCGCCGCGCTGGGCCCTGTCAGTGAACAGCGTCAGGTGCTCGATCGTGTGTGCATGCATGCAGAGCCAGCAGTCCCCGCTGCCGATGCCGACGGCCGCCAAGGTCGGGCAGGTGCCGCCCCTCTACCCTCAGCACCTCGCCGGAGAGTCCACGTCCGCCGCGCTGTTCCCAGCGGCGGCGTCGTCGTGGATGTTCGGCAGCCGCGGCGAGGCAATGGATGACATGCGGCCCGACCAGCACACCGAGGCCGTGCAGTTCAACAGCGCCGGCATGCTCGACTCCTTCCGCACCAGCTCCCGCGGCGGTGCGCACGCCGCCCCCCTCCTCAACCCCCCCCACCCCCCCCCCCCCTCCGCTGCCGAGCGTGCCTGCATACCTGCTCCGCCGGCATTCGGCCACGGCTCACGTGTCTGTTGCACTGCCATGCTTGCTTGCTTCGGGGTTCTACCACTTTGCGGAGCATACCTCTGTAAGGTTTCTCACCTGCTCCGCCACCTTGTCGAGCAGTCTCCTGTCACGGTTCTCAGACACGCGGTCTTGCTTGTTTGCACACCCGCCTCTTGCTGCCACAGCATGCACGCAGCACCGCCCAGCATGCGAGCATGTCGCATGATCCCGTCAGATGCACTCAGACTTGAATCAACGTGCCACACTGTGCCAGCATGCAAGCGGTGTGCTGAGCGGCATGGCACACCCAAGACAGGGCATCCTGGCCGTGATGTGATGGCGTGGGTTTTGACGTGCCGGTGTGTTGTGCAGCGCTGCGCGGCCACGACGACGTCGACGGCGACCCGGACGGCGACGGCGACGTCGAGGTGACTGCGGAGTCGCACAGCATGACGATGCCTGCGCTGCCCGGCGGCCGGGGGGGCGTCGCGGCGGAGGCCGTGTACCGGTCCCCCCCCCACGACGACGACACTGCCGTCGCCGCCGACTCGCGGCAGTCGCTCGCGTCGCCGTACCACGTCATGGACGGCGGTGACATGGCGCCCGACACGAGCCTGTTGCAGAGCCTCAACCCGCCGCAGCATGACCGCGGCATGCAGAGCACCGCCCTCGGGCAGGGCTACGACCTCCTCGACTCAATGGGCCCGCTGCCGGACCACGTGCCCATGCCCCTCGACTACCTCGACACCGGCGCTTTGATCTCCGTGCCGCAGGTGCGTGCTGCGTGCTGTGTGATGGGGGTCAACCCCAAGGAGCCAGCAGTGCCTTGCCGCTCACAATGCTCAGCTCAGCGGTGCATGCTGTATGCTGCGGTTGGCTTTGATCACCGTCCCGAGCAGGCTGCTCGGCGGAACTTGAGCTTCGCGGGTCGTCCTCATGCTGTGCCGCACGTGTGTGTGCCGGCGTACATGATCTGAGGGCATGCTGCGTGCTGCGACATTGTCCGACGATGTGTGTGACGGTGCTGTGTGCTGTGCAGCAGCCTGCGACTGGCAGCCCTTCATCTTCGGCGCACCTGCTCACGTCCGTGAGCATGACGCGCCATGAAAGCAAGGGGCACCCGATGGGGCACACCCCTGGCCACAGCGGGCCGGTCGCGGCAGACGGCCGCTCGGGCATGTCCTCCGAGGACGGCACCGGCCGCCTCAACGTGCCGGCGAGCCTGGAAGAGGTGCGGTCCAAAACCCCTCGAACGGCCCAAAAGCCCTTCAACCTCCCCCCCCCCCTTCCGGGGCATTTTCTGTGTCTTGTTGCCATTGGCCAGGATGTGGTGTGAATGGTTCGGGTTGATTACATTCACCTCGTTGTTCATTCAATGCTGCCAACGGCGGCAGCACAGCTGTATGCATATCTGTGCCTCTGTTCCGAAGTTTCTCCTCTGCACCACAGCCGATTGAGTCAGTACCTCATAGCACATGACTAGTCGGTACCTCATCTGCTATATCATATTCGCAAAGCCTGTATGCACCATACTAGTCTGAAACTTTGCACAGTAAGGCCTTATAAGGCTGCTGCTTACGAGGTCGCATGCATGCAGATGCTGGCGTCGCAGTCGCAGGCGGACGAGTCCGCCTTCCGCAGCATCGACACTCGCAACGAGTCCAGCTCGCACTCGCACTCGCACCACCACGGCTCGCAGTCCCACGGCGGCCACTCCCTCTACCGCAATCTGCGCTCACTGCCATCCTCCGACTGATGCGCCGGACTCCAGCTAGCAGAGACGCGCCCATAGCATGTTTTCAGCTGCTGCCGCGCCGCAGCTGCTGTGTGCTGCGCTGCGTACTGCGCCGCATCAGCCGAACCCGGGCATAACATGTGTGAAGCCTCGACTCGGCAGACTGCCAGTGATGCCTGCGGAACGTTCCTATGGCTTGCAGTGCAAGCGGATCACATGCCCGTGCTGCGTGCTGTGCTGCGCGACAGGGAGCGCCCCCTGCAGTCGTGCGACCGTGTGGCGACCCCGCTGCCTTGTATCGATGTGTGTACACCGACTGGCCCAGCACGACCATTTTTGCGCCCTCCGATTGGCCCATGCATGGCTTGCATGCATTGGGCCACCTGCGGACCCGTCTGCCGTTGGGCTGGCGGCTTCTGGCAGCATGTCGCGCGCTGGCGACGCTGTGTTGGGTGGGGAGGGAGGGGGTCACATCGTGCTCTTTCAGTCATTCAAGCTCATGCTGTGCATGCTGGGCCTTGCCAGCGTCCACCAACCATGAGCGCGCATGGTTTCAGGTATGGTGTGTACCGGTGTTTCTGCTCAAGCCTCTGCGTGCAAGGGGCTTGCACGGAGCACACCTTGTTTCAGGGGCGCGTGGCACGGGGTGCATCGCGCGTCAAATAAGTTGCCGGACAGGCGCGTTTTTACCGATGTTTTGGAACCTTTCGGTGATGATCAGCTTTGCCTGTGTTGCCGGCAGCCCGGCAATTGGTCAAGCATGCTCATGCTGCGTGCTGTGGCCGTGCGGGAGGCTGCCGGTGCCGTATGATTTATGATTCTGTGCCGGCATCACGTGAGGGCTGCCGCGGGGAGGCGTGGCGGTGGCTGTGGCAGTTCGCGCCAACAAGTCGAACCCCTCCCCCCGCGGCCGGGGTGCCTAGTTGGATTGAATACAGTTGTTGAAGTGAATTTGGTTGGCCGTGGAGGGCAGGCATGCCAATGAACCCATGCATTGCCGCCGTGGCAGCGCTTGGCGCATGGCTGTGGCGACACGGGCCTGCTGTGCTGTGCGTGCTGCGGTGCGCCATTGCCGGGTGCAGGGCAGCGCGTGCTTCTGGTGTGGAAACAGATAATGGGCGGCTTCTGCCGACCCCAGGAACTTGTAAGCCTACTTGTATTGCATCCCGCCTCGCGCTCAACGCAATCTGTGCTATATGCTGCTGCATCTCGCAGCAGGCATCTCACAGCAGGCCTGAGGATGTTCCCGGGCCCGTTTGAGAATTGTGCATGCATGCTTGTGTCACTCCTGGTGACTCATCAGTGTTGACACACCTGGGGGCTCGTGTGCGTGTTGCTGCCTCGGGGTGCTTCGGACGCAAGCCTCGCACTACGAGGCGTAGTGCGGGACTTGCACATATCAACAACGCTTACACAAATATCAACATGCCTCCGATGGGCATAGCGCTGTGCCGGTCATGTGCTTCTGCCATGCTGATCTTTCGCTACATGCGACCTCAAGATTCGCACACATTTCCAGGTGTCGGCTTGGGGATCCCCCTTTGCATCCGGATTTTGAATTCATCTTGCTCACCTTCTGGTTTCAGCCTGTTCAAGTTGGTCGGATTATCTGTACTGCACACCGAGGGCCTGCTGCCGGGCCTTCCTGTCCCCACGGACGGCCTACCGGCGCTGACGGGCCATCGCGCATAGGCTGGAGTCGTGATCTGCCCCCCACCCCCCCCCCTCCGCCCATCGCGCCCCTACCGCCTTCCCCCCCCCCCCCCCCCCCCCCCCGTCCCTCCTCCTCGGTCCCTCTTCCCTCCTCCCCGCGCACCTGCGCCACTTCTCCTCTGCCCCTTCCCGGACACGGTTCGTACCGCGGGGCTGGCTGCGGCTGCGGCCCCTGGGACCGGTGCCTCGCGGCCTCGGAGGTGGCCGTACCGTGCGGCTGCGCGCCTGTGTAGACTGCTAGGGTCGAGTTGGCGCCTGCCGGTGGGCCCCGAGCATGATGACTGTGTCTGGCGTGCGCGTGGGCTGTGTGATACTGCGTGGTGCTGTGCTCGGTTCCTGCGTTGTTTTGGGGTGTGTGTGGTTACAGAGTGGAGCGCAGCGTCTCGCCCCGTATGTGTGTGTGTGTGTGTGTGTGTGTGTGTGTGTGGTTACAGAGTCGGTATGCGCTAGTCATGCCAGTGGCACATCCGACGCACTACCTCACAACTCAGCAACCGGGCGGATTCTGCCCGCCACGGCTGCCTTTCCAGACACACCAGTCATGATCTGCAAGCCCATTCTGAACAACAGCGCGTTGCCTCTACACAAACCTACACTCAGTTCTCTTTTCACATTGGTGATGTACTGCGCCCGATCCTGTATACCACACTCGACAGCAATATCAGCGAGATACTTCAGATGCGACAGTGCACCCTTGCTCAACCTGCCGAATGTCTCATGCGACAACGCAACAAAATCGTACGCATGCGGATTATAGCGACGATAAGCAGCCGCCTTGTGCTTATCGCGCACCGCCGCCGCAGCGCCATCCCCACGGGCTGCCGCTCTGCGATACGTCTGCGCCACAGGGTCAATCACAGACACATCCGCAATGCGGAGCTCGCCGCTGGGCGGAACACACAAGATATCCCCGATTTTGTCCGCCTCCGGCACCACACCTGAGGCCGGCTCGGCATCATCTAGCTCCTCTGCCTGTGCATCTGGCCCGCGCTGCGGCTGACCCTGCCCCTCCTGGCCTGAAACCCTGTGCTCAGCACCCTCCGTTGCATCGTTGCACACATCTGTGTCCCTACCCGCAGCGTCTCGCCCAGCCGCTTCACCCATCCCGCCCACATCGTCGGCCCTGCCTGGATCCCACCTCCCGCCATTGGCCCCATCCCCACGCCGAGAAATGCTGCTCTGCGCGTGCGTATCAGTCCCGGCGAGTTCCTGTGCATGCTGCGTCAGAAAACAACGAGTGTTGGGGACCTTAGTGCTGGAAACGCTCGCCCGCGACCCCGCCCCGCGCCATCTCTCCTGGAGAATATTGTGGCGCACGGTACGGATTCCGGACAGCGATTTGCACGTCATTGCATGGTCGAGGTCGT
>JALKAD010000183.1:88978-102527 GCA_024500015.1 Ulva compressa
ACCCTCCGCTGCCGGTGCTTCACCCTCCGCTGCTGGTGCAGCCTCCGCCTGTGCAAGCCGGCGACGGCGGCTCGGAGCCTCGGCCTCTGCAGCCGGAGCAGTCGCTGCCCCCGCGCCTTCCGCAGCAGCCTCCGCACCTGCGGGCTTTTCGGCATCAGCCTCGCCCTCTGCGGCCGGCTCCGCCTCACCCTCTGCGCCTGGTGCCTTTGCGCCAGCAGCCCTGCACAGCACAGCGCAGCATGGTGACCATCCAGCCTCACACACCTGTGCCAGTGTGCAGCATGGCTTGCATGCATTGCGCAACGACCCCGGTCGAGCCAATCAACTCGACCCTTTATTTGCATACAGTGCAGTACATTGAGCCAGTTACTGACAACAGCAACAGACGCATAGAGTAGCGGAGCGGGGACACGTACGCGCTGGCACGCATGCCGATTGCGACCCAGGATGTTGTCTGTGCAGCCATGGCGATCTCTACCGACGGGCCCATCGGCGCCACGCCGGCCTTGAAGGTTCCGCCGGGAGCCTCGAGGGTGGTGTTGTACGCATCCAGGAAGTTGGCGAAGGTGGCGCCGGCGGGCACGGAGTAGTCGGAGGGGCGGGTGCACGTCCGCACCTGGAGGCCGCTCGGCCGAGTCTCCACAGCGCCGAAGAAGCCGGCCTCGCAGAAACACTGCACAGCAGCCACTGTTTACCAGCAGTAGTTTATTAACTGCAGTACTTATCGGCTGCAACGGCAGACCAAGCCTCCATTGCTTGCTGTTGGTTGACCCGACCGGCTCACACGGTGAGATGGTGCTGCGACAAGGGTCGGGCCCCGAGCCACAGCACGCAGCGTGAAGCCTGGTGTCACACGGGTTGCCAGTGCGCCCGGTCCCTGCCTTCGGTCCATGCCACCGTGCGGAAGCGGGCAGCGTCCCGCAGGAGACACTGTCCCGCCCGACGTGCGGCACGCAGACGCACGGCGATACCACCGCAGCAGCCCGCAGGAAGCAAGCTCTGGGGCAGTGGGTGTGAGGGAGCCGCCGCACCTGCATGGCCGGGCCGGAGACGTCGCCGACGTCGATGCACTTGCCGTTGGCGCCGCAGTGGGCGTCGGTCGCGCACTCGTTCTCGTACTCGCAGTGCGCGCCGTAGAAGAATCCGGTGGCCGGGGAGCTGTCGCACGTGCAGGCGCCGCCGGCGCCGCAGGTGCCGTGGCCGCTGCAGCCCTGGCACGCGTCGCCCGCCGGCCCGATGTTGACCTTGGCACAGGACTTGAAGAGGTACCCGCCACCCCACTCCAGCGCCTGCATGCGGGCAGCTGTGTCACACAGGTGATGCCACTGCGTGAATAGATCTACGCTTGTCGGGTGGCGTGCCCCAGAAGCACAAGCGGATGGGGCGTGGGAGCTGAGATGCACGAGACACCTATGAACCATGGCCGAGTTGAGGGATTAAATGCGACACGGTACGGGTGGGACGGTGAGACAGCGGGCGCGGAGATGGGCAGGGAGGCGGGGGCGGCACCTGGCGTGTGAAGCGCATCGTGCAGTTGGCGCACGGCTCAGTGGGGAGCGTGACAGTGACCTCCTGCACGGTGGAGTCCACAGCGCAGCCCCAGTGCTCCTCGCTGTCCCATGCATGCTTCAACGCCATCTCCGCATCGTACAGCTCGATGCGGAAGCCCCCCTGGTGCGCGTAGTGGAGGTCCCTGCAGCCACGCACACACGTGTCGTTATGACGTGTCGGTATGACGTGTCAGCACAAGATGATGGCTGCAGGAGTTCCTCGGAGCTCATCGTGTGCGGCAGTGCGCCTGGCGGGCCCGGGTTGCTGCTGCGAGCACCAATCAGGGATGGAGCTGCCAGATCGAATTTGGGGGACTCAGCTGAGCTCCTGGCATGGTGGAATGGGCTGGATGGTGTGCAGCTTTGTTGACAGCATCTGCCATTGAACAACAGGTGACGACCTGTGACCATTCTGTGCAAACCACACTGTGCAGTAGGACGCTCCAGTGGCTCACAGTGGCCGCTGCGGGTCGGGCGGGAGCAGAATCAAGGCTCGTCAGAAGTCTGCTACAGATAATTGTGGCCAGCGGTGTGACTGTGTGCAAAAAGTGTGCACATACCCGCGCTGTGCACACTGGGCCCGCGGTTGGCCGTGCACGGTCAGTTCGACGGGCAGAGCACGGCACGTACCAGCTCACGTTCAGAGGCTGGCCAGGCGTGAGGTCTGTGACAACCGTCGAGGAGGCGTTCTCGCCGGGCATCATCCACCTGCACACCGCGAGCACGAGTTGGTGCACAGTATGCAGCCCGCCCTGTGGTTCTGGGAAGCTCACGGTTCGCTGGTGATCCGGAAGCCGCGCGGAAGTTGGCTCATGCGCTGTGGTTTCGTGGAGTCACATGATCGCAGGGACCACTGTGCAGCAGAGGACCGCCTAGGCGCGCTTTCCACGCGATAGACCTATCTCACAGTCAACACACGATGTTTGGTAATGCCTGAACGCAAGCCAGGTGGCCGTGCATGTGCTGACCGCATAAGTGCAGTGGCACAACGTCGCTGTTGGATCCTAGTCAGCAAGCGACCTCTTCACACTGCAACCAATCCCTGCGCAATCTCGCTCGATCGCCGCACGCCGAACCTGGCTGCAAAAGCGTATGACTGCGGTCGTTGAGCACGGATCATTCACGCGCACAATCTGGGCGAGGTGGCAGGCAAGTGGCAAAACTATGTGTACATTGCATCGTGTGATCAGACGAAGATTCCAAGATTCGAGGAACGCACGCGGCTCCCTCGCCTGTGGGGTCTCCACCGCAGAGGCCCAGTGTGCGGACATTGTCGAGGAAATCTGCACACAGCAGACTGGTGGAGCAGGTTCCAGCAGAGTCTCGGTGGACAGCTCCCCTGCCAGAGAGCCCTCGCTTGGACGGCGCTCGCAAGTGTGCACAGGGCAGTTCGCAAGTAAGCACGACCGTTCCAGTTACGTTCCATCTGTTAACAAGGCAGAGACAGCGCAGCAAGAAGCAGTTTCACGAGATCACATCGGTCAAACACACTCGCATGGCCTACCTGGACGGCCATTCAGACGAAATCTGCATAGGCATTACGAATACGATGTGCGGATTGGACAGCCTGGTCAGCCCGCGGCGGAAATCACCAGCGCACGGCCTCCAGAACCATAACACAAACTTTTTCTGGGTGATATTGAGGAGCTGGTCGGGAGAACCGTGGTTGGGGGAGCACATACGGAACGTGGCATGCACAAGCCATAGGTACTACGCGGTGGTATGCAAAAACGCCGGTTCAGATGCAATGCCACACTGAAGCCACGGAGAGGATATATACCGTTCTGAAGGGTCGGCGTGGGATACCGCAACGTGACGTGCGCGGCAGCCTGCGCCACGAGGGTGCAAGCTAAAAGGCCGCCCGCAACCAGCCGTGTCGCGTCCATGTTTCGGACCCGCAAGGTACAACGCCTACTTAACAGTCGATACAGATGTCTCCGATATTAGCAATACTGCGCCTGCGGCTGTACGTCAGCGAAAGCAGCACAAGACAAATGATGAGTGATCACAGATCCACGCTTCCGCGACTGCGCTGTAGGACTGTAACGCTCTCCTACCAGTCTCGTACCACGATATATGGTGTATAGTCTAGCCATGGAAAGTGTCTGCCCTGCTCGAGTGGCAAAACTGGAGAGCGTCGCGTCGCTCGCCGGCCTGGCATCATGCATGCACGCGCTCATGGTCTCGCAAGAGGATGTGCAGAGTCTTGGGCCAAGCCTCATGGCGTGGCATTCGCTGCCCAACGGCGCCACACTGCAGCACTTGCGACCCCTGATGTGCAATAATGTTTCCCATACTCGCTGTTGGGCCTGAGACGTGTGAACGACGATTGAATCGTCGGCCCCTCCCAAGTCACTTGAACGTGGCACGTTGTAGGCAGACAGGCAACGCTTCGGATGCCTTCGCATGACAAATGAATGGAATGAGAGCGGTGATGATGTCACCTTGACCAGTTCCTCCAATCCGCAGCGGCGAGCTGTATACAGGACACACACCCACTCTGCAGGCACATGATCGCACGGGTCTGCATCTGCCATGCCTCCTCACAGCGTTACGTCGCACCGCTCTCTATCACAGTGTTCATCATGGGGTCGAATGTGCAGTCTCCGTGTGCCTACGCTCAGCTAACGCGTGTGCCCGAACTTAGCAGCGACGGCACCTGGCATGTCAACAGCGTGGCTGCTTCTAGGCATCTAGACATGCATCTATCCACATATTTGACTGCCGGCTACGCAACAGCCGCAGCAGATTCATGTCTTTTTATCGCTATGGTTGAGATGCAAAGTCGTGTCCGTGTCCTTCTGGCACTGTGCTGCTGAGGGCGTCAGTGTGCAGTGTCCATGCCAATTGGAGCTCAAGGCATGTATGGCGCCAGGTGCTGGTTCAACGCAGTGGCCATGCTGATCAGTGCCTTTGACGTCACTCTTTGCTCTGAGTGTGATGCTTTGAATCGTGCCGCATTATCAAGGGCCGGGCCTGCTACCTGCTCTGGTTGGCCCAGTTAACCAGTCGGAGTCCTGTTGTGGCTCTGCTTTGGCATGCCCAATGCACTTGGACCAACCTTGGAAATCCTGGAGCCAGATCTGCCAGCTGCCCACGCCGCCCGGACAAGTAGCAGAAGGCTGTAACTATCATCTACAAAGCCACCGAATGCCTGATCAGTGTGACCGGGCGAATCGTCACCTACACATGTGTCCACGAGCGCTCTGTACACCCGGCAGTGACCAGGGCACGCCATGAAGAAGCCCAAAGTTCCTCAAGAGAAAGCATTACGCCCTGATGACACATACCCAAGTGCTGTCTGCTCGATCTCTCTGTGACATCTCGCTGCCGGTGTGTGCTCCATCATTCCGTCAGGTCACCGGTCGTGACAGCAGTGGGCTGCACAACGCTGTTACGCGAGAAATTCTCGCAGGCTACATAGTTCATTGCAATGCTGCATCAGGGGGTCGTGCATGGATCGCGGCGATTCCGTGGCAGCGGAGAGGTCTCATGTCGGTTACAGCGGAGGACCCAGCCTTGCCTGTGCCATGCCGACGCTGTGCGTACCAGCCGGCGCCAAGTAGGAGCTGGAATGCTGGTCTCGGCTGTCAGCCTGATGGGAGGCCCATGCGCTGCTGCTGAAGATGATCTCCCATGGGCGCAAGTAGATGACAGGCACGATCGATCCCATTAGACAAGTACCGCTCGCTGCGCGCAGCAGACTTGCCCCTTCTACGACGACTGCTGCCACGAATTCGAGCGCTGTTGGATGTACTGCACGTGTCATGCACCTGATAGTTTGTCTTTGAACAGTGCGCGCAGCAGTGCTAGCCGCAACAGCTCTGTGGTCAACTCTCGGCCATACAGCACTGAAAGTAACATCCGGACGGCTGTTGTAGCTGCCTGCGTTGCACACGTTCGCTCCCTGCAACGGTATCCCCCCAGCAGCACGTTCCGTGAATGGCCCGTCAGCCGTAGGAATAGAGCACTGTGGTCCGACTGGCCGACCTGGAGTTGCCAGCGTCCTGCACTGAGTCTAGCCGTGCTCGCCCAAGGCACCGCTAACACCGCTTGACCTCGATTTTAACATGTCATAGAGTCGTGAGCTATGCATCCGTGCTGTCAGGCGCGCGGAGCACTTGTGCGCCGGTCTGCATGTGTGAAAGCAATTGCACTCGAGGCATGTTAGCAGGCGCAGTGTGTGGCAAACCACGCACTGCGCCAACCACTCGACATCAGCAGGAGCGCCTTCGCTGATTATAAACTGTTGTGCAGACGCATGCTCCATCCGGTACTTGTGGTGAAGGACCTTAAGGAAAGCCAGACCTTCTACTCTGACATTTTGAACATGTCTACACTTCGCTACCGCTCGTTCCCTGATGGCTCTGCCAACGGCTTCTCTGGTGCGCACTCTGACATGAGCCAGCTTTGCTTCTGCCGGCCCCTCAGCGAAGGGAAGCCAGCATCGCTGTTGCTGCCGCATGCATGCAGACCGGCCTCATGCACATCTAGAGATGCATCTCTCCGCTCGCGCTGGCACTGGCACCCACCGTGGCCCCCGATCTGTGCGCAATTCATACCCCAACTCTGTCGGGGCAGCCTGTAGCGCTACTCCCTCTATGGAACTCCCTCTATGGAACTGCATGCATGGTGCTGACTCGACGCACACACGATCGTGCACGTGCACGATAGATTTAGTACACTATACCTCCATCTTGCCGGCCACAGTCCCTCCGGTGTGCTGTGACCCGTGCTGTGACCCGTGCTGTGATCCGCACACCGCTGGGGTATGCATGTATGATTGCATTGCCGCATGCCGAATCCATGGGGTGCTGGCTTTACGCTGGCGTGTGCGCGTTGCAAAGGTGCAGTCGAGGCACGGCGTTGGCCGGCGCGAGTCGCCGTGCTCCCGGGGGAGATGCCGTGCACAGAGGGGGGGGCATGCTGTGCGGGAGTTGGCCGTTTCTGTTGCCCGGTGGTGAATCTTGTGGATGGTATTATTGTGCGGTACGGCAGAGTCATGAGCGCGGCAGTCCGCGCCCCGTTGCCACGCGATCCTTCTGATGAGGCACTCCCCGCTACTAACCATGGCAAGGCATGCCAGCCTAGCATTACATGGTACATGCTTGCACAGAGCAAAGATGGGCGCAACGTTGGCCAGTCAACAATGCGTTGCACCGTGAAAATCCAGCCGTCGCTGCAGCCACCAGCTCGCAGCTGCGAGTCCCGAAGTGCGTGTGCAGATGCATGCATGCGCCCACTCACTCGTCATGCATGCATGCATGCACCAACCAGGCCCGGCATGCCGCGGCACGTGCAGGGTACCTTCCGGAGGAGACCGGGATGGCGTTTGAGCTCGTGCAGAAGGCGTCGCCGCCGGCGGTGCGCGTCGGCAGCGGCTTCCGGCACTTCACGGTCGCCGTGCCGAGCATCGAGGCTGCGCTGGCGCGCGCCACAGCACGCGGCTGCGACATCGTAGAGGGCTCCGGCTGGGAAGCCGGGGAGGTCTACATCCGGGTGCGCCCCCCTGCCGCCAGGCAGCATGATGCATGCTGTCAACCCCCATCCAGGCAGCATGATGCATGCTGTCAACCCCCATCCAGGCAGCATGATGCATGCTGTCAACCCCCATCCCCCCCCCTCCCTTGGCAGCAGATGAGGGCAAGTCTACATCCGGGGGCGCCACCCCGGCTATCATGCTGTTCCCGCCCCGCACTCCCCTAGCGCACATCGCCCTCAGTCAGGGTCTACTCAATGCGAATGCAGTCACATCCTTCGCCGCATGCTGCCCGGCGGCACCCGTGCATGTACCAGCCAGCGTGCAGATGGCTACCGGTGGGCGGCGGCGCAGCGTGGCGCACAGCATGGCATGTTGTGTGCCACCGTTGCAGAATTTGTGTTACAGAGTTGGCACCTTCTTGTTGAGGGGGCAGCTGGGACAAGCCATGTCGTGCCTAACGGCACACCTGTGCCGGGTTCTCGACAACAACTTCTTCGCGCCGGTATGCACAGTATCACAATCCAGGCGACCCTCACCCTCATGTGTGTACCACGTGCACGGTTGCACGGTACCACGTGCACAGTATCAGGTGTCAGTTCGAAGTAGGTATCAGTTCGAAGTACGATGAGGTCACCCTGAAAGGGAGGAGGTTACCCTCACAGCCCGCTGGCCCTTGCCGTGTGTGGCTCTGCAGAGCCTTGCTGCAATCGACACCATTCATATGAATGCATGATCACCGGTCAGCATGTGGTTCCCGGGCTTCCCCAGTGCTTGCTGTCCTCCACAGCATGCTGGACACAGCACACTCTCAGCACCTGCTCGCCGCCCTCACAGGGTGGCCTGCCCGAGCTCGCACTTCCTGGCTCTGGCAACAGATGGTGCCATGCTGGGTGTGGGGCAGCTGAATAGCTCCCCCATAGTGGACGGGGATCAAGGGGATATGAAGGAGGTATGACTGTGGTATTGAGGGGATTTGGCATGCACACGTGATGTCTGCTCTGTGAGGTGCCCCCACAATTATGCACACATGCCATGGGCCCATTCTGTCAATTATGCTATGCATGCCAGAGGCCTGGCGATAGCGATAGCCATGTGATAGCCATGTGACGATGGGGTCCGCTGTTGTGGAGGTCTGTGGAGTATGGGCAGCTGTAATAGAGCTGCAATTGCATGCAAATCACAGTCTTCACTCTGGTGTGAGCGCAGATGCGTCCGCATGATGTTCCACAACTTGCAGTTGTCTCGTTAGCAAGGATGCAGGCACAGGCTTCAGAACGCTGGGGTGGCAGCATGCACTGCACCCGGCTGTGGGTTCAGACAGTCCATGCTCCAGTGCCATTGCTTTCTGTGTGTGTTACAGAGTGTCGATATGCGCCAGTCATTCCGGTAGCACATCCGACGCACGACCTCACAGCTCAGCAACTGGGCGGACTCCACCCGCCACGGCTGACTTTCCAGACGATTTGTGTGTGTGTGTGTGTGTGTGTGTTACAGAGTGTCGATTTGTGTGCGTGTGTGTGCATAGCAGCTGCTTCTCACCTTCCCAAGCTCCCACTCCCAGCCTGTTCGGTCAACTTGTTATTAATTCCCAGCCTGCAATCTGGCTGCAGGGTCAAATCATGGGGCTCAACGACTTGTTCTTGTAAGTTGTTCTTGTAATTCGAATCACAGATGTGTCAAAACTTTCGTGGCATTGGATTTGTGAGCAGTGGGGGACATTTATACCCACTGCATGACATCCACATCTACTGCACCTGTTACTGGACGCTCACAGTTTTTGTACCTTCTGACCTTCCACATTGCGGACCCACACCTGCAAGCAAGCCTTGCCACCAGTGTACGCAAGCCCTGCCAGCACCAGAGGCAGCGTCGTGCAGGATCCGAGTGGATACCTGTGGGAGGTCACCCCGCTGGTGTCGCCCACGACGGAGCCCGTGCGAGAGATCGACCTCCTCGTGAGCGACCTCGCGGCCAGCAAGGCCTTCTACCGCGACCTCCTCGGCATGCGCGTCCTGCGGGATGAGCAGTGCGAAGACTACACGCGGGTGCGGCGCTGCCCAGTCGAGGCCACACCCCTCGCTGGCACCAGAGCTGCTGTCAGAGCACCGTGGTTTGAATTGCGGCGCTTGATGCCCCTTGTAGCCACACGCCTGCTCACATGTGATCACATGTGACTAAACGTGATCGCATGCCCCTCATCACACACAATTGTACACACTGTGCTCTGTCGTGGTAGCCACTGCCAGAAAGCAGTGACCGCTTCGTCGCAGCGTGACAGCGATCGCCATTGTGCTCGTGTCACGCAGCTGCAAAGTTGATCCATGCATGGGTGCAGCTGCAATTCGGGGTGGCCAGGTGCCTCACCTGACCCCGATTTGTCTTTTATGGGATGGTTGCCGCACGTGCGATTTGGCTAGGGGGGTTGTGGAGGCTTCACTCATGCACGCACGCAGGCGTTCATGTGCTGGGGACCCGAGGCAGGCCGCACCATCCTCGCACTGACTGAGCTGAAGCAGCCGCCGGCGACACCTGTTGACCGCGGCGCCGACGCCTACATCCAAATCGCGGTTTCGTCAAACGACATCTACCGCACGACGGAGGAGGTGCGCGCGGGGGGCGGCACGATCACACGCGAGCCCTCGCCGGTGCCCGGCATCGGCACCAAGGTAGCCAAGGTGGCGGACCCCGATGGCTGGGTGATCGCGCTTGTGGACACGGCTGACTTCAACGAGGAGCTCTGCAAGGCGGGCTCGGGCAGCGCAGCGCTGTGTGCGCCGCCGGAGGAGCCCGAGCCGCCGGCACCGGCGCCGGCGGCGCCGTGAGCCGGTGCAGCGGCGGGTGACACGGCAGATTTTACACAGCCGAGCGGGCGGCCGGGCGGGATGATGAGAGGCGCCGATCAGTTATCGGCGATAACAGTCATGACGGGCCGGCGTGCCGATCGGCGCGTCACCATGTTGCACTGGCGCACCAGACAGCGCAGTGCACACAGCACATCGCACGCAGCGCAGTGCAAAGATTTGGGTTGCCGTGGTGTGGTGATGCGGGGGGTCGGGGGTTGAGAAGGGGTTCAAGGCGGGGGCGCTGCTGTGTGACCGGGACCTGCGGTCCACACCGGTTTAGACATTTCTGCAGGTACCATGCATGGTGTAGGTGCACCATTGCAACAGCCAGGGTGCGAGCACCACGCGGGGTGCGGCTGGGAATTGCATGGTGTGCATGCATGTAGGCTGGATCGGGTAGGAGCAGCATTGGGGAAAGTGGGGAGAGGGACAGCCGGCAGGGTCCTTTGCCTGGAGCCCATGCATGGTGGGTGACACAGGCCTGTACGCGTACGTACGCACAGCCGTGGGCGGCCGCTGCGGCTCTGCTGCATGCGGCTGTCATGAGTGGCCTCCCAGAGGCTTCGCCTGTGCCCGGCAGGAACCTGTTACGACGTTCTGCTAGCGTACTGTTCAGAGCACCTGCGCATGCATGACTGGCATGCACGCCCCTGGTGCATCGTGGGCGACCAGGCCCGCCAAGTTGCCCAGCAGACTTGGGCTGGGGCCGCATCTGCTGTGCCTGTTTTTGCGAGGGATGTGGAGGTGACATGTCCTCTGTTTCTGTGGCCGTGCACCGGAGTGGCCGACTTTGTGGAGCCTGTGCCACTGCCAGCATGTTGGCTCACATGTTTGTGCCAGTGCTTGCAGCGATCTTGATGCTCCTCTTCTGCATCTTGTCTGTCTAGATAGACATGTCTGTCGTGGTCAGGCCAACCATTCAGGTGTCCTGGGGCCCTGCTTCCGGGTGCAAGGTGCTACAGCCAAGTGCAGCTGCGGCCGAGTCAGTCCCAGGCAGCTGTTGTTGGGTTGTGGTGCGTACTCATTCGGTGGCCTGGTCCAATTTTGTCTCGCGCCTGTGTGCGTTGAATGTGATTGCGTTGAGCTGTGGTCCCGCCCGGGACGGCTCCCTTGCCCGTTGCTGACCTTGCATTGAGGATGTGTGATACGTTACAGAGGTATGCTGCACCTTGCAAGTCGCCTTGTGGAGCCTCCACAAGGTGCATTGAGGGTTGCTGGGAGGCACTGTGTGCTTGCAGTTGACCTTTGACCACGTCCCTGTTAGGCAAGTGGCCGCATTCGATTTTGGAGGGTGTCACAACAGTGTGACCGTCAGTGGGCCGTCTGGGTGGCAGAATGGGCCTGCCCAAGGGTCATGATGGATGTTGGTGGGATTGATTGTCCCTGCTTAGCAGGTGCTGGACCGGTGAGCGGCAGTCGAGTTTCCAGGACAGTGTGACAAGTGTGCAGCTGGCAGCTGTACAGTGTCGGTGTTTCATGGATAACAGTGTGTGTTTCCTGGATGTGACCATCCGGCTCGTACCGATTCTGTGCTGACCTGGGACCCCAGGCTGCCACATTCTCGTGAGCTTCCTTAGATGTCGAGTGAAGATGGTGTCAAAGTCTGGAACATGTAATTGATCGTGGCATTGCACTATGGCATTGCACTAAGCGATGAAATGCATTGCTTGGCGTTGTCAGCAGCGCAATACAAGACTGTGGTGCACGCGCAAGCCCGGGGCCATCACGGCACCACCATCAACCTGGATTACTCTGCTGTCCTGCTTACAACAGCAGTGTGGTCATATTGTGGATGTCGCATTCTATCTCTGTGGCTCTGTCAAACCTTCCCTAGCATGTACTCACTGACATCACTCTGGAAGACCAATGTCACCTAATCTTCATACTGGATCATGCTGTGCAGCTTGAACAGGCTCTGTGCCAGCCTACGTATTCAGTCGACTCACCGCAACAACACCAACGAAAGTACCTGTGAGACCAGCGGACAAGACTGATACGATTATAATGATGAGGAGGCATCGGGCTGCTCCTTTGCAGCACAATCTGCATTGACTTATTTCCAGTGATTGATCATACATTCCCAACAAGTGCTAGTTGACTCATGTGCGATGGGATGACCAGGGGCTGTTGTTGCCAGTGGGTGCAGAAAACATTCACAAAACATTGACAATACTCATCAACGTGCTGCTTACAAGTATACTGTGTGCCTCATGCCATTTGACGTATCTTGCGGCTCATGCTGACATTCTTTCGCATCCAACACAGACTTCTTCCTGCGCTGTTCTGACATGCGGACGGCACATGCGGACGGCGGCCGCCATGCGTTCGTTTGCCTATACCAGAAGAACAGCTCCAAGTGATAGCTGACACCTTCTCACACAATCTCGGTACAGTTCCCCCCCGCATCATCAAAATTCCAAACTGTCCCTTTGCGGGTAGTGACCCGGGCCAACCCCGTGCCGCACTCCCAAGCCAGCTAACTGGTTGAGCTATTGCCCACATGTACCATGGACACACCTCTCATACTGTGACGTCTACCTCACAACTGGCCACAATGCAACATCATGTAGTTTGGCACCTACCCCATGCTGCAGCACGCCAGCCTCTACGCAGAACTGCCGCCATCGCACCACCATCTGCAACTAGCTGCAATCTCCACGCGTCAGACCCCCGCTCGGCCAACTGCATGCTCACATGCAGCGCACGACCTGATGGCTGGCAGCACGCAACTGTGCAGCCTCACTGCGTGGCACACCATTCAGTCTCATGTCCAGCTCCCGCAGCGACCGCGGGAGGCGGCCAGCCCCGATGTGCGCTCTGAGCTCGGGCAGCGTGCTGCTGCCGAGGCCATTCTGGAGCACTTTCAGGCAGCGCAGTGCAGTCATGCGTGTGACTGCAGGCCACAGCAGCGAGGCGCCCGCCGCTTCAAAGTGATTTGTGCTGAGGTTGACTTCTTGCAGTGCGGGCGCATTGGGCAGGTAGGCCATTAGCGATTCACAGCCCCTGGCACCAATGTTGTTGTGCGCCAGATTGATGCGCTCAAGATTCGTCAGGTGTGGTAGCGCCTGTGAGAGGACGTGTATCCCCTCCCGGCTGAGCATGTTGCCAGACAGATCTAACTCGCGAATTGCAGGTAGACTCTGTAGTGCAAGCTGCAATGCATTGAGGCCTTCATCGCTGACATTGCTGCGGTTATTGATGTTGTCAGATCCGTTCGCTACCTCAGGGATCACCACGCGGAGCTCATTCTCAGACAGGTCAAGGACTTGCAGTGCCTTCAAGCTAGAGAGCGTTTTGGCCACCCACGCAACACCGGATGACCACAGGGAATTCTGGCGCATCAGGAGCTTCGTTAAGCCCGTGGCCCAGCATAGGCCCTCTTTAGCTAGGATGTAGGCTGCTTCGTTGCCCATTGAATTGCATGATACATCTAGATGGCTGAGCTTTGGCATCGAACGTAGCGATAGGGCAAGAGCAGCTGCGCCAGTGTAATCCATCGAGTTCCACGAAAGATCAAGGGATGTAATCAATGATGTGCATGGAATCAGGCTGAGAGCTTGTGGAAGATTTCGGTTGAGCAGCTCTTTGGCGAACGAGACATGTTGGTTTGCATGGACGCGGGAAGCGACAGCAACTGCATGAAATGCTGCTGGCGCCTTGGTCAAAACTAGTCG
>JALKAD010000183.1:110584-127717 GCA_024500015.1 Ulva compressa
GCTGCAGTGTGTGGTGTGAGACTTGATGATGTCCATGCATGAACATATGCGCCCACAGGGACGTCGCTGCAGCTGGTGCAGTGGACCGAGTGGCAAGGAATGGAGGACTGCTATATTTTGAACACCTGAAATTGGATGATGATAGATCGTTTACAAACCGCTGTGGCAGAAGGGCCGGTGCATGTGGGCCGGTCAAGATGGTGTGTGGGGGCTGGCGAGCTCAGCTTGGGCTGTCGGAGGTGGAGGTAGGTGCACCATCTAAGCACCTTGTAGGACTGGTCTGCACCTGTCCACAACAGCACGCCATGGGGTAGCTATGTGCTCCTGGGACGAGCATGCTCGCTGGTAGTGGCCGCTGTGCTATAAGTTCATCCTTCATGCTTCCACAAAATGCTCCCGGCTGCGCCAGACGGCACCGGCCGCCTTGGCCCGCTGGTGTGCCTGAGCATGTGGACATTGAGTTTGAATGTGATCACACTCATGGCATAACTGTGTGTGCGCATGTCTGTGTGAGTGTGCATGCGGCTCATTTTGAGTCGAGAATCATTTTCCCAGCCTCGGGCTGGGCATCAGTAACACAATTCGGATCTGCATACGCGCCAGCTGTGTCCGCATCTTGTGCGTGTACATCGCTGTCTTGACTTCTGACCATGTCAAGCTCGGCTTACTTCAGAGCCTTCGACATGTGCAGCCTAGGATGTGGTGCCAGGCTGCTGCTGCTGCAGCGCTGCACAGCTGCAGATGAGAGCAAGTCAGGCCACGCCGGTATCAGCTCTTGCCTCGAATCAAGCTCAATCATCGGTCAATGTCATGCGAGACTGATATGACGCTGGCAGGTGTACTCAGTTTCTTGCCACAGGGGTCGATGGTGCTGCACCAGGGCGAAGCACGCAAATAATTTCTGCTAAAACTCGGGGTTCACGGTGCAACAAGCAGTGCATCATCGAAGGGGAAGCATTGTCATCCAAGGGGAAACAGCTGCAGCATGTACACCAGTCTCGGTGTTGCTGGTTACATTGTGTGCATGTCCTTACAGGGAGGGAGCTAATGAGAGGTTGGGATGCGAACCGGCTCAGGCCTTTGTGATCAGGCCTGTGATCGATCATGATCCTGATCAGGAAGCAGTTGTGACTACGAGTGCACACCGGACGGAGTAAAGTGTGGTGCACGATCATAACATGGCGCGCAGTAATCGTGCTGTAGTTGCATGCAAAAGTATCTCTCCACGTTGCCACATCCTATTGATACCCCTCCTTCAGGAAACAGAGGCTGCGTGTTCAATGTTGGATACCGAGCCGTCGCTGACGGCCGCTTGCGGCCAGTTGTGTCGTGACGTCTGCATCAGTGCGCAATCAAAGCACCAGATGTAGCGGAATTAGATATTAGATTACTAATACAGCAATGACGATCCTGAAGGATAGTTTGTACGTGTTGGGCGTCTGGTCAAGACTCCTGCGCAAACGCCGGCTCAACCCAGCAACCAGGGGCATTCATATCCGAAGCCAAGAAGGTTATGCATGTGGCCTTGATTCAAGAAGTCCAAAAGTGAGCAGCAATTTGGTACCTTCTCACCTTCACCTTATGCTTCACATCGCCCGCTCATTTGGTACCCCACGCGCCCCTCACGTGCGGTCTGTTGCAGTAATCCATTGAAAGGCCTTTGGCGACAGTGAATTTGTAAACATGGCGACAGAATGGGTGAAGCAATCGCGCACAACGCGAATGAGCAATGCCAACGCTCTGGCCGGGCCAATGTCGTTCAATTCTGGGCTGTTCACGCATGCACTGGCAACGCTTGCAATTGACAAGCGCACGGAGCGAGAGAAGGTAGCGCTTGTGGAAGCATTGCTCCTCAGTCGGATGGCAGGAAATTCCAAGAAAGCCAAAGACAAGCTAAAGGAGTTTCATCAGCTGCGCCACAAAATTGTCCGGGATCATTGGAACAAGGCCATCCATCAGGTCATCATCCATTACAACATCCCCGAGCGTGTCAAGGCAAAGCGAGCGTCACAGTCTGGCACCCAGGCAGTGCCCGCGCCAACGGGATCGGTCCAACAGAAGCGCAGAGCTGGAACAGATGCTCAAGTTCGCTTCAACTTGGAAGAGGCAAGCCTAAGCGCTGGCAAAAGCGAACCTACCATCAATCATGGTTTCCAGCCTCAGCACTGGGGCAGCCCTGGGGCGCATGGCATGGGTATTCGACCCACATGGGCAACTGCCCCTTCTGGTCAGTTGTCAAACATGCAGCACAGCAGCATGTACCAGCCTCTCCGCCGCCCACAACTGCCTGGTCAAACTGCATCTGCAACCATGTTCTCAGCCCGCACTCCGACCAGCCAGTTTCAGTACCAGGTTGGTGCACAGGCACAGCTCCGCCCTGCAACGCTCCACAGCAGCATGACTCAGCCTCTAGCTGCACCAATGGGCTTCCACCCAAACTTCCAAGCTTCCACTCATCGCCAACTCCAGCCAGCGCACATCTCTATGGTGCAGACAGATGCCTCTGTTTCCACTCAGCCCTCCTCCGATCGCATGTCTGGCCCATACCCAAGTGCTGCCTCCCAGCTACCACAACCAGCAGCCAGCTCGCATGGCCCATCAGCGGCCTGGTCTGTGGCATCCCTCTCCACCTGCCCGACCGAGTCGTCACAGTCGCAAGCCTCCTCCATGCCAGCACCTGGAAGGACGCGGCCCAGGGCACATCCGGCAGGCGCACCATTCCCGGCAGCACCTGCACGGACCCCATCACTCGCTGCTTCCAGCCGGAACATGCAGGTGCACATGGAATCCTTAGCACCCCACGCAGACGTCTGTGCTGCCCTGCCAGCACACTCGTTGCAGGCGTCCGAGGACCATGCAGCCCGCCCCCCCTCGGTGACGCCCTCATGCACGACCGAGTGCTCCTCAGAAGCAGAAGATGCTTCAGATCCCGGTGCAGAGGGCACTATACAAGGTGCACAAGGGGCCACGCGGCATGCCCTGGCGGAGAACTTCCCGAGGCACTCTGTGTCCCGTACTTCTGCCACGTTGAGCAGCGGCAGAGGGCCGCCGTTGGCTGCGACTGGCAGCGGCCTTGCAGGTCGTGGCTGCGTCGGTACGGGCGGGGGCAGCGTTGGTGGCAGCAGCATGGCCACGGAGAGCTCGGCGTCCGCGCTGCAGGAGCAGTCAGGCCACCACCAGCAGCGCCTGCATCCGCACAACGCCCGCAGCCGCAGATCCAGCACCACGGTACGGTCGGCTTGGGAGGTTGGATGCACGAATGCTGCTGCTGGGCCTGACGCAGCGCGGCACCGCGACGCAGCACGCGTGTGCACCCCAGCCACGACATATATGGCGCCCGGGCCACAGCAGGCCTGGGCATTGCGGCACGAGATGAGCAGACGCGCGGTGAGGCCGACCAGCCATGCAGCGGTTCCTGCGAGCAGTTCAGGCGGGAGCTATGAAAGCAGCAGCCGCTGCAGTGTCCCGGGATCCTGCGGCCGCGTCGGCGGCGGCACTAGCATCGTTGGGCGGGGTGGCATGGATCGACCAAACCGCAGCGCGCAGCAGCTCGGCAAGCCTGAAGCTGCGGGGGCGTACAGTGGCGCGCACGCACGCGCTGGCGGTGCTGCGCATGGGGGTGGCGGTACTGCGCATGCGGGCGGCCATGCGGGGCTGGTGGGTCGGGAGTCAACAGCGCGGGGCATGGCACATGGCGGTTGGGTAGGGCCGGCCGACGTAGCGGCCGGCACACCGACACAGCAGCATCATGCGGGGGGTACTGAGGTCATGGATGGTGGGCTGAAGAAGGCTCAGGGCCGGGGGCTGCTTGGAGGTGGTGCGATGAGTGGTGCACAGGCACTTGGTCACGCCACCATGTGGGAAGCCGAGTCGGATGGGTCAGAAGCGACAGAACCGTCTGATGATGACGAGGACTGATCTGACGAGCGTATATGCGTTCGAGACGGGTTGCGGAGAACATGGTTGGTGACAGCAGTAGACCTCTTTGGTGCTTGAGTCACGGTCAGCGGAGCTGTGGATGGCGACTGTCGCACACACTGTCCACGGAGTCGCCAGCTGGCGCTCATCGTGCTGATGTTGTCACGTTGCGCCTTGTTGCTGGATGTGTGATAGCAACCACAGCGTTACAGCTGATCAGCTGTAGCTATGTGCCGGGGCCATAGTTCAAGCATAGAATGTCTGTGTACTTGGCTTGTGCATCTGATAGTTGACACTAATGTTCCTATTGAACATTTAACACCTGATATGTCCAGGCCGACAGCGCCGTGGCGCTAGCTGCCTCCGTTCGTGGCAATGAGGATGAGTGCTGCCCTTCCCTAGTGGGCAGGGCGTGGCTGACACACTCTCCAGACAGTGACGAGTCGGAACCACGCATTACCTCGCATCAGAGACCGTGGTCTGCCTGTTGTATTGCAACAGTCGTCAAAGAGTACTTTGCGTTATCTTGTGCTGACATGCGGACTCCATTGCGAAGCAAATTGCGGAGCGGTACGCATGTTGTCACCACATGGATACACTATGTACAGCACTGAGCATACGCACGAGCACCACGACAAATCGGTCAATCCTGAGACGGGACGAGTGGGGTGACGTACATGCGGCAGAGCATGCCCACACTGCTTACGGCGTTCCGTCTGCACAAGCAGCAGCTTCTCAGCGCGAGAACAACTGCTGGGAAGATGCGATAGATGCATAGTATGTGTTGAGTCTTACTTTTGCTCTGAGGGATTGGTCCTCACATGTTAAAAGGCAGATGGTGATCTTCGGCAACGTCGGTCGCGCCGCTCGACCTATCGCGAAGGTCCGGGAACCATGAAGCACGGACAATGGCAGTACTTCCCCTCTCGAAGAATCACATCCGCACTCTCTGATGTAAAACTGTCACTAAGCCGGAAGACGATCCTTTGCAGCTGTGACCACGGGTTTACAGCGGTTCCGAACACATCTGTACACTTCGCAACCATGGCTGATGAGAAGCAGATTAAGGCCGCCATCAAGGAGGGTGGCAAAAAGGGTACGAGTTCTTCGTTTGTACTGGCTTCATTCATATTGATCGTTCCTGCTTGACATTGACTGATTGACTGAGCTTCCGTGCAGGTGTGGACCTTCAAGGCATGTGCGACATGGGTGGTGTCAAGCACTTCAATGTGGCAGTTGATTCCCCGGACGGAAGCATCGAGCTGATCAAGTACGTTCTTCAAGGCGCCAACAAGGAGGTCGAGGAAGGCTCGGAAGAGCGCAAGGGCGGCGCCGGGGCTATCGGCAAGTGCTTCTACTCTGCTGGCAAAGATGTTGTACGAATCCATTGAGACTTCATCGAGGCTGTGCTGTCGATTCGCATGTCTTGTGCCGCTGTCGTTTCTTCACCCATCGCACTGAGACAGATTCTGCGCATCTGCCAATCGTTCCGGGGAGCGTTCTTTTGAAGTAAACTGAATGTCCTGCAATCTACTAAACCACTGTTTCGCATGGTGGGATCCTTTCCGTTGCATTCCCGAGTGCCGTAAACCGCTCCAGTGGTCCATACTTGCTTGGATAGTCACTTGCTGTCTTCGCCGCAATAGGCAGACCAACTACGTTGCGGAACTCCGTAAGATTTTTTATCTGCATTCAGTAATCTTCACCATTGATGACGGATTGAGCCTGTTGCAGGTGGCCATCGCATGCCACGTTCCCAAGGAACTTGCAGAGGAGAAGGGTCTATCCTGCAAGGAGTGGTTCGAAACCGTCACTGCAGCGATGGGTGGGGAAGTTGAGATCTCCGAAGAGAGTGAGGAGATCATCATTGCTGTCAGCAAGGGTAGCAAAGAGAAGGAACTGTTCCCTCTCAAGATGCGTGACGCCGGATCATCAGCTGGGTACCAGATGCTTCTGAAGAAGGGCCTTATTCCCCAAGGTGTGCCCCAGCAGCCATCATGTTGAAGGGCGGCGTAAACTGGCATCAGTTGCTGTGTCGCTGTCCGCTATGGGGATCCCTGACCGGATAAGGATCAACACTGGCGATCAACATAGCATGTTGATTCATAGAATATTAATACAGTTGCTGCCCGTCTGGAGTTTTGTGCTGAAACGTGTGACGGTGGGCTGCTTGTGCAGATGACTCGGACGATGACTTTGTTCCCGACCCCGAGGCCCTTGGGATTGACCCCTGGTAAGCGGGTATCCAGCTGGTTCCGTGTTAAGTGAGCAGGCAGGGCCTTCCGATAGCGCAGAGAGTGTGCAGTGGGTCAAATTTGGTGAGCAGTGAACACGTGTTCTAAGCCAGTCGTACATCTGTCACGGGCCACTCAGTGCAGACTGCCACTATGGCATGAGCACGTGCCTAGCTGGCCAGGACTAACCACATCCTTTTACGTGCTTCAACACGAGTGAAGCTGCACTGGCTTGCTAATGGCTCGCCCCTTTGGGATTTGGGTGTAATTCGCTGTTCATGGTGAGCGTATGCCCATGGTCAATGCTTGGGACCGACTGATTATCTGAGTCGTTGCAGCCACACTGATGGAGCAGCGTCCCCAACTGTAATCCAATACAAAATTTGATCTCTCATAGAGGATTCACGGTAACATCTGCATTCCTTCGTCACTGGAGAGCATGGAAGGTGTCATGATCATGACAGACCTTGAATCAGGCCTGGAACCATTCTGGTTCAGGCGGAAGCCTGTGGCATGTGTGAGCATAAGGATGTATAAAATGGTTCTCCAGTGTGTATACGATGGTTTGAAAAGGTGAAAACAGTAGAGATACTGTTCCCACAGGGAGAGTTTCTCCCCAGTGTTGTGGGAGCGAATGAACACAATTCGAGTCATTGCCCCGCGGCTGATTCACCTCTCTAAACTGAATCGTGAACTTGAGCTTGTCTCACCATGGACCTCAGCCGTAGTGGGCCCGATGCCCTGAGTCTTGTCTTGGATCCTGACTTGATCTTTCGCGTGTGGATCACTTGCACAAGGTACTCTTGTATGTGGTCTGGTGCTTTTCTCTTCTCTCTTCGATCACGCTCCCTTCACCCTTCCTCACCTCCGACGTTCCCGCTTGACCTGTTTTGCGACTGGCCGAAAAAAAATCTTCTACTCCAAGACCAGCCAATACCAGAACTACTGCCGCACTTGAAGTGAATGGAAGATAATTCTTCACGAGAAACTCAGAATGCGCAAAGCTGTACTACTCCATGTTGACCAAAACAGATTCCGTCATTGAACCGCTCCAATATTCCCACCACATTGGCTCATCCATGGGTGGTCTGGTTTGGCGCAGACAGTGTGATGCAGCAGCACTGCGCAGTGTGCCCAAGTGCGGCTCAGTGCACAGCAGAGCAGGTCAGCAGAGTTATGAGCGGATCACTGGAGACGCATTCGTGGTAGAGTGACTCTCTACCAGAATTGCCACAGCGTCTGCTACATGTAGCTACATGCACAGAATGCGTTAAGCATACATGTGGCCTGTGGGTTGCACTGTGACCATACGTATATGTGGCTGCTTCAGGTAACCATCATGGCTGACTTGCAGATGTATGCCAAGACAAACGGTAACATTTTGAACCTGTCATTCAAGACACATACACTGTCACCAGCACACGATAGTTGCACAGTTGACACCAGTTCAGACCTGCACACAACATTCAGGAAGGCCCCTGCAAGCTGCAGGGGAACGTGTGCACCGACCAGTCTGAAGAACTGCGTCCAGCCCAGCTATGCAATTGTGCACTTGGGAGAGCCTGAGTTGCACGGGCCTCGTGCACAGGGTGAGATTGTCTGCAGGAAAACTGCAAGAACCACAGTTTACATGCTCCGTACAATCTCAGGCGAATTGTTCAGTGGTGCGGCACGCTGCAGTGGCACCACCACCACACAGCTGGGTATCACCACAAGACGCTCTCAAAGCCAGACCATACAATAGCGTACACCGCTATCTCTCCCCCTGACAGCCTGGCAACATAGTGGAGAGGCTGGTGCAAGCTGCGGCAACACGTGCGGCATCCATGCTTGGTGTGCGTTTACCAGTCCGATGGCATGACATCAAAGCGGCAACAGCACATGAAGCTGCATCGCACACGGAGTAAGCGATGAGACAACAGGCAGCAGCTGCCATATGGTGCAACCCGACCTGGCCAGGCAGCTCAGTCATGCAAGATGAGGGCAGCATGCCAGCCACACCAGCTCCGTATGTTACATGCTAGCTGGCAGGATCAAGATGATGAATTGGAAAAGAGCTCCGTGTCCACGTGTGCCAGCAACCTGCCCAACCACATGCACGACGGCAACACGAGCCAGCACAAGTCCACCGGCATACGGACGCCTTATGCATGCACCAGGCCTGGCTATGGCTTCCATTTGTGAACCCACTGCTGCATAGGCTGCAGCCTGCCTGCTCCTGGTCCTGCGTGCATCGGTTGCGCCTTGAAATAATTATTGCTGCCCCACCGCACTGCTCATGTCTCCTCATGTCCAGCCTGAACACGAGCCCCGCTCGGCTGTGGTCGCTGGCCACTGGGCTGTGCGCCGATCGCGGCATGGGGCCGGGTGGCATGCTATCCATGGCATTCCACCCATGGCATCGGTGTGGCGGGTTCACATGCATGCTGCCGGTCAGTCGCGCCAGCGCAGCCGCAAGAGCATGCCGCCGCCGGACGCGATGCCTGCAGCCTCGATGGTTTCGCTCTGCCGGCTGGCGAGGCCATCAGCGACACCGATGGCCACGAGGTCAAAGTCGTTGGTGGCCTCGTCATCGCCCAGCTGAGTCAGCGCAAAATCAAATATGGTGGACACAGGGCTGTCCGGTGTGAATCTCCGGATGACGCGGCCGGAGGGCAGCTGCAGTGCGATGCGGGCCGACCCCTCTGCTGGGGGCTCGGGGGGCAGCCGGTCCGATGCAACCGCCTTTCGTTCAGGCCCGCTCATCGGGACATCTGCAAAGGGGACCATGTCAGCATATTGCACAAGGAACGAAGTAATCGTGGTGGTCCAGGGACTGGCTTACCGCAGTCTACATCCACAAAGACAGAGCTCCTGATGAGGCCATCACATTGAATCAATGTGATTGGTGCAAGAAACCAGCACCAGTCGAGCTTTCCTGTGTTCTCACACTGAATTTCCAAGAGCAGTCCCGATGAAGGACACGGACATGCTTTGCAGCAAGAGTACGAGAGATCGCATGCACATCCCCGCACACGCGGAACCGATGCTGTCAGTTCGATACCGCGCAACTTGCCGACCCGCCGGACACAGACACTGACATGTCTCCACGGCAGGCACAGCAGCGCAGCGCAGCGTTGGGCACGACCACTGCCATTCTTTTCAAATCGTGCGTGCCAGCTCCTGACCGCGCCACTGGCATCAAGACTCCAACGGCACGCAAGAGCCAGCAGGTTGGACAGCCAAGAGGTTGGATTGCCAGCGCAGACGGAGGGCTGGGCCATGCGCACCTTCCATCGCTGCTGCTCCGTCTGCAGCCGCCCCGTCCACGTCCACCACGTCCGTGTCATCGTCGATCACCGTCGCACCGCCGCCCCCGCCGCTGACGGCGGCCCCGCTCGGCCCCGCGCCTCCCTGTGCTGCGCGCGCTGCGTCCTCATTTAGGCTCGCCGCGATCGCCGCGGCGATGGCGGCTTCATCGTCATCAATGCCGCCCAGCGCCGCGGCCGCAGGCGTGGGCAGAGCGGCGCCAGAGGGTCCCGCTGGGGCGGGCGCGCCACTCCCGCCCCCGAGGGACGCAGCGATGGCCTCGTGGAGGCTCTCGTCTTCGGCAGAGACGCCGACGATGCCCTGGGCGCCGATGTCCGGTGCCGCATTATTGCGGCTCTGAAATGCTTGCTGCTTGACCACAGCCGAGACGAGTGACCCTGCAACAGGGCACCATTTCCGGCACACACATTGGTAGCGCCCACACAAGCCGAGACTTTGTGATCAGGTGAGACAGGAAAGAGCAGGGCAAATCTGGACAGGTGCCTGATGCTGGCGACATGGTGTGTAAGACTGCGCAACATCTGACTGATCGTAAAACATGCCCGCAGGGCATGTACCAGTGTATGTGCCATACTGCTATGGGCCGTGTGAGCTGCAACCTGCTCTCAGGCATGTCCACCAACGCCTCCAGCAGTGGCAGGACAAGAACGGCTTGCAACGCTGGCCATATGCTGTCGCTGCTGTCAATGTGGCCACTGCAGGCAACGCAGTTTGTATCGCAGACAGCCGCTTGAGATGCTGCATGCTGCTGGTCTCTGGCAAGTCGGTATTCTGACATTGCTGGCTCGAGAATGAAACGAAGTTTGACATTTGACGGTGGAATGGGCACCATGCCGAGCTGCCTTTCTGCTATTCACACCAGAGCCCGACAGCTCAGAAGTGATGGCCAGTGTGTAAGCAAGCATGTGACACCCAGTGGCCCCCTCGAGAGAGCAGCAAGTAGTGCACATAGTTGGCGGTGAACTTTCCAAACCTCACAGGGAAGCAGACCTGCATTGGGATCAGATGGGTCCATATCCAGGAAAGGGCTGAGTTCTTCGAGAAATCGCTCAACAGTGACGTTGCCGCGGCGCTCGTGCATCTTCTGTCCTGTGTTAGGATCAACAACAATGATGGCTGGTAGAACATGCAAATCGTAGCCTTCCTGCACAGCAACCCCGACTGTGACAGCAGGGCTACAGGCTGTCGCCCTCGCTGCCGGGCTCTTGCGTTTATCTCCATGTAACAACAGCAGGGGCACAGGGATGACTGGCGCTGGAGTGGCTGTACATCGCTCTCTCACACACGGAAGCAAACGGAAGCAAACTCTGCCATTCTACTTGTTGCCTGCTTTCATCCCGTTTTAGGGCAGTTCATCCTCTATATTTGACCCGCAACAGGAAAGTGGCTGGTGGATGGGCAGTGGTGGCTGCCGAATGCATTAAATGTGGCCTCGCTGCCTTGAGGACCAGCCCCACAGGCAGGACGCATGCATGAGACAAGCAGTGTGCACGCAAACAGCCCTAAATACCACATCTGAACTGCAGAAGAGATTGTGGAGAGTGAAATTCCCACACGAGGTGCGCGACTCGTTCAATCAGACCAGACCAGCATGTCACGCCTCAGCTGAGTGACGTCAGTTTGTGATCCACAATGTGGTGGTCAACGATGAGGCGCTACACATGGCTTGCCAACGGGTTTCCGTGGGTTGTTTCCATATAGGTGACTCCTGGAATGCAAATGGCAACAAACAGACGCAGGCACGCTGGTTGAGCCGTGACCTCCCTGGCCTCAGCTAGCATGCTTGGTGCATAGACAGTCCAGACCGGAACGCCTAGCAGGTACAAGCTAAAGCACAGCTGCAGAATTGATCGTGCGTAGGTGCCTACCTGGAGCTCCCTTGCATCTTGGTCAGGCAGGATCCGCTGTGCGAAAACAAATGAACGTTTAACGACCTCTTGCACAAGACTGTCACTCCACAAGTCTGCGTTTAGCTGTAAGCTGGCGAAGATAGTTGGGTCTTGTACGTTAAAAAGCAGCCACTTATTGTCATGCTCCGCTGTGTGCTTCAGCCTGTAGACACAGACTCATTATGAGTGTTCAGTAATCAGGTCGTGCTGACACAGTGGTGGAGCCTGCTGGCGCACTCGTATCCCAAATCCAGCAATTACAAATAGGTGGCATACTCTTCCAGACTGAGGTCGCTCATGATCGCCGTCGGCGGAGGGTAAACGCTGTTAAGGCCCGGTCCGGTCCGAGCCCCCGCGTTCTGTGGGGGCTCTGAAAACGGCAGATGGAGCATCTGACCGCCGGATCTTCCAGATGGTCGAGCGCGTGGTTGCATCAATCCAGCCACCAATCGTTCAGTAACGACAGAGTCGGGAACACGGACACCGAACTCATCGACAGCCGGCTGTGCACGAGCCTGACCTTGCCACTCATTGGCCATTGGTGCTACAGCTGCTAATGGTGGCTCAGCAAGAGCGTCGACCTGAGCTGGCGCAGGGGGATCATGTGCTCTCGTGTCGAAGTATAACTGCATCGCTTGCCCCAGGTCCCATCCTGATGCTTCTAGCAGATGCTCCGCGTCCGCAGCAGATCCATCAGTTATGGATACAAACTGTGCTATTAAGTCGCTATGATCTTCTTCCATCCTTACACGTGCTACAAGAACAGCCAACTACGGTCAACAGGTCGAGATCATGGCATGCTGGTGAATGTCGCCAGAGCTGAAGATGATTTCGAAACGCGGATGAGAGCATTGTAAGCGCTGCTGATTGATGAACCCACCAGCAGCTCATGCCACACCACCAAAGAATGCTGATTAGCGCATGCATGGTCGCCGGTGGTGACGACCTATCGCGACATGTGGCCCTGCGTAGGTGTGGGATTGTCTCCGACTCAGCAAAGGGAGCTCATCAGAGCCGGCATGGGATGTCTAGCATGTCTCAGCTGTGGCATTATGCTCACACTGAACTCCATTCGTGCAGCCGTCTGCCCATCGAAGCAGATCCAGACTCTGCATGGCCTTGTTCAGAACAATGCGCATATGGAGAGCACACACACAGTCGACACCGACAAAATATGAGAAAAAATTTACACAGGACCGTGTTTCTCACATTCCGTGTGCACAGAACGGTTTGTCTTCACATGTATCAAGGGCAATATTCGATTTCAAACACAACACAACCTTGTGCTGCTGCACGCTCAATCGTATCGTCCAGCACAACACTCATTGGCCAAGGCCTGAAGCTGCACTGACACGGAACAGAGCCATGCGACGGCCGCATGACAGATACCAGCGCTGTACATGGGATGCGGTCAACATGCCTCATCATGGAATGCGTTCAACATGCCTGATACCCATTCCCGGTGTCAAAAATGCGTCCAACTGCCTCTAGCTCGTCCTTGGCAGCGATGACCTCTGCTTCCCGCAGCTGTGGAGCTAGAGCTTGTGCAATGGCACTTATAGGATAACCTACAGGATTCGCGGGGTTGCCGTGTTCCTTCAGCCAGTTGTGTACAATATCGGCAGCATTCTGCCCACCACCTCCATGTGGTTGCAGTACATTCCCGCCCATAGGTGCACCAGCGGGCATGCCTCCACCAGGCATCCCCATGCCATATGCCCCCCCGTTAGCAACATTCCCAGCGCCAGGCATATTCTGTGACTGTGTAAGGTACAGATGCTGGAAGACAACGTCCAGCTGGTGGTGTGTGACCTGCGTGCAAAGTCTTAACATGAGGCGAGTTGGGTTCAATGCGCACACTGCACCGCATACAGGGACATAGGACAGACCAGCATGCTACTGCATGCAAGGGAAAAGGCAGTCAGACAATGGACCCCAGTGCTGCTCAGCTCAGGTGACATGAGTGTCAGAATCCACTCAGCGTTGTCTGCATGGTGTGCGTGATGCCACCTTTCGCTGATTGATCGTTTGACATGAAGCAGCAAAAATGACACCTAGCAGAAACCAATATCAGCGAGTAACAGTTCTACTGTAAATGCAATGGTAGATGCTTACCTCATTGTGGTCCTCGACTGGGCGTACGGAAAAGGCTGTGATGTAACCAAGGCGGTTGGGTGGGCCCTCCGAGTTGCTCCCTTTGAAAGCGCCATACACCCGGACATAGGTATTTTCTACCAGCATATTACTCCGTTCCTACAGCAACCTGGCTTGTGATATAAAGGAGCAGATAGAATGGCCGGAGCAAGCACGCTCCACCGACGGGTTGAGCGCATCACTGCAGATGCAAAAAACCAACGTTCAATGCATTATGTGCAGCAGCTGGGCTCTAGGTACCCAAAATGACGTATCAGTGATACGGTATCACTACTCGATGTTGGCGGAATTCTGTATTTATGTGGCATTTATGTGGCTGACATCACAAGCGTGTGGCCACGCGGTTTGCCCACAGATTGTATGGGCCATGATCTATCGTGTGTACAACGTAGCGACTAGCTTCAATATGGTCACCCTCTGGGCAGCGGAGATTTGGTGGTAGCACCTGTATATCATCAGCATCAGCGTCTGTGTATTGGCGAACCTCTATTGTGCCAGTTCCGTCGTACACCGTCATCACATTATGGGAATCGGCGTTAAACTTCCCTGTAAGAAGGCCAACAATACTCACCTGCACCAACCTCAAATACTTGTGATGGTGCTCTGTCGAGCGAAGGATATGAGTGCTGAGCGAAACCCACCTGTGTAATGTGCCGACCATCACACATCAGCTCTTGCGAAGTCTCCGCCTGCTGTTGAGCCTGCGCGAAACTGACTTTCGTCACAGGGCAGGAGTGGGGGTTGGCATCGCCTGAGGTGCTACATAATGTATGAAGCTTGCAGTCGGTGCTTACCTTGGTAAGCTGGCTAACAGTCAATGCCCTCACGCTTTCGACCAAGTTAGTCTCCACAAACTGCACATAGCAAGAAGTAAGAAGATGGGACAGGCGATCAGCCGATACAGTTCTTTCAGCCATGTTGTGCGTCGGATCGCATGCACAGCACGAGCCGAATGAAGCCGACCGAGTCCTTACCTTGTCTTGCCCGCCATCGACATGCCTGCAAACATTTCCCAGATGAGTTAATAGAGCATTGTGCTCCGGATTGCCGTATCAAAGCATGACGTGTACGCAATGTTCGGAAGGGAGCCAACCTGTCCATCCACTGGCCTCCAGCAAACTGCGAAGGTCCAAAATTCATGATGCACTGTTCAGTCGATACAGCCAATAAACTTGTTTACGTATCGGGGTGTGTTGCACAATGTCAAGCGTACGAAATGACAAAGCAGATGCAGACGCGGAAACACAATAGGCACATCACTGTACGCTCTCCAGAAGCTATCTATCATGCGAGCATGCCGACAAAGTCAAAAGCGATTTGCGTTGCACGACTTGCACTGCATTGCACTGAGGAAATTTGAAGCATCTTCATTGCCAGCAATTCTCTCGTCACGCCGGTAGCCATCCCGAGACATATGGATACGTGCGCACGGCAGGGCTGCAGTAGTCATGACCGTGCATGCATGCGGCCTGGCAGGCTCCCCAGCGGAGGCTTGCACAGGGCACCACAAGGCCTGCCAGGGCTGAACTCGTGCCGGCAACTCCTGCCAGGCCAGACTAGCCAGCCAGCCAGCGCGCCCGCTGCCTGCATGCAGCAGCACCACGCTCCACGCATCCACGGCGGAACTGCCATCCGCGACCGCATTGCTGCATGAACTGTCTCACTGCGACCACATTTGCTGTGCATCTGTAGCCCTGGTTGCGCCAACGGATCAGCTCCGTCCGGCATCGGAAGTACATGCTACTTATTGCCTGCGATTACATTCTCTCGCGCACAACGGACAACCGATCATACGTATTTCGTAAGGTGTCAGCATGTCAAAGAGATTTGTTACTGCCGGCGGTCTCGTGCGCGAGCTGCAGCGAGGCTAGCTCGTCCTAGCACACTATCCGAGTCTTAAGGGATGCGACCTCGATATAGAAAGCCAGCCAGATCCTACTTCTTCTTGATGTAGCTGTTCTGCATGCGCATCGTCATGGAGGTCCGTCCGACGCGCGTGGGGCACCTGACATGTTGCATTCGGTCACGTCGGTGCCTGCTTCAGGATGAGTTGCGCATAAGTATGTTCTAAGCAGACCCAATACTTTCCATGTATGTGATCAGTACAAATCGCTTGGCTGGGCCGTTTCCTCGTTGCTTCAGGTTGTTGTGTGGTGCACCAGATGCACAGCACACACGCAGCGTGCATCCGTTCGGCTGCGGTGATTCAGCTCACGCGAAACCTGTCATGGATGTGTATTGTCCGCTTCTGATCACGACTGGACCTTTTTTATTTTGTGGCTCCGGCTGCATAGGTCATGCTGGCTTGAACGAAGTACCTTGACAATGAAGCGTCACGCTTGCATGTTCCATACACCGGTCTCGAAGTCTATAGAGCTGCGACATGGCACCTGTAAGATCAGTGTTAATGCCAGCTCATGATGTTGACGACTCTGCTAAGTTGTTCTGCAAGTATTTCAGATCGGCTGGTCTGCAGACCCGGATACTAGCAGTGATCAAGTGCGATGCGTGTCCAGCAATCAAAGCTTGAAATCTGCTTTCATCTAACCCACGCATAACGCGGGGCACCCAAGATACGGCCCAACACATACTGGATGTCTCGTGTGGTACGAGAAGTCCGGCTATGTAAAGCTCTTATCACGCAACTTGAGTGACCATGTTCGTGAAAATGGTGTGGATGCACCAGCATTGGGATGGGCTACAACATGCAAGATGGGTTGCCTCAAGGCATATGCACTCATATGTATGAAAATCTTGCACGCGGGCATGGTCTCCTGGCTGCAGTAGCCGGCTACAATGGTCTCAGCGCGCCACGCAGCATTTCCACGCTGAGCTCTCACTGATGCGCATGGCGACCACCGTGTGGGGATCTACCACTTCCGCAACCCCTCTGGCGCGTTTACACATGGTCATGGAGTCTAGACTGCTGGTGAACCTATGGATTGGTGAGATGCAATGTGTGCATGGCTGACCATGTCGTCCACGAACACTCCAGATTCCACTTGGAAGGTCGCATGTGCTGCCCAGCCATGATCAAACGGAGTGCATGTACAAGCCTCCTTGGTGCTGCCACATGCACTTGCTGCGCGGACTGTCAAGAGCATAGCGTGTGCAGCATTGCACTTGACTGGACCAGATGCCTACCAACCCCTAACGCATGGAGCATAACCCCTAATGCATGCACTGAAACCCCTAATGCATGGACTCAAACCCCTAATGCATGTGGTGCACTGGTTGGCACATTCAACATGAGATAGAGCACCATCCACAGTAACATGCGTCAAGTATTCTCGTTACCGAAAAGTGAACCAGCTATGGAAGTGTAGCACCCAGAGCACACGATTCATCACTGCCAGCATGTTACACAGTAATTCAAGTTACATTTACTTTTACACAGGGTGCATCACTTGGCCTAGCTGAACTGCGCAATGCCTTCGCACGGAACAAGTGCGAAATACATCGTCCAACACACTTTTGAGCCGCACTGATACCGCGCACACAAGTACTCTCAGCAAGTACTCTCAACATGCACTGTCCAATCAAGACAGGGACTGGAAGCTTATTCAGTAGGCCTAGGCGATGGACACAGGTGCATCTGCACAAAGAGCAACACGTGTGCCACATGCAGC
>JALKAD010000183.1:127817-141107 GCA_024500015.1 Ulva compressa
TCGATATAGAAAGCCAGCCAGATCCTACTTCTTCTTGATGTAGCTGTTCTGCATGCGCATCGTCATGGAGGTCCGTCCGACGCGCGTGGGGCACCTGACATGTTGCATTCGGTCACGTCGGTGCCTGCTTCAGGATGAGTTGCGCATAAGTATGTTCTAAGCAGACCCAATACTTTCCATGTATGTGATCAGTACAAATCGCTTGGCTGGGCCGTTTCCTCGTTGCTTCAGGTTGTTGTGTGGTGCACCAGATGCACAGCACACACGCAGCGTGCATCCGTTCGGCTGCGGTGATTCAGCTCACGCGAAACCTGTCATGGATGTGTATTGTCCGCTTCTGATCACGACTGGACCTTTTTTATTTTGTGGCTCCGGCTGCATAGGTCATGCTGGCTTGAACGAAGTACCTTGACAATGAAGCGTCACGCTTGCATGTTCCATACACCGGTCTCGAAGTCTATAGAGCTGCGACATGGCACCTGTAAGATCAGTGTTAATGCCAGCTCATGATGTTGACGACTCTGCTAAGTTGTTCTGCAAGTATTTCAGATCGGCTGGTCTGCAGACCCGGATACTAGCAGTGATCAAGTGCGATGCGTGTCCAGCAATCAAACCTTGAAATCTGCTTTCATCTAACCCACGCATAACGCGGGGCACCCAAGATACGGCCCAACACATACTGGATGTCTCGTGTGGTACGAGAAGTCCGGCTACGTAAAGCTCTTATCACGCAACATGAGTGACCATGTTCGTGAAAATGGTGTGGATGCACCAGCATTGGGATGGGCTACAACATGCAAGATGGGTTGCCTCAAGGCATATGCACTCATATGTCTGAAAATCTTGCACGCGGGCATGGTCTCCTGGCTGCAGTAGCCGGCTACAATGGTCTCAGCGCGCCACGCAGCATTTCCACGCTGAGCTCTCACTGATGCGCATGGCGACCACCGTGTGGGGATCTACCACTTCCGCAACCCCTCTGGCGCGTTTACACATGGTCATGGAGTCTAGACTGCTGGTGAACCTATGGATTGGTGAGATGCAATGTGTGCATGGCTGACCATGTCGTCCACGAACACTCCAGATTCCACTTGGAAGGTCGCATGTGCTGCCCAGCCATGATCAAACGGAGTGCATGTACAAGCCTCCTTGGTGCTGCCACATGCACTTGCTGCGCGGACTGTCAAGAGCATAGCGTGTGCAGCATTGCACTTGACTGGACCAGATGCCTACCAACCCCTAACGCATGGAGCACAACCCCTAATGCATGCACTGAAACCCCTAATGCATGGACTCAAACCCCTAATGCATGTGGTGAGTGCACTGGTTGGCACATTCAACATGAGATAGAGCACCATCTACAGTAACATGCGTCAAGTATTCTCGTTACCGAAAAGTGAACCAGCTATGGAAGTGTAGCACCCAGAGCACACGATTCATCACTGCCAGCACGTTACACAGTAATTCAAGTTACTTTTACTTTTACACAGGGTGCATCACTTGGCCTAGCTGAACTGCGCAATGCCTTCGCATGGAACAAGTGCGAAAGACATCGTCCAACACACTTTTGAGCCGTACTGATACCGCGCACACAAGTACTCTCAGCAAGTACTCTCAACATGGACTGCCCAATCAAGACAGGGACTGGAAGCTTATTCAGTAGGCCTAGGAAATGGACACAGGTGCATCTGCACAAACAGCAACACGTGTGCCACATGCAGCGCATTAGTGGCCAACATACTGGTGGTGTCACAGTAACGCTGTGGCCAGTGCGACAGCTGCCACAAATGATACGTAACACTGTGTACTCAACATTACTCAGCACGGTTCAGAATGCATGTATGCACTACACGCGCGTGAATTGCAAAACATGCACTACACGCAGTTCAACACAATTGAACACGGCATCGCAGCTGCCCACACTGCAGGTGCGTCTGACACAACGCTTCCAGAGCCTACGACATGTGGATGTGGGTCTCCTTGTCATCGCTGTGCGACATGCGGTGTGTCAGGCAATATTCACCAAGCACGCCAGCCATTGCTGAACAAGCAGAGCGCCTGGTGACAATGTCTGCATCAGTGCGCACGCGCAACACATGCACTGGCGCAATGTCCCACTGGTGCTGTCATCCAGGTGTTACAAGCTGCAGTGCTGTACAGCATGCACACATGTGACCAAGCACAGAGATGCACCCTGTGTTACACAAGCACACTTGCAAAGGAGCATCATGCCACAGCTCCTGCCTGCCTGCCTACCCCATACTCTCGACATGGCATCCCTAGCATGAACTCATTGCCAGGATTGCGTGCAATATGGCAACGACTTGCCGTTGCCTTGCTTGCACATCCACGTTGCGCGCAGCCTGGCTGGTCACATGCGCACGGCGTTGTTAATAGAAGCTAACAAAACCTGGACGTAACAGCACTCTCCTTGAAATCTTTGAAATAGATGTGACGGCATCAATCAGCAAAGGCAGCCGCAGGCAGAGCTCTTGAAGAGCCAAGCCCCCTTGGACATTCAAGCGACCCTGCAAAAGCTAAGGATGATGGGTAATTACGGCTGCATGCAGAGCAAACTGCATTGGTCCAATACTTTGCAAGTACAATAGTTGTACATTCGCTTGGTGCACTGGAGCGGAGCCCCTCGATGTAAGTATACAATATTTAGCATGTACACGGTAGGTGAGAGAAGCCGATGCCGGGTCCTGCAAGTGCAACAGAACAGGAACATGGGACCCCCATGGGCACTGCCGTTGCTTAGAACACTGTTGCACCCACGGCCAGTCTGACAGGTATCTGCTAGCGGCTGTGCGCCATGCGCTCAGTGTGGAGAACACTGTACAGGCTTCTGTTCTCATGCGCAAGCCAAACCCCCCGCAACACCACAGCGCTGATGATTCAATCGAAGAAACGTCAGCAATGGCCACATCTGGCCAGATCTCTGTACCCTCGTGCCATGCAAACTCAGTATCGGCTGTGTGGATCCCTGGAGGGCTTTCGCTGATACTGTCTGCTGCACAGCATATTCCTCCATGCACTGCATATGGATGCGGCAGAAGTTTAGAATGCCACATGACAAAGTACCTCGCACCATCATTTCCAGCGCAGTGGCGACACAGCGACTAGAAGATGAGTACAAACATCAACCGATAGGTATTTATTCACTTGGCTGTCACATGGGCAACATAGCATGGGCAATCCATGATACCGTTCTGGCAACGTGAAGCGAGCAAGTTGAGGTCAGGCTTCCACAGGAAAGGCCAACCCCGTGCTTATGGCCTTATACGGAACAGTCACCTTCAAGGAGCGAGTATGCTGACAGTTGCAAGTTTGGGACAGCAGTGTTTGTTGAGGTGTGCCAGTCGCTACGTCCGGGTGAATGAAGCAGCGTCTGCCTTACTTGGCCCTGCAAGTTGCGGCAACACGCAGAGGCGCCGACCACATGATCTACACAACCTCTCATAGATAGTTTATGAGCTGAGGAAGCGTAGTAGTTACCGAGACACACCGTGCAAGAGACACAGCTTCACCACGCCCTATCCTGCTAGAGCTCCAATGCCGCAGAAGCTTGTACGGGGAGCACCAGGACATGCGTGCGCAAGCCACCATTATATCAATATTGCATAGACATTTGCGATAATTACTGGGTTGGTCATGATGCCTGATTACAAATTGGTGAGACGGTGCGTCTACGTCGACATCGTGCACTCACGGGCAAGCACGACCTGTACGAGAAAGTTCGTTATTGCGCCGAAGGTAGATAAGACTCGTCATGTGATGAGAATTCTTTTACGCCGTCGGCGGTTGCTATATGTGGGTGCGGTGGAGCCGTGGTGCAGGCAGCGGGCGCGCTGGCTGGGTGGCTAGTCCGGGCAGGTGTTGCCGGCACGAGTTCAGCCCTGGCAGGCCTTGTGGTGCCCTGTGCAAGCCTCCGCTGGGGGCCCTGCCAGGCCGCATGCATGCAGAGCCATGACTGGGCTGCAGCGAGATCCCCAACTTTTCGGAACGTCGCCAGCCCTGCACGCGTCACTACAAGGAAAATTTTACTTCATCGACAAATAAATGTTGAAGTTAAAGAGGTAGCCAGCTCGTTGACTCTGATTCTCCCCATGGCTTGAAATGCCACGCTTGACCATGACCTATGCAAGCAGGTGGCACCAACCCCACAATCGTAGGAATACTAGATAACTGTTGTCGCATGGGAACAACACACATACAATCATACGAAAGACCTGCTAGAAAATTCCAGTGTGGGTTGTGTGCGGAAGTGACACGTTCATCCAGGCAAACATTGTTGCTGGTGCAGGACTTGCACCAGTTCTGGATCGCCAGGCACCGCGAGCCTACCATAACATGCCGTGTTGACGTACAGGCGACCACATCGTCGCATTACTTCTTACAGAATACCTTACATGTAGACGCGGCTCACCACACACGCTGTTATGCTTCGCTCTACCTCAGACAGCACCCCCACATCGCCACTTGATGGTGCAGCTTTATATGGTACAACGTACATGGTCACCTCAGATAACACAGCGTCCTTCATGGGTTCAGTGCCCAGGCGCCTTTTGGCAGACCCAGCCACGGGCACAAGGCCTCCCCGATGCCAGTGGCATCTGGCCAGGTCTGCCACAAGGTGCCTGCACACAAACTCAAACACATAGGTTCCCCCGCTATGATCCCAGGCCCCAGTTGCTTCTCCAGTCCGGTGTCCGTACAACCACTGCCTGCCCGGCCACACCAGAGCAACATCAGCAGGCAGGCACATCTCTACCCACTGGCACACTGGGTGGCACAGGCCAGCAACACCGAGGCTCAACTGCCACCCGGTTGCTGTTGCTTGGCCTTTGACCTCCATCGCAGATCCGCAGCAACTAGCCTGGAACAGTCCGTCGACACACAGCCTATTGCAGTCTATCGAGATCGCACGACCGACTGCTCAGCTGAAGAAACACAAGCAACACCCCCGGGGCCATACATTCTAGCACATCACATGCCATGCATCGTTCCGCCTGTGACATCCCAGGCGGCCTCGCCATAACACCTTTTTATTCGCGCCAGCAGCTCCTGCTGCGCAACACCAGGGCATAAGCACGACTATGTGTGCCAAAATCAGCCCAATCCCGCAGTACCGGTTCGGAACGTATCGAGCTGAAACATTGATTGTGTGACTGTATGTACTCTGTACAGTGTGACTGTATGTACTCTTATGTAAGCATGTATGATTACATTGCCGTATCCATGAGGACATTGACAACGACTGTGGCGCGGAGTGCGCCCCGCGGTGTCAGCACGCGCTGACTGTACAGCCGTGGAGCATCTCGCTGTGGCACACACCCAGCCTGGTGCAGCAGGGTCCCCCCGCCAAAGAGTCACACGAGTCGGGAGTCCCGACACTCATCCGACCACGGCATGCAGATCGCCACAGGTGCTTCCGGACGCCTCATCTCTACACGTCCTGCATCTGTTGGGATGGATGCGACTGCGAGAGTGCGTCAAACGGTGTCGCACGCAGCATGAGACCACCGCGCGCAGCATGTCACCAGTCACAACACTGCTCCGCAGCATCGCTCCGACGGTGAGCGCGGTGCGGACGCACCCCAGCGCGGTGCAACCCAGTGTGGCAGCGACCCGATGCGGCCGGGCGTCGAGGCGGTCGTGGGTCACGCTGAGCGTGCTGTGATGCTGCAGAGGGACAGCATCAGTGACGCCTCCCAGGCCTGGTGGTGCTCCTGTGACACCTGCACCACGCCAGCGGTGTGTGCGCGCAGCTGCAAGCATGCACGCAGGATACATCGTTCCAGCGACGTGTGCCGGCGACAGACTACAGGGCGCGGCGTGTGCTAGCGACAGAATACGGCGCGCGACGTGTGCTGGCGACAGACTACGGGGCGGCCTCGTAGCCGTGCGGCATGACCATGACTGAGGCGGCACAACCGCCACAGGGGGTGGGTGCACTGAGGGCTCAGGAGACAGAGACTCATACAGTGAGGAGCAATGAGCCCGCCGCCGGCAGGTGCGTAGTTGCCGAGCAGTGTCGACATGCGAGACAACGCATGCACTGGCGGTGCTGTGTGGTGGTGGCGCACCTTGTTGCTTGCGCTGCGGAAGCTCTGGAAGCGCGCCATGAGTTTCTCGACCGAGCACGCGAGCTCCACGTCGGGCGTTACGAGCACAGGGATGGCGGGGGAGAGGTATGTGCCCGACCACACCTCGATCCAGATGACCTCCCCCGCGCCCCCCTGCAGTCGCGGCGGCCGCACCTCAACCTGCATCGTGCCGTCCGGCGAGGCACCCGGCACGCGCGTCGTGCGCAGCATGAGGTGGTCGTCGCAGCGGCAGCGCGCGATGATGGACACCGACTGCGGCTGAGGATCGCGCAGCTGTGCCGGGAGGTCGCAATCACACGTCACGGCACCGATGGCATCGTTGGCGGCGGCCGCTGCGGCGGCCACGTCGCTGCTGTTCGCGGTCGCGCCGACGACGGCGGCGGCGCGCATCCACACCGCCTCGCGCACGCTCTCCGGCCCGGCGGCGGGCGCGCTGGCGTTGGTGCTGTCGGATGTGGCGCGCGAGAGGTGCGTGCCGCGCACGGTGAGCCTCAGCGGCGTCTCGCCGTCGGTGAGGAGCACCCGTGGCCACACGGATGTCGCCGTCGGCATCATGCCGCTCAGCGGCGCCTTGTCGGGGTGCATCGCCATTGGAGGCTGTCCCGGCTGCACACAGCACGCAATGTCATCCTCCACTCTCCAGATGACACAGTTAATGCGAAAACCATGCACAGTTCCTGGCTCGCCCCCGCTCGCCCGCTGCACAGCTGCTTGCTCCGTGGCTTGGTACATCTGAGTGCAGACAGCCACACCCCGGAACACACCAGACTCAGAGGCGAGCGGAGTCGCAAGATACATTTGAATGTGGGAACATCAGGAGGAGACGACTGGCAGAAGAGCGCACGGGGGCGACACAAGAACGACCGCGGAGTGCAGCAACAACTGTAGGGACGTCCTACGTGGTGAGACGAATGGTCCAGGAAACGCCTTGAGCAGGGGAGTGATACAGGGTGGACAGGTCGTGAATAGCCATTTGCTGAGATCAAGCAGCCAATTGCCAGTGCGAGGCTGACGGCCATCTGCCATGCTGCTTTGACGCCGCAACACGTCCACATCGCAACACAACGACGGCCATCGTCAACCCGTAGCAAAAGAGGAGCTGCTTCGGAGGCGGCCATGCATGGCTATATGCTTCCAGGACGTTGTACAACGGGTAACGTTGTGGGCAGCAGGAGGTCGCAACAGTACGTTCGCAGCACGGTCACACAGCACGGTCACACAGCACGGTCACACAGCACGGTCACACAGCAAACAAGAGGATAGAAGGACGGGGATCAGATGGGAGAGGCGGGATGGGAGAGGCGGGGGGCGCACGACGGAGATGGCAAGGCTGTTGCCGACCTGCAGCGCGACGCGGTGCTCGCGCCAGCAGCTGCACCACTTGGTGAGGTGGTCGAGCAGCGACAGCGCGCCCGCGGCGGTGGCCGCGCGGTGCTCGTCCAGGCGCAGCCCGACCTCCAAGGTCAGGAAGACGCAGCCGGGGCGGATGCAGCCGTGCACCTCCGGCGCCGCCGCCTGCACGGGCGGGCCTGTTTCAGCACTTGTGAGTTGTGGAGTACTTGTGAGTTGTGGTTCGACTTGTGAGTTGTGAGTTGTTACGGTGCAGATGACACTATGCCGCTGGGTGCGCGTAGCAGATGATGGCAATGCGCCGCTGGGAGTGGGAGTGATGCTCGTGTGCACAGTCGCGGCAGGCATGCATGTTGCGCAGCTGCAGGGTGCAGAGGTACTGGCCCGAGCAGGCAGCAACCCGGGGTTCCGAGCTAGAAATGAAAAAATGTCAAGAAAACAGGTTTGCTGTGAATACAACATCTCTTCCGTACAAAGTGTGGGAAGATGAGTTTTTTTTCTCTGATTATGAGTAGGAACAGCGCGGGGGGAAAGGGGCACCTGCACCCACGACAGGATCGCGTCCTGCATGTTCGCCGGGAGGGTGTCCGGGGTGCAGCCCCAGAGTTTCGCGCTGATACGCAGCGTGCTGCGCGCTCCGTCCGGCAGCGTGCCGGCGCTGAGGTGCATGCTCGCAGCGTTCAGCACCGCCGCCGCCTGGTCGCTGCGCGCCACCTGCAGCGCCTCTGCCGCCCACGCTGGCGTCTCCTCCGCGGCGTGCGCGCCCGTGTCCACGCCGCGCAGCAGCGATGGGGGCAGCAGCACGCGGCGCAGCGCACGCGCGACACGCGGCTGTGCGAAGATCTGCTGGATCAGCGCTGTCCCGCCAGCGTCCGCCTCTAACAGAGGCTTACTGCTCGGATGTGGTCCAGCACTTGCGCTCGGATGTGCAGCTGCGTTCCAACCCATTTGTGGCGGTGCCGAACTGTTCGGCTGAACATCGCAGTAGCCCCCCTGTAGACCGGCCTCCGGCCCAAGTTCCCCCGCGGGTATGTACCCGGCGAGCGAGTTCATTGACGCATGCTGTGCGTGCTGTGCGAGATGATTACTGGCGGAGGCTGTGCGTTGCATGCCGTCGCTTTGCGCCGCGGTGTCTCCGTGCGGCATGCTGCCGGCAAACAGGGAGCCGTCCAGCACAGCGCCGCAGCAGGAGAGCTGCCGGGGGGGGTCGCGGTCGGGGCCGGTGGGCATGTGAACGGCGCCGTTGGTGGGCAGTGCCGAAGACGGCGGCGGCCAGGAGGTGTCGCTATTGCCGGCGGACAGAGCGCCGGTAGATGGCGCTATGGCTGACGCAATCGCGCCCGCGAGATCCATGCCGTCCAGCGCCGTGGCCCTTCCGGGGTGGTCCAGCGGGGACTCCGGGCCGGCTGCGGCCTCGACGGCGGCGCCGTCAGGCGCCGCAGGCGCGTCGACGCGCTGTCGGCGCGCCCCGACACCCTCGGCGCCCGCCGTCGCAGCGGCAGGCGCCGCGGCGGCGGCGGAGCTGCGGGCCGCAGCGGCGGCGCGCTGCTTGCGGCGGCGTGCGTTGTGGCGCTCGAGTTGCGTGCGGCAGGAACGCCGGTCGCCCTCGAACTCGTGCACAGCATGGAAGCGGCTGCACTGCTGGCAGAACCGCTCAATGCGATTATTGCGGACGACCCGCGGTGCCTGTAGTCATGTCTGCACCTCACGACCCCTGACCGCCCCGCTATGGATCCACACCACACAGCGTGCACTCGAGGCAGCCTGTCGCATCAACTGTCTGCACCCCAGACAGCCCGCGGATGCAGCTTTCACCCGTGCTGCAGCATCTGTGACAAGGGCAGCAAGTACGGCTGTGCCGGGAAAACATCTGCACCAGGCAAACGACATGCATGCAACGCTAGCATGGTAAGAACTGCTGCACCTCTATAGAGCTCTGTGACAGAGCTGCATCTTCGGCCTGACCGCGGTGCTATACCTTGCTGCTGCTAGATATGTCATGACCCAGCAACACTGGAATGGGCTAGTCAACATGTGTGTGGTGCAGGCGGTGAGCGGGATGCATGTGTGTTCACGTTTCACTTGAATACTGGTCTGCTCCTCACGGCAGCGCAGGATCAGAGCCACGCAATGCTAGCTGATTGAAACGGGGGCGACAGCGTCAGCGTAGTTCGGTGGTGGGAACGTGTGGGCGCTACACGTGAGGAGGCAACATACACCCCCTCAATTCGTTCACACGCCAATTCCAGCTGCCAACGGCGTTCGTGGCGCGCTCTACCTCAGGGGAAGCGTGTACAACACAGCTCTGCAAGGCTGTGGATGACTGGCGGAGGCAGGGCATGCCTTTATATGATCATCACAGACTTGAAAGCGTTGATGGAAATCTCTGAGGCCGGAGAGGCTCTTGGAGCACCCGGGCACATGGCATTTGCCCCACATGGACTGCTTGTGGCTGGCTGGGAGGGAGTCGTGGGCCAGCAAGATGACATCTCCCGGCTGAGGCGCTAGCTGTGCCTCATGGTGATGGACCAGCCTGCAACACCGGCACCAACGCGAGTCACACGAAGTCTTACCAATCGTGCCGACCTCAACATATGCAATCAGATGTTGTGCTGGATGTCTGTAGGAATGGCCGGGTGACAATCCGGTCGGCATTGCGAACACGGTGAGCTGCGACAGTTTGGTAGCGTTTATTGAGCGCACTTCTGCTCTGAGCCTGCCATGAATCCTGTCGATGACATCGAATAATGCATTGCTGGCTGCATTTGTGCAGCTCCGGGGGCAGTGCACGACGGGACGTCAAATCGTTGTTGCGGTGCGAGTGCCGCTGGTTTGGCCAACAGAGCGTGCGAGTCAAACTCCCAATCTGACTTCTGCCATGTAGCATTAGGTCCTGCACAAATCGTGAGCTGATAGCGGCCTAAAAACGTGCTTACGTTCAAGCGTGCGAATCGCACGCTCTCCACGATGGTGCAGTGCTACGTGACCAGCTCCCACCCAAGGGCTAGAGATACACGAGCAAAATGTTCAGGGCAACATGATGTGTGAACATTGTACATGGACGCGAAATCCAAGCGATTACGAGTCAAGGCACATCTGTGTGGAATGGTATCTATGGAAATACACAGATGGTACCAATCTTCGTACGATGAAACGAGGCGGCCGACCAGCTTGTACAGGTATCGTACCCTCACAGAGCATGCTCATTATTTTCTGGTCACCTGCGCTGCCCATGTGCAGGCCATGATGTTGCTCCTGGTCCATGGCCAGTGCACTGCAAGTGTTTGGTACCAACGTTCTTCAATGTAGCGGAATGCGGCTGGAGAGCACGGAAAATCTATACAAATTCACATACCGAGTAGAAACAACTAGCTGTACAGAAGGTGAAATAGCGACTGTTACGGCTGCATCCGATAGGCTGTGCGATGCACACAGATGATCGCCGGCAGTGCATCCAAGACCCAGCCATACGCCGAGACCCGAATCCAGCAGCTGCAACTAATAAGGAGTTGCCGAGAGATTTCATATGTTGTCTGGTATTTTGGATACGCTGTTCACCCTGTTGCCGCGCGGTGCATCGGCACATGTCTGACATGCATTGTGCACAACCTGGAGCGTAAGCGCACTTCCTTGAGCACTATGGGTCTGCCTTATAGCTGTGGCACATGCAGAGGTTCACGGAATTCAGCATGCTTCCAGAGTGAAGCGTGGTGTGTCAGTGTGCCGAATCATGTTCATCGCGGCATTGCTGGACCCGCCGAAACACATGCATATGCTTAACATGTTATAACACTGCAGTGCACCGATCATGATATGAGGGGCACCGACCTGTCGCACAGTCCTGTCGCACCGTCTCGCACATTCGATGCGGCATATTGATACAGCCTCTTTCGGCGCATCTGAGTAGTAGTGTTACTTCTGGTGCTTCAAGCAATAATTCGACTGGTCATGCCGTCAGCAACGCACGCCCGCTCACATTTACACTTGCGGCTTGTCCTGTCAAAGATGATTAGGAAATAGCAAAAACAACGCCATAGGACTCGAGCCGGCTACAGTCATTAGACCTATGAAAAGGAGCAAATGAGAACTAATGTGCTCTGTTCTTAGATTGCTGTGTCTTGGATACGGCATTCTGAACACCAACGCCGAGGCGCAGTGTTACCGCTCTTTCACCGTCACGGTCTGATACCCGATCCGGCACCAAAAATAATGCTCGAACACATATTCAGAGACCTTTGCAATCACGTGTGGCTCGCTCAGATCCACTTCGCTAAAGACCCACTCCATACATGCAGGTGCATAGCCCGTCTACACATGGCGCAGCCGGCAGCCAGCAGCCTGCAGTTGATCGCTAGGTTTCCATGCCCGAGCCATATGCGCCTTTGTCAGTGCAGATTGGCCGTGAACAGCGCATGCGATGCGACACACTGGCAGTGACATGCACAACTGCTCATACATGCGCAGCTGGCATCGACTGACGCACGCAGTGTATCTCTTGGACTATGGTGCGCCATGCACGCCTGAATGATGCTTGCGAGTGGCATCCTGGTCGGCCGGCGGGGTTGAGACATGTCTCAACGTGTCTTGCCTGGCCCAGAGCTGCTGGGACAGCTGAGTCGACAGTGCACTGCAGTGGCTAACGCAGAACAGCAATGCATGCGTGTCAATTCGGACAGGACGATCGTCGACGAGCCATGACTCGACTCGACTCCGTTCGCTGCCAGCCGACATAATCCTGCGCCGCCCACCACATCAACATCTGCTGCTCAGTCGTGTTTTGCTGGTTTGCTGGCATGCGTTACGACGATTGACTTCTGCTGCTCCGTAATACACCAACTCCGTTCCACGTTCGAGTAGACCCATGATAAGTACCACCTTGATGGAAGAGCATGATTGATGTATGGCTACCTGTCGGTGGGGGCTTTTGTAGAGCACGGGTTGATTGATCAACAGTCTTGGCAAGCTTGAACGCTGAAGCGATCGTATTTAGTAGACAAGACGCCAAGGCCGCAAATAGATGTCTTGCCGCCCTGATTAGCTGTTATGTGCCCATGTGGCGTGGTCAGATTGTGCCTTATTCAGTGGCTCTAGCTTTTCCGATTCCTCCTTGAATTCACCGTCCTGCGCTGAACCTGCACGAACAGCGATGAAATGCGACGTAATATCCAACGGGAGGGACTCTTCAGACGTATCTGTGTCGGTTTCTGGTCCAGTTATCGAGGACGAGTCTGACAGAACGCCGTCTGAGCTGCTTGAACGTATCCGTGTGGAGTGTGACGAAACTGCTGCGAGAGAGGCAGCGAAACAGACGTACATCGCAGGACCACCTGCAGATGTAGCCGCGCAGGTGCTGTCTCAGTGCTACGGCCATGCTTTCACAACTGTGCGGGGTGAAGACTCATTCCCAGGAAGCTGCATTACAGGACCTCTGCTCCGCATCGCTCTTGGCGACGCCACAGCTTAGCATCTGCATCTACAATCTGCCTGTTGTGGCGTGCAGGTGCTGTACAGCAAACAGAATGTGTGGGTGTGGCCATGCCGCAGCTCCAGGATCATGGGACGGTTGTCATTGACACTGCAACGGGACGTGCTCTTCATATCTTGGCTCCCGTACAGTTCCCCAAAGGCAGACCAGGTACGTTGTCCACAGCAGCCCCATCTGCTGCCTCTGCACTGCTCAGTCGCATGCTCCACAACGCAGCTCCGCTTGGTCCCACATCCGCGTCGCTCTACAGTGTCCGCACTGATCTCAACAGCTCCCTATCAGTGGCTCGTTCTATCGCACCCTCTCGACCACAGCAACGCACCACAGCAACGCCAGTCACCAGCA
>JALKAD010000183.1:163564-178447 GCA_024500015.1 Ulva compressa
GATGCATGACCATATTTCACGTTCAACCATATGAATTTTTAAATTCAAGATTCCAGGCTTGCCGCTTAGTATGGAACGTATTCAGCGCACATTGCGTCGTCACCATAGCTGCGCCCGATGGTGCGCCTACAAGGCATGCGTCCGGCTTGCAGGCGGAAGATCTCCCGACACCAGATCAGTTGATGCTGCTGTGTATTAGCAACCGCGTCCTGAGCGAGCTGGCAGGAGTGCCGCTCGCGCCCACGAACGTAGCCCCGGCAGACGCCATCCCACACGCCATTACAATCTTTCAGCGCATGCTGCGGGCGTACACTCAGATGTACCGGCTGACCACGTCTCTCAAGGATGAGGTGGGTCGTCTGCGGGACGCTGTTTCCCTGGTTTCGATGGTCACACAGAGGCTCGCGCCCGGAGGGACCTACACCCCGCAAGTGCGTACAAGACCCCCTCTGCAAAAACGCGCACGCGCGCCAATGGAGCTATTCCAATCTGTAACACTCTCAATAGTCGCGCACGATCCCATTGTTGTGCTGCTGCCACTCACGCCGTTCCTGAATGCAGCCCACTGCCAGGCTAGCAGTACCAGCAAAGCCACCCACACCACCCCCCTCCTCCGACCCCGCAGCCGCCGCCGCGGCCGCTATGCTCACAGCCATCCGCGACGCTGGCCCCGGCGCACAGATGCAGCAGCTGCCGCAGCTCGCGGCGCTCGCCCCAGCCGCAGCGCCCCTGTTCCAGACGCAGCCCCGCCCCGGCATGCCGTCCGCGCTGCCTCCAGGGGGGCCCGGCCTGTCCATGGGCCACCCCACCGCCATAGCAGCACTAGCAGCCGACGCGGCCGGCGGCCTGAGGCAGAGGGGCACCGTCGCCGGGCCACAGCAGCAGAGTCAAGCCCTCGGCTGCGCGCCCCTACCCCACTCAGCGGTACTGCCCTCCCAGCTCTCTCACACAACATAACCCCCGCCCACTCCAATCTGTGCCACTCCACCCCGCCCCACATCTTCCGCATGCTCCTGGGTCCATGTGCTGTGCGTGCTGCGCCACACAGCATTTGCAGCTGTTTCCAAGCAGTCCGCACGCCCCACGCATTCCCACAGCTATGCCGACGGCCGGTGAGGCTCCAACTGCGTGTGACCAGGGGTATGACCTCATCCTGACTCTCCTTAAAGTGCAAGGGCGACATCAGGCAGTGCTGTGCGGCAGGCACTCGCTTAGGCACGCTGTGGACTGTCGCAGCATGAGCAGCACAGCACTCCGCCAGCATCACAAACATCATGCAGCCCACGCCCTGCTAGAGCCGTCCGTTCCATGCACATGCAAGTGGGCACACAGCACGCATCACGCAGCACAACACGGCGCCCAGCGCCCCCCACTGGCCCCTCTTGCGCGCCATGCATGCCAGCCTACATCGCGCACGTGCGCAGATCGACATTTGGAAGCACCCACGCATGCACCTCACGCATGTGCGTGTGCTGCCACTCCAATGCATGGCACACGGCCCTCGCCCGGTGACCTGCAGGCCATCGGCACTGCGCGCAAAGCCTTGAGCACATCGTCGCAGCGCGCCCTTCATTGCGCGGCTGCGTGAGTGCAGTGCTGTGTGCACGGAGTGGCGGCCTTAATGGTTGAGCCTGCATGCCACTGCCACGTTACTCAGCCATGCAACATGGAATCGATATCTGGGCTGGGGTGTCGGGGATCGGTAGCGAAGGGTCCTCACGCCCGGCTTGCCCCGAATGGACCCGGTGTGGCACAATGCGAGCTGCTTCACTGTAATAAATCATATTGCTCGTGAAAACCAGCTGCGACATGACCAAAACATGGGTTGCAGCTCGCGCATTTGGCCACCAGCATGCGTGAAAACCGTGAATCTACCGTATTTTCTGGATCGCAACAGACCTGCATGTGATAGCAAGCCGCGAGCTCACAACTCGCGACACAGCGTGACAGCGCAGCCCCACAAATTTGTCCTCATGAGCTCTGTCAGCTGGCCGCGTGACGCGATCAGAGGTGCTCGGAGATTTGATGGGAGATTTGACCAGAATTGCTCGGAGATTTGTTGGGAGATTTGATGCCAGCGTGGCGTGGAAGGGCTCACTGCCGGCACTGGGGTAGTGTGGAGGCTGCGCCTCCGACTCATCACGCTGCGCACAGCACCCAGCACGCACTGCCCAGGCCCACTGCAATGCGGATGCCTCGTGAGCGCCCAGCAGCCGCTGTGGACCGCCCTCCAGGCAGGATCGCACTGAGCTGTACATGGCATGCCGCCCGGCAACTGCCGATGTGTTCCGTACTGCAGAACATTCCGTACTGCAGAACACTTCAGATGTCCACAGCACATCAGATGTCTGCCCACCCGGCACTGCAGATGTGTTCCGTACTGCAAACATGCGTGTGATGGCGCCGTTTGCCGCCTTGTGGCGCTGTCCGCAGGGCATTACTTCTTCAGAATTCATGGCATGCGTGTCCGATGCAGTGCGCACAGCAAAAGAGTGTAACCAGCGACAGATACACATGCTCCGTCGCACCCCGCTGGCCTCTCAGCGTGCTGCGTGCTGTGTGCAGTTCCTGGCGCAGCTGCCCATATCGTCGATGCAGGCCGCGGACGTGTCGGCCAGCGCAGTGGCCGCCGTGCGGCAGGCCATGGAGCGGCAGCAGCACCGCTCACTGCGTCCGGGCGGCTCCGCCGCCGGCGCGGCAGCCGTGCATCGGCCGCCGTCACATGGCTCGCTCAGCGACGCGCAACTGGACCTCCTCGCGGCGCCGCGGGGCATGTCGAAGGAGTTCCAGTCCGAGGAGGCGACTCCGCCACGCGCCGCTGCGGTACGCTGCGGCCTCTGCCTTGCCACATGCAGAGCATTGATCATCGTTCATTATGGCAATGGTTGGGTGCAGCGCCATCAGATGTCCACCATGCAGAATCCTACCCTGAGCCACACACCCAGCGAGCCCCCCTCTCCCCTCTGCTACTGTTGCTCCACATCTGCGGACCCACAGGGGCTGCCAGCATGGGCCTAGAGCGGGCCTGCCATGAGCGGGCCCGCCAGGAAAGCATTGATCAGCGGAACACCTTCGCATCCACGATTCCCCGCGTAGAGACATTTATACGGATACGGAAACAAAGCTGCGCCGAGCTGCGTATGTGTAGGGTTGATATGCGTGTCTTGCCTTTGCCCCAGTGCTGTGCTGCCAGTGCTGTGCTGTGCTGTGCCATTCGCAGCATCAGCCCCTCAGGTCGCGACTGGAAATGCTCGCAGGCGGGCTTGACACGAGGGTCCTTGTTTGCTGTCACCATGCCATGGCCGTCCTCTACTATGACCACACAGTATTGCGACCACACAGTATTGCAGCAGCGGTTGGATGCTGGCCTGCTGAGAATTGTTTGTTGCTTGAATTGTTTGTGGTGTCAGTCATCCCAGATTCTGGTAGGCATCACATCACATCATGCAGCCATTGAGGATGTTACACGGATATGAACGCCAGAGCCATTGAGGGTGTCAGCCAAATCAGACGCAGCACAAGTGATGCAGATGAAGCACATGTATTTCCAACCAGGAGCATTCAGCTCATAAGATGTGGCACCACGCATTACCAAAGCTGAGCTCAGATCTGTGTTGGTGCTCACATGGCCGGCTGTTCCTGTCTGCAAACCTGGAGACCTCACTCGCTTTGCTGACAGACCAGGGGTCAGCCTAGACCAGCCTTGCCAGAGCAAGTCTGAGCCCTGGCAACTTGTAACCACTGTGCACAACAGGACTGCCAAGTTGGACTGCAGTGGCAAGACTGGTTTTACCGCTGCCACTGCAGTGCACTGGTCAGGTTATGAGAACCACTCCAGACCACTCATGCGACTGTGTCACTGCATTGTCACGGCGGCGTTGTCACTGCGAACACATGGCATTACTGCACTGCTGGTACTGTCTTGCTCGGGTTGATTGGTACTCCCTGTGCATGCAGCAGTGTGTGTGTGCATATAGCATTGTCATTGCAGTGGTGCCAGAGACACTTGCCAAAGTTGTAGTCTGGGTTGCTGTAGCTACATTATATACCTCCGTGGCAGTGTAGCAGTGAAGGGAGCCCAGCAGCCGTGTGTCCATGTGTCCTTTCCTTTGCCTGCCCACGGGTCCACAGTATTACAGGGAAGTGGGCGGGGTCACAGTGCAAGCTGTGCAAGATGTGCCTGAGAGGCTCATGCTGGAAGACAGCGCCTGTGACCACTGTGACTACTGACCACTGCAGCAGAGCATGGGCTGGAAGTCTGCGCATCCCTGTGTACTCTGTTTCTGAAGGTCATCTAGAACTCATTGGCAATGGTACCAGTCTTCAGGTGCAGCTGCACCTGGATTATTGGTGCATGCATACTGTGCTCAGCCCCACTGTGCTCAGCCCCGTGTCTGTGTCCCCACAGGCCACCACTTGCCACCCTGTGGCCACCTTGCACGCAGGCCAAAGCATCTGGGCTAGCAGGCCATAGTCACCACTGGGCCCAGCTGGGGCCAGGTTCTGCTGGCTGCTGTGCACAGCTGTGCAGCTGCTGCTATGCCACAACAGGCTGAAGGGCTGTATGCATGCAAGCTGCTCTCAGAAGCTCACCAGTGTCTTCTATTTGCATTACATTTTGAAAGAGCATCATGCACTGGGTCTCCTGCCTCATTGGCAGGCCACAGTGCACTGCTGCTGGAGCTGCCCGTAGCACCCCACAACACCCCACCAATTCCACCATTTCTCCCCTCCAAACATCTTAAAACTAATGCATTTTGTACTCATGCACCCACCTGCTGCCCAACCAGCCACCACCAGCATATGCAAGAGCAGAAGGGGCATGGCTGAGACTTCACAGTCACAGCCCCGAGCCTCACGCCTCCTGCCTGCCTGCCTGCTGTTGTGTTTCAGCATGGCCTGGTACCCCCTCACCACCACAGCCTCTTGCTCCGTCTGTGGCCTGTGCACTCTTGCTCTCTGTTGTGCGCCCCCTCCTCGCACTCCCTGCCCCCCGCCCGCTCCTCCCTCCCATCCCAGCCACAGCTCCAGCTCCAGCTCTCACCCCACTCCCCACTCCACTCCATCGGCACCATCAGCTGCCATCTGCCATAACCATCACCTGCCATTGGCCCCCAGTGCCTACCGCTGTGTGCAACTATGTGCAACTGCAAAGCCGGATGACCAAACTGCAAAGCCAGATACCCCGGCTTCATTGTGGGGGCAATATTGCCCCGGATCAACATCAACATCAACATCGGGGCATGCAGATGCCACAGGCATGCCCCGCTGGCCCCTCTGCAGAGGGATCAGCACCTGGCGGAGCTCTGCCAGGTGCTGGAGCTGGTGTGACTGGTGGATCTGCACACGCCACAGCACACGCCACAGCACACGCCACAGCACACGCCACAGCACAAGTGGGCCACCTCCAAAACGAGCAGCCCCCATGGGCCCCCACCCCCCCACCCTCCGCTCATTCCTTCTTCAATGCCGCGTTGCCGGTGCTGCCTGTCCGCAGCATCGCAGCCAGACTCTGCACGCCTGCGCCAGTTGTTCTGCATGCGTGTGTATGCCAAGTACATGCGCAGCACATCCACAACGCGCTCGCTGCCGCGCAGGTGTCCCCCGGGCCAGAGATCGACGTAGCGCGCGCAGCACAGGCTGCGCTGAGCGGGGGCTCCGTGCCGGCGCAGGGCGGCGGCACGGCCGCGGCCGCGCAGGCCCCCCTCACAGCCCCCGACACGGCAGCCGCCCTGACGTCCCTGCTGCGCAGCGGCAATGCGGAAGGGGACGTTGCAAAGAGCCTCATAGCGCTGCTCTCCTATGCCCAGAAGGAGCCAAAGTAGCGGCAGCATGCATAGCGGCAGCATGCATAATGGCTGCCACCACGCCGTCAGCGGCAGCTGCTGCCTGCCCGCCCTCGCGCCCCCCACCCCTGCGAGAGCAACTCACCCAGTGCTGAAATCAGCCCTGCCGGGTTCAGCGCGGCAGTCTGCCCGAACTCACGGCGGCGGCGACGAGCCGCCAGCCCAGGGGCAGGCGCACAGCATGCACAGCGCAATGTGCGAAATAAGCGTCATGCGGGCCACACGCCGTGGTGTGTTGCCGCTGTTGAGCCAGCACGCCCAGCATGCCAGCGCCGCGTCGGTGTCCCGCTGCTGGTGTGCGCTTTCGCCGGGGCGCGGACGGCCCGGCGCCCCGGCACCGCAGGCACGCCCCTCCGCCACGCAGGGAGGTGGAGGGTTGACGGGACGGAGCGAGAGGTCTGCGACTTTCCCTTTGGGGGGAGGGTACGGGGGGAGGTGGGCCTCCTAGGGGCGATGCTGATGCGGGCGGCATCAGGAGGTGTCTAGGAGGTGCAGTGTGTGTTGATCAGTTCTTCACTGGTTGGTAAGACTACTGGTATTATGGATTTTTGGGATGATGATGTTGGCGGCGGTGGCCAACGCTCTGGTGGCGCGCGCGTTTGTTGGGCCGCGCCTGGGAGGTACTGCCATAGCAGGGGGATGTGATGTGGCGTCGGTGCCAGAGGGTGGGTTGTTGGGAGCGCCCGGAGGCCGGCCAAGCGCGCCCCGCGTGGACGCGGCATGTGAGCTGAGGTGGCACAAGCGTGGCTACGGGGGGTCGTGGCCATGTGCGGCTCACCGGGTACAATGGCTCCACTTATGTGGGAAATTCCAGCAGGGGGGATGCGATGCATGTGGCCATGTGGCTGCTCGAGAGGGAGCGGGGCGCAGCATGCATGCATTGGCCGCCGGAGGCTGCATGCGGGTCGGCGGCATGCGCAGGGGCGGGAGGCCGGGCGCCTGTGGCCGCTTCAGGGTGCGCGTGTGGGATTGGCGGCGCTGATGCGGGTGGTATCGCGGATATGCCTGGTGCGGCTGCGCTCGGCAGGGTTGGTTAATGGTGCCACCATGGGGTGCCAGGGCACTGCCATTGTTGGGGCACCCCAGGGTTGGTTAATGGTGCCACCATGGGGTGCCAGGGCACTGCCAACTGCACTGCCAACAATTGTTGGGGCACCCCAGGGTTGGTTAATGGTGCCACCAGGGCGGGGGCGAGCGGGGGGGGGGGGGGGGGGGGGGGGAAATATGATGGTGTGATGGCCGTGCTCCTGGTCTAATGTTTCTACAAGGGGCTTTCTAGAAGAGGGAGGATGTATGTTGTTTGAGACTAGGGCGAGGGCCTGGGGGGGGGATGGGGCGAAGCCGCGCAGGCTGGGAGGGGGCCGGGAGTGAATGGGCCGACACCTCGAATAAGGACCACAGTTGCCTGATGCTGTGACGCCATCCTTGTGGATGAATCAATATGCGCGGCTTTTTGGAAGTATGGTGTGCTGCCCGCTGTGCTGTCCGCTGCGGCGGGGCCGCTCGCATGGGTGTTTGAATAGATGGCCGGCCGTGCGGGGACCGTGGGGGAGCGCCCCAGGCAGGCTGTGCTGCCGTGCTGCGCCAGGTGTGCTGCGTGGCGTGCGCTGCGCTGCGCAGCCGTGCTGCGAGACCAGCGCCGTTGCCTCTGCAGAGGCATCAGGGCGGCTGGATGCCGTGTTGCGTAGTCTCACGGAAACGATCGTCGTGCACAGGCCTGGGTGCTGGGGCGGCTCCCGCCAGCCGGACGCTTTGCGAAGAGATGCAGACAAAAGCATGACACTGTAAGCATGAAACTGTATTACAGCCGCACTGTAAGGACGCTGCTGTAACGATGACCCTCTGAGCGTGTCTTGCACTGGCACACTTGCATGCACAGCATGAAAGTGTGGCATGCTCTGCGCTGCCAGTTCTTGCCGCCGATTGCCATGGCTGTACAAATCAAGCGTTCATAACAGCTGGCAGGCAGAGCTCAGGTCGAGTTACACTGCGATAGATGTAGGGCTCAGGTTGTGTGGGGGGATCCAACGGAATTCCTTTTATTTAATGCGTGTCTGGCAGGACTGGACACTGTCTGCAGCGTGCGTGCATGCATTGCGCCTCTGCCAGTGATCAGGACCCAACGCGCGCCCATGGGGCATCGGACGGCCTCGCTTGGTCCCAGTCCCACAGGACATGCTCCCACATGACATGCTCCCACATGCCATGCTCATGCATTCACGGGTCCTCTTGGGGTCGTGGATGCCTTCCTGTGCGGGTGCCACTGTTCCCGAGTGCCTGTGCAAAGTAACGTGTCTGTGTCAGCCTGTAGCATGGCTAGCAGTGCACTGACCAATTGCAAGCGTTAGCTAGAACAGGAACGACCCAAGCATGCTGCATTGTGGGGGCAGGACAGGGTCAGTGTAGGACAGTGCAAAACAAACTCACACTCGCGGGCACCCCCACCAGACACATGCCACATGTGTGACATGCGTGCTGTGTGCTGTGATGTTACTGCATCAACACTTAGCTGTGGCTGCTGCTGGCAGCTGCTGAAGGCTGTTTGTTGCTGGCAATGTTCCCACCATAGCCCGAGCTAGTGCCAAGACCCACATCAAGGCATGCCATGGCATGCCATGCTGCATGCTGCGTTCCTGAACAAGGCAGAGCTGCTGAGAGTGCTGCGGGTGCTGCAGCATGCTGAGCAGGTCTGCAGTGGCTCATGCATGGTGGCATTATAGCACAGGAGAGCTATCAACAGGCTTTGATCCCTTCATGGCATTCCATGACCTGGATCTGGTCAGTCTGAGGATCACTGAACCTGAGGCACCCACTCAGTGGCCAGGCTCTGCCAGCTTTCCCAAACACACGAGTCTCAATGAGAAAACACCAACCTCAACATTTGTGTCAATGCCATGGCTTCTGGGACCTGTCATCCCAGATGCAGCTGGGGTTGTGTCGGGATCATCAGCTGTAATAACCACCCTCAACCACCCGTCTGCGTGGCGGTCAGCCTGGCACAACATGCCCACTGTCTTGGTGCTGCTGGCATTGCTCTAAGGTCTCTGGTGGCCAGGTGATTGGGGTGTGCTTTGCTGTGGCCATGCACAGCCTTGCAGTCACTGGTGTTCTGCCCCATGTACGTATGTTTGTGCGGATGGTACCATTTCCACCCCCAGGCCCTGAAAGCCTGGGTGCTGAATCGACAGTGCGATCGGGGGAGTTACCAGACACAGGCAGAATCTGAAGGCACGGTAGTGAAAAGGTGGCCATCAGACACTGCACTGTGAGTACAGTGGCATGAATAATAGCCACTGCCAGTGTGAGATATCATATGGAGTTCTCCGCCTGGTAGGGCTTGTAGCTGCTCTTGACAGGAGCTCCTGTGAAGCACTGGAGTGGTGCAACTGGTGCAGCAGCTGCAGTGCAGTGACCAGTCAGGCCTTGCAGAGTATGTATTTTATGATTGATCAATCAGGGCCTGCAGAGCGGTCCTCGACTGCATGCAGGTGCACTTCTGTTCTGGCAACCATGGCAAGTAACCACCAGCTGTCAGTGTTACACGGAGATGAACGCAACCATGGCAAGTAACCACCAGCTGTCAGTGTAGGAACTCTGCACAACGTTGCTGTGCCACACACGTGCCACACTCAGAGATGCTGCTGTGGAACAGCCCCACTAGTGGTGAGCTGCGTCACAACCTATAGCGCAATGGCTACTGGTGATGCTCCCTCATGAGGCCTCAGCTATTGCTGTTGCGCCTCGTGCCGTGCACCAGCAGCGTGCCGGCCCGGGCGCGGGCGTTCATCCCAGCAGTTGTTACAGTATATTTCATACCACCCACATTCATGCCACGCCAGTGCTTTCGATCCGCCACAGCCTGCGTCGTGCGTGAATCGGTCCCTGGAAACCGGTCATCAGGCAAGTCAGTCGGCGGCGCACGGCTCGCATCCACCGGCGTTGCTCATAGATACGGAGAACAGCCCCTTTTCCGATGCATGCGATCGTCTTCTGCACTGTACAACGCGCGCCTGTTGGCGTCATGTCACCCTCAACCACGCGGTGCGTGCGCATGTGAACGCTCACACCGTCAACTGCGTTGGTGAACTTGAAAATACTCTCTTACCGCGTTTCTCACGTAAGCCCGTCTCAAGTTCGACCCTTCTATTGTCGACATGCTGCCTCGTGCACCCTGCCACGTGCACCCTGCCGGGCCCCGCGCCATGGCCACTCGTACATGTCGAAGCTTCGACTCGTCGGGCCTGGCGGATCAGGCCTGGTCTGGCCAAGACGCAGCGGCTGTCTTAATCTATACCGCGTTACACCGGTGCAGCATCGCAGCCTCATGAGGGCGCTTGCTTGTGTGGCTGCTGAGGTGTCCATGCACGTCTGCCACACCTTGCGAGTCGCAAGTTGCGACGCAAACGGGGCTGCCGCACTTTGAGGATTTTGGCGCAAGACGCAGCCTCTTGCACACGCGCTCAAACGTTCCGTCACTGTTTCACAGCGTGATGCCGACCACCGTGCGCAGATTGTATGTCCAAGAGTGTGCGCATCTGCATACAGCTGTGCTGTAGACGCGTGGGCAAGCACGGGGTCCAGTCCCGTGGAGTCACGGGACCGCGCGCATGCAGCTGTCTCTCAATGGATATCGAATCGATTCAGGCGGCTGCTTTGCGGGTGCAATGTTACCAAACACATGCATGTTTTACCGTGCCGTTCGCAGCAGATCTAGAGCTGCAGCTAGCTGGCTCGAGACCTGAGTGTGCATGTATATAGCTAGCATGCCATCAGCACTGAGTGATCAATCGATTGCAATTGTCTCCTGCAGCTGCCCTCAGCGGCTCGCGACCGCGGTCCCATGTTCGGCCGCCTGCCGGTGGCTGCGCAGCCTCGCCGCCGAACATGCTTGCTTACAATTACTGGTCAGTCCACAAAGTGTTCAGTGCTTGGCCACGTTTCTGTGTCGCCTGTGGTACACCGCTAGCCGCAGCTCAAGCGCGATCGCTCGAGCTGCAGCTGCAATTTTTGAATGCGCAACCAGGTCTCAGGCCGTCTTGATCTATGGTTTGCTGTGTCTGACATGTACATGTACAGTTGAAGAGGCCAGTGCGCTCCTTGCATGCCCACACGTGCATGCTCGCAACAGTTGCTACTTGTACACGCGAGAGATCGGTGTGGAGGCGCCCGCTGGCCGCTGTGCTGTTGACGCTGCGCTGTTTCATGCGTGGTTACCGATAATTATGGACGCTGCACGGGCCCGCGGGTCGACAGCGCGCTGCTGACAAACAACGGATGCAGCTGGGGCCAGCCTTTGAGCTCGAGCAGTCACTGAGAGGTCCGCCGGAACTTCAAGTTGAACTCGATTGGAGACCTCATACTTGAAGTACAAGTTGTACGTGTACCATGCGGGTTAGCTGCACATGCACATGTACACTGCAGCTGCACAGTGTGAACAACTTGAAGTGTGGTACACGGAGATCGACGCAGCCTGAGGAGCCCAGCCTGAGGAGCCCAGCTGCAGCAGCCCATGCATGGCCAGGGCAACAAGCAAGCAAGTAACCAACCGAATCCCAGCAAGCGGCCGGCAACAAGCAGCAATATTAATATGCAAGGATGCATCGACGCACCACCATAACCACGCACCAGGCAGCGCGCTGGAATCATGCATGGAGACCCACTGCAGTACTGATGATGTGGGAGGGTGCAAGCTGCAACAGCTGGGATGCGAAGCTGGGTGTACATGTGTAATTTCAAGTATAAGAAGAGACTCTTTTTCGACTAGCAGATCTACTCATGATCGTGCACCTTCCTGTAGCGCGAGAGCCAGCGCCAGCACCGGCACGGGCACGTACGCCATGTCGCCCCCCAGCAGCGCCCGCTCGGCCGGGGCCGGCTGCGGCGCTTGCGCACTGTCAAGCAGTCCATTCCACAGCCCGCTCGGAACGTCGCCGACTTGCGTTGTTTGTGCGTCTGTTTGAAACAGACAGCGTGCTGCGATTCGGGCGTGCTGCGGCCGTGCTTGGGGCCATGTCTGAGCTCGCTTGCCCGCGCACTGCGTGCCCGCGCGACGCCGACGCCGTGGGCTGCCGTGCGCGCGGACGAGCACAGGCCCGGGAGGGGGCCGCGTGGTACCCACGTTCGGGTGTCTCGAGATCAGCCAGGTCCGCGGGCAGGGGATGGTGCTTCCCGCATGCTATAGGCGCGCACTGTGAGGGCACGCCCCAGGGCTCGCATGCTTGCTGCATTATGAACCACAGACTCGTCAGATTGAAATTCTGACCAGTTTCCAGAAAGTTGCAACTTCCCCACTTACAGGTTCCCCACCCCAGGACCCTCCCCACCCAGGTGGGGCAACCTGGGCGTGGGCGCTGTGGGGCGGTGGGGCGGGCATGCGTGTTAACGTTCTCGGGCTGGGCTGGGTACAGCGGGATTGATCCGGTGTCAGTGGGGGGAGGCTGGGTGTGGCTGGGTACTTGTGTGGGCGCGGGTTTGTGCTGGAGCGTGTTGTGGCCAGGGTGGCTTGCATGGGTGTGGCGTGGATGACGTGGATGATGTGTGCAAGTGTTGCAGTGGATCAAGTGTTGCAGTGGATCATGGCTTGTGGTTTCTTCCGTAGCTGCCAGCCGACAGCCGATTCAGTGCCTTGCATGGTTGCTGTTGCCCTTCGCTGCTGGGCTGCTGCTAGGCTGCTGCTGCCGGGCTGCTGCTGCGTTCATTGTACACACGAAACACATGAAACACACGAGGACACACGAGGACACACGAGGACGTTACAGAGGTATGCAGCACAAGCTGGCAGCGAGCAGGCTAGCTAGCATGCATGAGAATGCTCAAACACAAACACAGCTGGGTGGTCACACAGACCCACATGATCCAGAGCATGCACATGATCCAGAGCATGCGCATATATGCCCAAGCCAACACAGATCCACATGCACTACCACAATTGGCACTGAGGTGCCTGATCATGGCCAGCATGCATGTCCCCTTCCCTGCATATTCTTTCAGGTATTGCGAGAGTGCCACATGGACACAGTGCTGCTAGGCAGTGGCTACCACTACCTGCAGGCTCTGATATCCATTCTATTCTTTAAAGAGCTCTGCTTTAGAGAGCTCTGCGTGTGCAATCCCGTTCAACATGCATGTTGGCACCGGCCATTTTGCTCTGCCACATCGTAAGAACCGGTACAGAGGTATGCTCCACAAAGTGGTAGAACACATAGGCAAGCAAGCATGGCAACGCATCTAAAACATGCTCTGCCACATCGTCGAGGTAACGGTTTCATTTTGCCATCCCATACAGCAGACAAGGCTGTTTTATGTGATACATGAATGTCCATGTTTATGGGAAACGTGAATTTCCATGTCTCCTATGGAGTTATGCATCTATCTCCATAACTATGCAGATAGAATGCAATCTGGGTGGTCGCACATACACACAGATACATATGAACATAGCCAGCATGAAAGACATGGATAGTATCTATCTAATGATGTATTCAGTGCTGTTCTGCGTGTCCATATGAGAGTTCCAGCCCATAAGCTGAATCACCATATGACGGAGTTCCAGCCCATATTATGGGCTTAAAGCTGAATCACCCTTCTCCAACATTTTCCCATTGGCTCCACAGTATTGCCCTTTCCAGTTCACCCATTTCATACAAGGGGACAAAAAATGTGACCCTTCAGCCAAAAGGGGCGAAGCACATTTCCTGTATTGATACAACCTGTGTGTATGTGCAAACACTAGCCTCGCATTTGATCAGGATCAGGCTCCGTGTTTGGTGAACAAACACCTTCCCAGGCCTTACAGTGGCAACATGCATTGGCTTATGTTACACCAACAACATGGTACATAAGTTATGTACCATGTTGTTGGTGCCCTTGCCTGTACACTGGCATGTATGTCCACACATCAGCATGAAATGAACTGACCATGTACATAATCGTGGTGCGTCTGGCATATGGCACCATGGTAGCATGGTCACAGCCAGAAAAATATTTTGATAACAGCACGGCAGTGGAGGTGTTGAGCCAGAAACTGTGAAATAGGCACTGCCATGTGTCACATCCAACGCACCCGTGGGAGCTGGCAACTGTGGCATGTGCAGGACAGTACTGACTGTGCATGAGTGGCTGCAGCGACAGTGTCCCGGGTCCACATAGCACTGGAAACACAGCTCGCACATCGCCCATGTGCAGATAGTACCTCACTCGCGGATGTGAGGTGGTGCTGCCACTGGGCTGCGGGGAAGAATGCCTGCCATGGCCCCAATCTGCCTGCTATCAGCTGCCGCGCTCGGCATCGCTCAGTGGTATGCATCAAGTGATTGAGCACTGCATTGAGTACTGCATGCTAGCAGACGTGGGAAATGAGGTGTACAGATGCAGTGAGAGCCCCGATCATCTGCCTGTGCATAGAGTTCATGGCTCTATGGTGGCAAACGAGACGGTATTAAGCACTACCGGGAAGAAAACAGGACATCATGCCTCAGCCAAAAGGGCATCGACCATGGCGCTCCTGCAGACAGGTCACTGAAACAACGCAACCCAACTAGACAGGACATGCTCTGCATCAAAGTGAGAGATTCTTGCACTTTGATGCCACACGCAGATCGTCGTAGTGATGTCGTTTGCCCCTGAATATATGACATGCGAAGTGCAATGTGTTGTGATGCCACAGGCCTATTGTAGCTGTACATGCCATTGTACCTGTATGGACACAGATAGGCTAGGGAGTTCCTGCAAGTAGTTCCGTGCCACACCAGAGCACACCGAACTGTTTCAATGCATGCTATCAGCAATTGATAACCACTGCGATCTCTCAAGCGATCTTGAGCAGGCACGTCTGTCGCTGTGTTCAGGAGAGCCTCCGGCCATCGGCAGCGCACAGAGGTCACTCAATCCGCAATCACATGCTTCAGAAATCAGGGGATTACCAGTAGAGTTACCGAAGTCAACGACGTGTCCAGTTCATGGGTGGGAGAGGCGAAGCATAGTCGGGATGGAACCCGCCCGGCAACAGAAATCGCGCAATGTGTTCGGCTGTTATCCA
>JALKAD010000183.1:178547-197389 GCA_024500015.1 Ulva compressa
TGAGGGAGCTGCTGAAGCCCCTGCGCAACCCGCAGGCTCGCAGTGATGACCGTCCGCAGGCTGCCGAACGCGCGCTACACCCCAATGCCTCACCAGTTCCGACAACTGGAATACCAGTCCATGCACCTGCTGCACATCCACCGGCCTGGCCCGGTGCGAAAGCACAGGCCGCCAAATGCGCGCAGCCTATGCAGGCCCTCTTGTTCCTACCCAGGCGGTACACCCGCGGTGGTCGCGTTGACAGAAGTCTATTGTTGACCGACTGCCGGGCCTATGGCCTGGCATGTGTAACATTCGCGCGCTATCAGACGGATTCGGCGGGTAGCAGACCAGCGGACCCTGACGCCCCCTTCGACCTCATGTACCGCCTGACGATCCACAGCCCGGCCCACTGCATCCACATCACACAAGCTCCCGAACTGTTTCGCTGGCACTGCCGCCAAGCCCTCCATGGTGCACACGCCGTTCTCCTGGACTCACACGATTTGCCCTCCCGCACAGCCCAGGCCCGAGCCCCTGCTACCTACGTGGACGGCGATGGCTTTGCCCTCCGTCGTCGCCACTATGGCCCGACTCCACGCCCACACCACACTCCTGCTGCTTCTCGCACACCGATGTGCTCCCCCAGCAACCGCTTCTCGGCCCTGGCCACACTGACGGATGAACCAGCGACCCCCGACCCCGCGCCTGTCAACGTTGCTGCCCCCCCACCTTGCCCAACCCCAGTGATACACCCCGTCGTGCATACATCGCGCCTGCGCCAACGCCGGGGACGCACGACTACCCAGGACTGCATAGCATGTATGAATGTGCGCGACATCGGCTCCCCCGTGACATCCGCAGCACGCATCGGCGCACTGGCAGACCTCATGGAGCGACACAATGTGGGCGTCATGGCGGTACAAGAGACCAAACTTGGAGCTGTGGACGATGTCCCTGCAACTTTCGGTTTGTCGTATTTGGGCACCCTCGCCAGCATGCAAGCACACATACGGACCGGGGGTACGGGATTCCTCGTCCGGGCGGACGCTGCCCCGTTTGTGTCGTATATCGGACCCCGTAGCACGGCGATACGCGCAGCTCCTATGAAATATGCGGCCGTGTGGGCTAGGTTGTACGGCTCCACAGCAGACAATGACATGTACCTTGCATCTGTGTACATGCCGAGTGGACGTGGGTCGGCTGTGGCAGAACGGGAATACGAAGCAGCTCTGCGGGACCTGCGCGACGACATCAACCATTTCCAACGCAAACGCGGGACGGTGGTCGTGGCGGGCGACTTCAACGCCCGGATTGGCTCGCGTAGCACACCCGGCATGCCCGCTGAGCTGGCAGCGGCCGCACCCTTGCATGGGGAAGCAACGCTCGATCAGCATGGCCGATCTCTGCTCCGGCTCTGTATTACGGCGGACCTGCAATTCCTCTCAGGCACCATCTCCGCACCGCCGACTTGCCATGGACATGGGGGTCGCGCGGGGGCCACCGGCACGTCTGTAGTTGACCACATCCTGCGAGTGCGCGGCCGTGCCGGCGCGCCCACCCCCGTCTGCTACACACTGGACTTGACCGCCCACGGCGAAGCTCTTGCCCCTATCCAGTCTGACCACTGCCCGGTGTTGCTGCATACGACGCTGCGGCAACGGCGGCCTACGCCACGCGGAACGAAAGTAATCAAGTGGCGATTGGAGCTCCTGCTTGATGATATGGCTGTGCGGAAACGCTACAGGGGCCTGGCGCGATCAGCTTGTGACCAGTTATGGCCCACCGTTGCTCCGCGCTTGCGCCGCGGGGACCAAGCTGGTGTCGACAGGATCGCATCCGCGGTGTCTGCCGCCCTCCTTAACGCCGCGCACAGCGCAGTCGGGACGCGCACAGTGGTCCCGGGCATATCCAAACCTTGGTTCACCCCACCCCTTCGCCGCTTACGTGACCAGCGCCGTCGCGCACTGCACGCGCTCCGGGACCACTTGCCCGCTGACGCCCCCCAACGGCAACACTTGTCACAGCTTAACACGGCGTACCGCTCAGCAATAGTGCATGCGCGACGGTCGCATCAGCACGCACGAGGGCGGGCGTGTGCTGCATTGTGCAGGGACGCCCCGGGGTCGTATCGGATGCACCGCTCCCTCGAAGCGCTGACGCACAGGACCTCCCGCCCCGCGCTCCCTACCCTGCGGCACCCTCTCACAGACGCTCTGTGTGTCACGGCGGAGGAAAAAGCGGAAGCTATGCGTGTGTACACAGCCGGGGTGGCCGGGGCGCGGGCACCGGCGTCGCCAGAGGAGGCTGAACTGCGGGTTACGGCCCGTAGGTGCATTGCAGCGGAACGGGCGACCCCCACCCCACACGCGGGCAGCCTCGACGACGCATTTGAGGCACAGGAGGTGCAAGAGGGTCTCTCCCGCCTGGGCAACCACAAAGCCGCCGGACATGACGGTATGCCAGCCGAACTCCTAAAGTATTCTGGCTCGGCTGGGGTGCAACTTCTAACGCGTCTGTACAACGCGGTGTACGAGTCCGAGCGGGTCCCGTCAGCGTGGCGCCAAGGCACCGTGACGCACCTGCCGAAGGGCGGCGATAACGGCGACTGCGGCAACTATCGCCCACTGACGTTATTACCAGTGATAGACAAACTGTTCGCGTCGCTTCTGTCCGCCCGTCTGATGACCGCTCTCTCCCTACATGATCAGCAGTACGCTTTCCGCCCAGGCAGGGGGACGCTCCAGGCGCTTGGCAACTTAACGCACACCATCCGCCGTCGGTCCAAGGAAGGCCTGCCCACCTTTGCGTGCTTTTTTTACGCGGCAAAGGCGTATGACTCGGTACCGCATGACCTGCTCCTCTACCGCCTGTTCCAAAAAGGGGTCACTGGCAAAGCATTCGCCATGGTTGACCGCCTCTACGCGGCGGCGCGCAGTCGCGTGCGGGTGGATGGCGTGCTGTCGGAATCCTTTCCGGTGCAGCGGGGCGTTGCCCAAGGCTGCCCGTTGTCACCCATCCTGTATGCGGTCTTTGTCGACAGCGTCCTCGACGACCTGGGGACGCTGCCACCGGACGGGCTTGTGTCCATCCCCGCCGCGGCCTGGCAGCGGGTACACCCAGGCCAAGCGTACGCTGATGACATGTGCGGCCTCGCTGGCACGCCTGCGGGCGCCCAAACCATTGTTGATGTTTTGTATGCCCACAGTCGCCGATGGGGCGGTCTCTTAACGTGCCCAAGTCTGTGCTCGTGGTCTTCGGCCCCCTCGCGGTGCGCCGGTTACATTCTGGCCTGCGCTTGCGCTGGGGCTCTGAGCTCCTCCCACAGTCGGACATGGCTAAGTACTTGGGTCTGCTGCTAGAAGCCTGTGGCACGTTCGCCGCCCAACAAGCCGCGGCTTCGGCGCGCGGGTGGCGCGCACTGGGCCAGTGGATGCCAGCGTTGAAATGCACCCACCTGACGGCTGCGACGAAATGCATGATCATACGGACCAGGGTGGCCCCATGCATGCTCTATGGCTTGGAGTTGTGGCCGGTCGTGCAGCCTGCTACTGCCATGGATGCGGTTCTGTTGGCGGCCGCCAAGATGGCCGCTGGTGTTCGCGCATCCACGCTGTCACCGTCATGGGTGAAAAACCGGAGCATTTCGAATGACGTCCTCCTTACGGACCTTGACCTGCTTGGCTCGGCTGACCAAGGTCGCGTCGCACATGCTCGGCAACTGGCCCGTGATCGCGCCTCGGATGCCGCGGCGGCGTCCCTCCGCGGCCATGACCCTCTTTCTGTCTTGTTCTTCGCCGGTCTCCCGGCGGGGCTTTCGCCGGACTACATGGGCGCGGCGGTCCGGGCGTCTATGCCTACGCGGGACGCCTGGTTGCGGCGGGCGACGGCCGCGTACGACCTTGCCTCGAACCACCAGGCGCCCGCCCTGGGCGGTTTGCCGGTGCGCCCGCGCGCGTCGGACAGGCGGTCCGGTGCAATTGGCCATGAAGGCGCGCTTGGCAACGCAGACCTCCGAGCGGGTATCACACTTTGGGCACACAAGCAACGCGGAGTTGGCGTGGCGGGCGCCGGCGCAACGGCAGGCCCACTGCGCGGTCGCCTGCGGAAGCGCGCCCGGCCGCGGCTTGCTGCTCGCAACCCTCTTGCGCGTGGTCTGTGTCTCCCGGGCGCGGGTGTCGCGCCGTACACTCGGTCCCCGTCCGACGTTGTCTATCCCCTCATGGCGTTGCGGTCGTCGCATCTGCCGGGTGACTATGCTGTGACGTATGGGACTCTGCGGCGCCCTCATGCGTGCTTCCTCTGTCAGTGTGACGTGTACGACGAGCATCGCGATCTGCTCGGGGATGACCCACGCGAGCATAGGTGGTTGCATATTGAACATCTCCTGCTGTCCTGCCCCTGCCTTTCCGCCGCGGCAGGATTGACGGGGCTTGCTTCCTTGCGGGTGGACCTGTTGCACGCCGTCGCCGGTGATGCGGCTGCGCGTGCCGTGGTGTGCGACGCCTTTCCGTCGGCCCCGGACTCCGACCTGGCTGCGGCTGTGTGCCTCGTGCCTTTCCTTCTGGACCCGTCGGCTGCGCTTCCGGCGTCTGTCTCCCGTACTGCCCGCGCCCTGTGCACGCGGTTGGTGGCTGCGTTTGTGGCGGGCGTTGCTGCGCGGGTCTCTGCTGTCTGTGCGTACGAACCGGTGGCAGTGGGTGCAGTGTGGCTGCCTCCTGGGACTCGGTTGCGGGCGTGGTTGTTAGGGGACGGCTCGTGTGCTGGATCTGGTGTTTCTGTGCCTGCTGCGGTTGGGCATGTTGTTCGTTCTTCCGCCCCTGCTCGCAGGGGTGCTGTGGCCGATGCCCGTTTGGGTGTGGCGTGATTCCCGATTTTTTTTTTGTTTTTTGTTTTTTGTTTTAATTTAAATATATAATTTCCCCGGCCCATCCCTGCTAGTGTTGACCTCGCCCGGAATAAGGGCAATGGGGTCGGTGCCGGTCAGACCCACGCGCTCCGATGTAACGGGAAGTGCACATGAATGGGTGAGGGCAGGTGGGTCTCTAGATCAGAGGGTTTGACCACTACAACTGTGGCAGTTGGTAACAGGAATGAGCTAGTACGTTGGTGGAGCGCGCATGTGAGCATGTAGGGGAAAACTTGTTGGACAGCAAAAACCCGGGACTCAGGACTGGACAACAAGTGACCGGGACTCGGAATTGAAGCAAGGATGGCATTTCAAGTACATGGCAGAGTGTTGGGTTTGCTGTCGGCATGAGTGTGAACCCATAAGCCTCGGACCATGTGTACTGCAGGCAAACTGGCAGTGAATTCCGCTGATAGGGGGTCATGCGTGCGCAAGGCAGAGGTATCGGCGTCAAACACTGCTCATTTGCACGCGAGCATGCCCGGGAGTTTCGCACGTACGCCCTTTGACTTGACATTGCATGTCTGGAAGACGCTGTTTGAGGGAGGTTTCCGATTGGTTTACCCCTTCGAATTCGGCTCCTGGGTCCCGGTTTGCCGGAGATGCCAATGGCCTAATCGTCTTCGGCAAGTAAATCGATTTATATTTATATTTACATTTACATTTACATTTACATTTACATTTACATTTACATTTACATTTACATTTACATTTACATTTACATTTACATTTACATTTACATTTACCACTTTGCTGTACCACTATCCTCACTGCTATAGCTAGGCTCGACAGCGCCTAACAAGTTTTGCGGCTGATGCATGGCTTGGGTTGCGCAATTGGCGTGATGCTCGGTCTCAATTTTTATTTCTAAATGGCTTACCTGCTAAGTAGCAGGTACTGCCCTCCCTGCTGGCCATGGGCTGATGCGTTGATCTCCGTATGCATCACATTTATCCAACAACATGTGCATGTGTTACACGGAGATGAACGCAAGAGCCCGGCAGCGAGGGCAACAGCAGGAAAGCAGACAGCCAAAACCCCCCGCGAAAGCAGACAACAACCACAAGCAGCAACGGTCTCGGGTGAAAAGCCAACGAACCAACTCAGCCGACAAAACACACCCACGCATCCACAAACACGCGCACTCCCCGACCCCACACAACGACCCTCGCCACAGCCTAACAAACCACCCGCCACACTACGTACTACCGCCCACCCCGGCAGACCCGGCCGCCACCGACCCCCCAACATCAGCACCCCCACTACCGCCGGCCCCAGTCGAACACTCCATCACCGCCCGTGAGAGCCCGGGGGCTGCCGCCCCCCACACAGCAGGGCGTACCAGCACGCCCCCTCCGGCTGCCCGGCAGGAGCCTGAGGGCGGGACGCGCAGGGCACGAGCGGCGTCGCATCGCTCTCCCCGCGCCAGCCCACGTGGAGGCAGGGCGGGCCAGCACTACAAGACGCGGGGCCAGCCTGCGCCGCCGCAACCACGGCCCCCGGCCCATCAAGGCGGCCAGCGGCCGCCTACAGCACGTCCGACGGGACAGCGTGGCCAGGCACCACCGCCCGGCCCGCCAGCCGCATGCGTAGCGGAGCCGCAGCGAGGACTTGGCGCGTCACCCCACGGCACAGAGTGGTGGAGAGCTCGCACATGGCATTCTGCAAGAACGCTCGCCTGGACACGGCACCTGAAGCCGCAGCGAAGTCAGCGATCTTGTTCAGAAAGGCAAACGCACCCGTGCCCACACGGCCAAACGTCTCATGCGACAAGGACACAAAGCGGCACGCGCCCGTGCCGGAGCGGCCGTACTTGTCGCGCTTCCTGTTGTCCATCAGCTGGGCAGCAGCGCCTGGCGTGTTTGCCGCGGCGACGACCCGGGAGGGGGCCACCGGACAGGTCACGCACACATCGGCCACTATGGTATCGCAGGGCAACATCACAAGCAGATCACCCCGTTCAGGGTCACGCTGCGAGCGGGGGGGCAGCGGCCGGGCGCAAGCCGTTGCTCCAGAGAGGGCCCGGCGACCGCGGGCTAGGGCTGCGGCGGACAGTGGCGCCGGGGACACCGCTGCAGGGGCTCGCACAGCACCGAGCACTGGCCGGCCGGGGCGGCCGCCGTGACGTCCGCGGCAGCGTCAGCGGCAGCCGCCGCGCTGGGCTCCCGCGCGCCACTGTGATCGACGGCCTCCTCGCTGGGGACGTCGACGTCCATGGCGTCGGCCTCGTCGGCCGCGGCGGCCGGGACCTCGGTCGAGGCAACGACTGCTGAGATGGCAGCTGCGGCGAGCGCGGCCGCAGCGGCTGCACCCTCTGAGGTGCCTGCTGCCGTGGCGGCGTCGCCGGGCGGTGCAGGGGTGTTCGCCGGTCCAGAGGGGCGCAAGGGGGCAGGCAGGGAACGTGCCAGCGTCTGGGTGCCATATGGGGTTGAAGGCACGGCCGAGACGCTGGGGGGCGGGGTGGGTGGAGTGAGCGCACCAGCGGCAGCACAGCTGGCAGACTCACAGGTGGGGCCGGTTGGCTGCGCGGGCGGCCGCGCGCCCGGCACATCCGGGTACTGCGGGAGGCTCTTGATGTTGGGCTCAAGAGACGTGGGGATGCCCGCCCGCATGATGAAGCGGCGCCATGCCTGCGTGATGGCATCATGGCGGGCAACCACCGTGCGCCACACCGCATTGCACACGAGGGCATGCGAACCATCAGCAGGCGATGCCCGGCCGCACACGCAGTCGCCGTCCGCCTCCTGGCCGGTGAACAACGCCTCACCTAGGCGCAAGCGCACATTCACGCGGAACTCTGTGGCAGTCAGTTCAGTCGCGCCGGGTCTGGCTTTCAGGAAAGCCGAGGCCATCGAGCCTGCGCAACTGTGCAGGCGCGCCTTGCTGGTTAGGCTCTGTTCGCGCGTCGCTGACGATGGGCTGCGCGTCCCTTGATCCAGTGCTGCAAGCAGCGCGGCCGCACGGGCGTCAGAGTCGGCCCGGCTGACTGCATTCTGCAGCCGCGACATGCGGATGGCAGACCCTCCGCCGCTCAGGCCAGCCCATTCTGCGGGCTCGGCGGGGCACTCAGACAACCCCGGGATGGTCGGCCACTGCTGGCGCAACTCGTCGAGAGTGTGGCGCATGGTGACTCCCGCAGCGCCGCGAAACGGCAGGCCTCGATCTGTCCCTTCTGCGAGGGCTGCATGGGCGAGCGCAGCGGACGACAGGCGTGCAGCGTCGGCGATGGGTTGGGTGAACCTGCGCAGGCCCATGCCGCCGTGGCGGTGGGGAAGCAGGGCTTGCAGGCACTGCGCGTCCGTGAGGCTGGTTACGTCCAGAATGTCGCCGAGGCCCTTCAACAGCGCTGCCTCCACCTGGTGCAGCGGCTCCTCCAGAAACCGCCACTGCGTGCTGCGCAGCAGATGGGATTCTCTATGCTGTAGGCAGTTGTGCATGACAAGCCATTTCACCTGTGGGGACAGTGGCAGTGCGGTCAGCTTCGCGATCTGCGCGCGAGTGGCCGCGCAGCGGCGGGAGACATGCGCGGCGATGAACCCATCGCTACCCAGCGGGGTGCCGCACACCACGATGCCATCTGGGGCGATGTGCGCACCGAGCAAGGCGGCGACATGCGCAGCTGCGTCCGTGTCCTTGCAGTAGACGCTAGTCTTCTGCGGCTGGCAGGGGTGCCTACCCATGATCAGTGCTGCACCGGCAGCGACATCTTGCGGCCTTCCTTGCAGGTACGTGTCATCGTGGCACGCGGTGACCAGCGCTCCGCCGCTGACCTCGCTCGCTGCGAGCAGAGTCGGCTGGTACGTCAGGTTGAAGAGGAACGGCCCCATCGTGTCGCCCTGCCGCACGCCAGTCTCGCTCCACAGCAGTTCATGTGCGCCGTCCGGGCGCCGCAGAAGCAGCGCCGATGCCTGCTGGTATGACATCCGCACGAAGGGCAAGAGACCTGGGGCGTGCTGTGCGACGGCGGCCAGCATGGCAGTTCGATCGCACAGATTGAAGGCATTGCGGAGGTCCACTTGGACAGTCACGACATCAGGGTCATGAAAGTCAGGGTACAACGCATGGCCGGGGATCTCCGCACCCCCAGAGATGCCAACACCGGCCTGCAGCGGGGCAAACAGGCTGGCTGCATCCGGCAGCGTCGCCAGCGCGCAGATGCCCGCCAGGCGCATCAGCGACTCACCGATCGCGATTGGCCTGACGCCGCCTGCCGGCTTGGCGAGGGCGATCAGCCGGCTGGCTTGGAGGAGAGCCGTGTGGGGGATGCTCCCCGACAGGAGGTCATTGACGAAATAGCGCAGCGCGGCGCGGATGCGTGGGTCATGGAGCGCCACGGCGCGGATGTGCTCGTTTGTCCACCCGCTGGGCCCTGCTGCCGTGCCCCGCGACAGGTTCAGAATGATCTGATGGAACTGTTCTTCCTCGATCTTTGCGGCGGGAGGCGGGAGGTCAGCAGTGTGCGGCAGAATGGGCGGGGGGGCAGACGGGTGCAGCTCCCGCAGCGCCGCTATAGTGGCCGCATCAGCGGCTGCCAGCGGACTGCTGTCCAGGCAGCGGGCAGCGCGCCCGTCGTTGCCGTTGCGGCAGTGCCTGTACAAGCGCCCTGCCAGCTCATGGTCAGCCAGCAGCGCTGTCCGGGTGCGCTGAGGCTGCGCATCGGCGTCAGTATCTGGCGGCGCGGCAGCACGGCGGCGTTTATGGAGGTCCCGGATGCGCGCCAGGACCCGTCGGCGCTGCCCGCTGCCGCCGCGGTTGTCCCCGAGCAGCTCGGTAGGGAGCATCAATAGCTCGGCGATGTGCTGTTGCGTGCTCGCATCATGCTCGCGCTTGACGGCATCGTGGATCGCCTCCAGGCAGTCGGCCGTGGCTGCGGCAAAGACGTCAGTGACCGTCTTGGGGAGTTCCTGAGGCACCCTGACGTCGCGGTATGGCGTAGCCACGCCCGTAGAGGCAGCCTCCTCCCCGGCCGGTGCGGCCGCGGCCGGCCCCCCGGCGGAGTCTGTGCCGACGTCCTGCATGACGCTGTCGGGGGGCGCGGAGTCGAAGCGCAGGCCGGACAGGCCTGACTCGGCCGGGCCGGATGGCGGCGCGGGCTGACTCGGCTGGGCGTCGAGGCTGGGCTGCGTGCCCTCAGGGGCGACCTTGGCTTGGTTCCCTGCGTGAGCAGGGCGGACTAGCGTGGCAGGCTCAGGCAGCCCGGCGGACTCGGCCGGTGTTGGCCACGCAAGCTGGCCGGCGTCGGCTGCGGTGTCATGCATGACGACGTCTGGTGCCGTAGTGGGGGCCGCGTCGGTCTGGCTGGCAACTGCGCCGGCGTCATGCATGACAGCATCGCATGGAGGCGGGGCAGGTGACGGCGGGACGTCACCTGGACAGCAGGAAAGCAGACGGTCAAAACCCCCGAAAGCAGACAGCAACAACAAGCAGCAATTGTCTCAGGTGAACAGCCACAACTAACATGTGCATGCAAGGTTACGCGTCGGCGCAGGCATAGCCACAGCGCCACGACGAACATTTTCAGCTCTGGACGAATTGTCGGGAGTGGCGCGCGAGGAGCATGCTCGAGCAAGGGCTATGTGGCTAGCGGGGCCTCGCGGGGTTCCTATGGCTTGGCAGCTTGACCGGCCCCGGTGCTCCTCCCCAAAACACTCAGACAGACAAATCGTCGAGGAACAGGCGATCAGTGCGCCTTGAATTGCAGATTTGACAATCCTCTTGCAGCTTTCATGTGATGGTGCTGGGTGCATCAGCATCTGCTCGATAGCGGTACGTCGCGCGCTCACGGGATCTCTAGGCTCTTGTACGGGAGGCGCGCTAACGCAGCGTACTGAATCGCTTTGATATGCACAGGTCGCCAAACTCGGTCGTCTGCAGCATCGCAGAGTTGATTGCAGTTCAGTGCATCATCCGCAGCCGGACGACCCATATCTCCGCCGGTGCGTGTTTCATACATGCACGCCGGCTTTGCAGCCGCACTCGTGTGCAAAGAAGCACCAAAAATGCACACACATGCATTTACAACATGTCAGTAAGCTCGTGGTAGGTGCAGCAGGGCAGAAGGGTTGTTTCAACGATCGCAAAGAGCATTGCGTTCTGGTTTCTGGCCAGCCTGCCAGCCTGTGAAGGCGTCGGCAATATCCAAAAGGAGCAGCTGTGTGTTGAGAGGTGCGGCTTCACTGTTTCCATGTGACGTCAGCTACGGTGTTGCTGTACAGCTTCGAGTTCTCTGTCCAGTTCCACATGACTTCGAGCATGAATGGTCTGGCGAACAGCTTCACACACGCCGATGCAAGGTGCATGTACATATTCACCTGGATCCGTATGTACCTCAGGGCTGATATATCTCATGGCTCAAGCTCCAAAACAGCATGGCGCGTTTGATGTTGGCCTACTAGTAGCCAATTGAGACGTTGCTTGACCAAGAATTTGCTAGCTGCTTCTATATTCACCGGATACAATGGAAGCGCATTCGCACATGGATGAAGGTAGAATGCTCAGTCTGCCGATGTCATCACTAATCACTGCATTATACTGGAGCCGCAACGCAGCCAAGTTTTGCTCGCAGAGAACTGCTCGCAAAGAACTGCTCGCCAGCTTTGCCAACTGCAATCATGCACTGTCTCATTTTAATGCTCGCATACCACGAATGTATAGTGGATCCTTGTGCAATGCCCGACGTGTTCCTCTGGCAGGCTTCCTATGCGCTCCAATGGCTGCTCGTATATTTGCTCGCAACCGTGCCGACGACCGCTCGGCTGCAAGTCAGCACACAGTCCCCATGTCACTTCGCAGCGCCACAGCGCTCACCACCTGCCGCTGCTGAACCAACCGCACCAGCCACCATCCGTGCAGGTTACTCAACGCTGCGTGCTGCAGGTTTGGTAAACGCTGCAAGTAGCTAGCATGGCGGCGCGAGACACCCCTGGCCATCCCGACGGCATCGCTCCCGGCGCGGAGTTTGTTGGCCGCGCCACGCTGTCCAACGCCGCGGTGCACCGGCCGCTCATGAGCTGCGTCGGCTTGCAGCAGGCGGAGCACGCACAGCACAGCACGGGGGCGGAGTTCATGTCCTTCAGCGTGGCCACTTCGGTGGTGGTCGCGCGGGAGGCCGCACCCGGGCTGCCGGAGACGTGTGAGGTGTCCCTGCGCTGCGCGCTGTGCAGCGCGGAGCCGAGTCTGGTGCGCCCCTGAAATCTGACAAATCTGGCTTGTACGGCTCGTTTGGTGTCATGGCCATTTCCTGTCGATGGCGCAGATGTTTCGCTTCCATGATTGGGCATGTGCCCTCCCATACATGCCTTCAGATATATCTGTGTGCATCTGTCGTGTGAATCGCGAGCTTGCGTGCTTTCATAGTCGTTTGATGCATGCGTTCAGCTGACAAGCAGTACACCATGTTCCCCAATGCGAATGGCTTTCCCCCGCTGGGCAACTGTGGTGTGCATTCAATACCCACCTGTGTACGTGTGCATTCAATACCCACCGCCTCTGCACAATGCCCCACCGCGTGCTGGCTGCCTCCGCCAGTGACGCCACAGCAGAGCCAAAGCATTCACCATACCTGCATGTCTGTCATTGCCAGCCTAGCTGCCACCAGCAGATCTGCCGTCTGCGGGGCTGCCTGCTGAACACTCTGCGCCCCATGCATGCAGGAAGTCGCGGCGCTGTCGTGGGCGCACGTCCGCAGCACGCCCGTCCGCGTGATCGCAGCACGCAAGCCGCGGCAGCCCGGCGCAGAGCGCACGTACACATATCTCGGCCTATACGACGTGACAGAGCACCGCAAGGTCCAGTGCGCACCCCTACTCCTTCCCGCACCCCCCCTCCGGCTCAGCCCACCTCACGACACTTGCGGTGGACATCACTGTCTGTGATGTGCACATGTACGGTCCACAGCGGTCCACATGCATTCCAGGCCTATTGCGCCATCATTTCACATCTGCCGCCGTGCGCTGTGTCTATGTCGTGCCAGGGTGCCTTTTACATGGTTTGGCCAGTAGCCGCCGGAGATCTGTCACCATTCTGTCACATGGTTGCGGGCAATCAGCATTGCACAACGTAGCAACAGTGTTGACAGAATGGCGACAGGTCACATGATTAAAAATGTAGCATACATTTGCATGGCATGTTGCGTGTGCAGGGCCTGCAGGGTGGGCGTGTGTGGTTACAGAGTCGGTATGCGCTAGTCATGCCAGTGGCACATCCGACGCACTACCTCACAACTTAGCAACCGAGCGGATTCTGCCCGCCACGGCTGCCATCCCGACAGGTGGGCGTGTGTGTGTGTGTGCATGGCGTGTGGGTGTGCATGGCATGTTTCTTGTGCAGGGTGGACGCGTACGGGCCTCAAGAAACAACGGAGCACGTCTTCCTGCTGCGCGGCATGCCAGGCCACTTCCAGACACACTTCCAGGCACCCTTCCAGACACACTCGCCAGCCGACACGGCCGTGAAGCGCCTCCGCATTGGCAGCTGCCCGCAAAACCCTGATGGCCCGGCAGCGGGAACCAAGGCGGCGAATGGCGCAGGCCCGGGCGAACGACGCCGCACCCGAAGTGCAGCGGCCGCGGAGCGCGCAGCGTCAACACAGATTGCTGCGACGGAATGCGCAGAGTCTACCGGACATACCGCAATGGCAATGCATGCCGATGCTGCGGAGCCCGCAGTGTCGACTCAGCGCGCTGTGAAGGCAGCGCGTGCTGCGGCTACTGAGCAGGTGGCGGTGACAGAGCGCGCCGCATCCATGCAGCATGCTGCGACGACCGAGCGCGGCGCGGCAACTGAACTGCAGCGTGCTGCGACGACCCAGCATGCTGCGACGAACCAGCATCCTGCGATGACGGAGCGTGCTGCGGCGACTGAACTGCAGCGTGCTGCGACTACCGAGCGCGAAGCGGCAACTGAACTGCAGCGTGCTGCGACTACCGAGCGCGAAGCGGCAACTGAACTGCAGCGTGCTGCGACGACCCAGCATGCTGCGATGACGGAGCGTGCTGCGGCGACTGAACTGCAGCGTGCTGCGACTACCGAGCGCGAAGCGGCAACTGAACTGCAGCGTGCTGCGACTACCGAGCGCGAAGCGGCAACTGAACTGCAGCGTGCTGCGACGACCCAGCATGCTGCGATGACGGAGCGTGCTGCGGCGACTGAACGCAGCGTGCTGCGACTACCGAGCGCACGCGGCAACGAACTGCAGCGCGGCTGACAACCGAGCGCGAAGCGGCAACTGAACTGCAGCTGCCGCCGACCCCAGCATGCTGCGATGACGGAGCGTGTGCGGCGACCTGAACTGCAGCGTGCTGCGACCTAACCGAGCCGCGAAGCGGCAACTGAACTGCAGCGTGCTGCGACTACCGAGCGCGAAGCGGCAACTGAACTGCAGCGTGCTGCGACGACCCAGCATGCTGCGATGACGGAGCGTGCTGCGGCGACTGAACTGCAGCGTGCTGCGACACCACCACCCAACAACCACCCACACACACACCAACACCCCACTGAACTGCAACGTGCTGCTACGACCGAACGTGCTGCGACGACCCAGCGTGCTGCGACGATCCAGGGTGCTGTGGCGACCCAACGTGCTGCGACGACCCAGCATGCTGCGGGGACTGAACTGCAGCGTGCTGCGACGACCGCGCCTGCAACGGCGACGAAGCAGCCTGCGCCGACTCAACATGCAGCTGCGACTCAGTGCGCTGTTACAACCACACATGCCGCATCGACCCCGTGTGCTGCGCCAACACAGCGCGCAGTGCCCACAGAAGGGGCTTCATCAATCCGGCCGCCTGCAACACCACAGCGGGCATCATGGGCAGAGTGTGCCGCATCATCCCCACCAGCCGCATCGACACAGCATGCGACACAGCATGCGACACAGCATGCGACACAGCATGCGACACAGCATGCGCCACACAAGCGCGCAGCCGACCCAGACGCTCAGCACGATGGCGCGTCCAAGCGCCCGCGGGCCGTGGCGACCAGGCACGCTGCAGCCGCGGCTGTACAGTGCCCATCGGTCACCCAGCACACCTCAGCAAGCCAGCACGTGCACGCTGCAGCTGACGGCTATCCCGCCGACCAAGCTGCAACGGCAGACACCGCCGCGGCCCGTGCACAGAAGGCCCCCCCTGCCAAACGCCATCCAACCGGAGCGACCGCACCTGCACACGCTGCGCATGCTGAGCCGTGTCCTACACTCCCAAAGCGTGCGTCAGGCGCGCGGGGCACGCAGAAGCCAGCAAAGGCGCCAGAAGCGGGCGCTGGAGTACAGAAGCGCAGCGTGCCGCCTGGGTCGCAGCGGCCACCACTTGCCCCACCAACCCTGCCACGCGTCCGAGGTCAGTTGCGGCCAAGGGCTCCACCCGAGTGCCTGGCCTGCCACACAAAGCCGCGCTCCCAAGACGGCAACCACTGCGAGCGGTGCGAACTCGCGCTGCGCTCCCTCGGGCCACAGTTCATGCGGGGGCCGCAGCCGACGCGGTGCCTCCGGGCCGCAGCGCAAGACGTCTTTGGGCAGCATCTCGGCCGCGGCGAGCAGAAGCAGCCTGCAGCGGCGGCAGGCCGCGCGCCGCCGCGCGGCTGCGTGGAGCGGCGCCAGCTGGCGCAGCGCGCGCAGCAGCTGCAGAGCGCGTTCTGCACGCGGTGCAAGGGCGTCACCATCGAGGCCGCTGCGATGCCGCGGTGCCAGTGCGCGGCTCCGGCGCGAGAAAAGGCACACGAAGTGTCGGCGATGATGGTGGACCTGGGGCCGTGCGCATTCGGCGTGGGTACCCCGTCCGTGCTAAGGCCACGGATCCAAGGAGCCGCGCGGAGCGGCTCCCATGGTCGGTGAAGCCGAGCGGAGTCATACCATCGTGCATGAATTAAGAAGGGCGGCACATTCAGACACGGGCAGATGCGAATCAGTCGCTCTTTTGCATTTGGGGCAACCTGGATTGGGCGGCTGCGGATTGACGCTGCTGTGGCGCTGGGACTTGATGCTGCACAGCGTCGAGGTTGTGCATGCTGTGCGTGCTGTGCCTAGTGCTAGGTGCAGCTGAGCATGCATGAACCTGTGGCGCATGCAACAGCAGCTGCAGCGCCATATAGCGCTATGTGGCTAGCGGGGCACAGCGGCAACACGGATAGCTGCACAGCCTCGAGCGCACTACCACATGACGTCTCGGCCAACATGGCGGAGTACGGGCACCTTAACGTCGTGGGGAGTCAAGCCTGGGATCTTGAGCGCGGCGTGAGAAGCTTACTCAGGGTGTGCTGTCGCTTGTACATTTGCGCCATTGCAATGCATTGTCACCCCACAGCTGGTTGGGTCAGCCACAGCCCCAGTCTGCCGTGCAGTCTACTAAAATGATCTTCCCAATAGGTGCACCATCATTGGAGACGCACATGAATCACAGCCAAGCACACAGCTGATTCCAAAGACACATCCACTGGGACCACAGTTGCAACAGCAACTGTCTCAGACACAGCAGTTGCGCCCAAAAAATTCATAACTCGAAGCCTGCCACCGCATCTCTGCCTTTGGTTCCACATTCTGTCCCAAAAGAACCAACAAGGCAGAGGCCTCCATGTGGTTTCATAGCACAGCACAGCAGGGTGATGCAGCACATGTGTGCACAGCACACACCCCGCACAGCATGCATCGCCCAGATGGATTGGAGGTAACATTGTTCAGGTGACGCTCAATAGCTGCCATATACTATACCAGCGACTGGGCACAATTTCCCCTTCACGTCCAAAAGCAGATGTGTGCTCCGTCTTCTTGGTGGGAACCGCCAGCGTGTGGTTGTGAACGTTTGCAGAGCTCTGCGAGCATCATGTGCCAGGGAAAGCCCCCGCGAACCCCCAATTAGACAATTCCCCTGTACCCACGTTTGTACGTGTTCTTCATGCACCGTACAGGCAAAGCATATTACCCTACAGCGCATACTGCCCGCTGCCACTTCATGTGACGAAGGAGGAGGTCATGGACGCTCAAGGTAAGGCACTGTGTGCCTTAGCTTTTGCGTCCATGACCTCCTCCTTCAAGTTGAAGTTCGTCACATGAACACCCTCGCAGTACCGCCACAATTCCCAACCTCTTCCCGAATTTCTCTGCGGAGCAGACGAGATTTGGTTTTTCAGAACCGCCAATTGACCTGGACCGGGATGAACCACACGATTTAATCTGGGATTTCGCCGCCAGCGCAAAAAGGATCCGGACGGACCGCGCTAAGACAATGACTGTGTGTGTTGCCGAATTCGGATGTATTGGGGCAGCCCGCGTGCACTTTTGATCATGCGCGCCGGCCTGTGACGGCGACTACACATGCCGCGATGCTTCGCGAACCTAATCATGACCACACCCTCATGTTCACTGAAGGTACCTGAAAGTCCAAACAGTGTAGGTGGGCAGCTCCTTAATTGTAATAGCGCGAGCATATCTGTCTATCAAACTACCTATCTGTCACATGCGTCCGGAACCTTCGAGACAAGTGCCTTCCGTTCCAAAACGACAGCTTGTGTTCCTTTTATGTCGGCATCGGAACCTGCTGCGCCATACTACCGTCTCATCTAGAACTCGGTTGCTGCACCGCAGGGGGGCCCTCACTCAGCCCTATGGGACGTCCAGTCCGGTTGCAGACACTAGAAGCATCCCGATCCAAGTCTGGGAACACTACAGGCCATATCTAGGTGCTTTGGGAAGGGCTACCGGCTCATTTCTCGACCTCGGGGACAGTGGTACATTTGGGCCTTCCAGGTGCTCAAGTTTGGGGGAAACGGGACAATGTGTCCCAAACTTTCTGATACCAATGTACAAGGTCCCAAACTACCTGCAGCGATCTCACAGATGCACTCGCTCAAACGTTACCTGAATGACCTAGTTGTGACCTGAGTGTATCCATGAATCATGCATGAAGCACCGCTGCAGTGGCCACTGGGGACCCAGGTGGACATCACATGCAGCACATGAAGGCCTGTGCATTGGTTCGCATGCACATCATCAGTTGAGATTAGTTTTAGGCATCAGTTTGAGCCAGCTGTTGTTCATCAGGTACTCACATATTGGAGTTGACATTTGGTATGCCACTTTCACAGGTACTGAGCCTATTGGCTGATCTGTTCGTGCTACTAACAATAGAATTAAATTACTACTAGCATTCAGTTCGCATGGAAGCTGTGTACGTTGGTGAGGCGGCTGCAGCGTTCCTTCTGGCCAGTAGTGATGACATCGGCTATAGGTCCATGTGCTGACATGCATGCACGGGACGTGCCTTTCGGACCATGCAGTATGCATTCATCACTCCCGACACAAGTTTGAATACGCTGTGTATGCGCAGGCTCTGGTGTGGGGAGAAGGGGACTTCAGGCGGGGGCTGGAGAGGCCGGGCAGGGGTTCAGCTGCTGCATGCATGGGCCGCTGCAGCTGAGGCCAGCGGATGACGCTACCATGTATTGCTGGGCAAGCTGTGTGTGCTGTGCTGAGCAGCATGCATCGCAGCTGTGTATACTCATGCAGGAGGCGCGTGTTTGGGGCCGAGGTAGCTCGGGGCTGCGCCTCAGAAGCAATACGTGGTCCGGCCGGCGCTTCTCACAGGCGCTGTGTGTGGGAATGGTATGGGGATAGCCGCAGAGCGCTTATCTCCCCGACATCCGTTGGTTTGCTGCCTGCAGACGACACATGGAGAAGGCACGAAGGCCTCGGCCTGAGGCCTGCAGGCGTGGCAGGCCGACAAGATGTCTTTGCGGTGCCTTGACAGTGTGATCTCCCGAGATACGCAGCATCTGAGATCACAGCAGCTGTGAATGCTGACTGTTGTTGTCCCGCCTGTGAGTAGTTGGCCACCATCACCGGTGCGGACTCACGTATAACTCCACACTGTTGCTGCCCCGTCGTTGGGCAGAGCCAGAGTTCCGAGTCCGGTCACTGCCCTTCCGGCCTGTAAGATAATCTACACAGCACGCGTAGCGCGCA
>JALKAD010000183.1:197489-217127 GCA_024500015.1 Ulva compressa
CCTGTGACGGCGACTACACATGCCGCGATGCTTCGCGAACCTGATCATGACCACACCCGCATGTTCACTGAAGGTACCTGAAAGTCCAAACAATGTAGGTGGGCATCTCCTTCATTGTAATAGCGCGAGCGTATCTGTCTATCAAACTACCTATCTGTCACATTCGTCTGGAACCTTCGAGACAAGTGCCTTCCTTTCCAAGACGACAGCTTGTGTTCCTTCCATGTCGGCATCGGAACCTGCTCCGCCATGCTACCGTCTCATCTTGAACTCAGTTGTTGCACCGTACGGCAGTGTTGGCCGAAGACGCGTCTTCGGAAAAAAAAACGTCTTGAAGACGCGACTTTCAGAAAATCGTCTGCAGACGGTGCAGTCGATGACATGGCCACCTACGGACAGCACTGCTAGCCACGGGCATTGACAGGCGCCTGTCGCAGGCCTGCCGGCGGGCGCAGAGCTCTGTGCGCAGCAACAATACGTAGCTCAGCAAACACAAACACCTTGAAACTGAATAAGCGTGCATTTAATATGGATTTCCGTGTTTGCGATGCAGTACCGTTGCGCAAAAGGTCGTCAAGTCGCGAACCCCTGTAGCCATTACTTTGCAATCGTCTTCAGGCAAGTGACCGTCTTTGAATACCGTCTTCGCACTAAACCGTCTGCAGACGAAAAGACGAATTGGCCAACACTGCCGTACGGGGGCCCTCACTCAGCCCTATGGGACGTCCAGTCCGGTTGCAGACACTAGAAGCATCCCGATCCAAGTCTGGGAACACTACAGGCCATATCTAGGTGCTTTGGGAAGGGCTACCGGCTCATTTCTCGACTTCGGGGACAGTGGTACATTTGGGCCTGCAAGGTGCTCAAGTTTGGGGGAAACGGGACAATGTGTCCCAAACTTTCTCACACCACTGTACAAGGTCCCAAACTACCTGCAGCGATCTCACAGATGCACAGACTCGCTCAAAGGTTACCTGCGCTCAAAGGTTACCTGAATGACCTAGTTGTGACCAGTGTATCCATGAATCATGCATGAAGCGCCACTGCAGTGGCCACTGGGGACCCAGGTGGACATCACATGCAGCGCATGAAGGCCTGTGCATTGGTTCGCATGCACATCATCAGTTGAGATCAGTTTCAGCCATCAGCTTGAACCAGCTATTGTTCATCAGGTACTCACATATTGGAGTTGACATATTGGTATGTCACATTCACAGGTACTGAGCCTATTGGCTGATCTGTTCGTGCTACTAACAATAGCATTGAATCACTCCTAGCATTCAGTTCGCATGGAAGCTGTGTACGTTGGTGAGGCGGCTGCAGCGTTCCTTCTGGCCAGTAGTGATGACATCGGCTACACGTCCATGTGCTGACATGCATGCACGGGACGTGCCTTTCAGATCATGCAGTATGCATTCATCACTCCCACAAGACACAAGTTTGAATACGCTGTGTATGCGCAGGCTCTAGTGTGGGGAGAAGGGGACTTCAGCTGAAGATCAGGCGGGGGCTGGAGAGGCGGGGCAGGGGTTCTGCTGCTGCATGCATGGCCCGCTGCAGCTGAGGCCAGCGGATGACGCTACCATGGATTGCTGGGCAAGCTGTGTGTGCTGTGCTGAGCAGCATGCATTGCAGGTGTGCGTGCTCATGCAGGAGGCACGTGTGTGGGGCCAAGGTAGCTTGGGCTGCGCCTCAGAAGCAATACGTGGTCCGGCCGGCGCTTCTCACAGGCGCTGTGTGTGGGAATGGAATGGGGATAGCCGCAGAGCGCTGATCTCCCCGACAGCAGTTGGTTTGCTGCCTGCACACGACACATGGAGGAGGCATGAAGGCCTCGGCCTGAGGCCTGCAGGCGTGGCAGGCCGACAAGATGTCTTTGCGGTGCCTTGACAGTGTGATCTCCCGAGATACGAAGCATCTGAGATCACAGCAGCTGTGAATGCTGACTGTTGTTGTCCCGCCTGTGAGTAGTTGGCCACCAGCACCGGTGCGGTCTCATGTATGACTCCACACTGTTGCTGCCCCGTCGTTGGACAGAGCCAGAGGGCCGAGTCCGTTCACTGCCCTTCCGGCCAGTAAGATAAGCTAAACAGCATGCGTTGCGCGCAGCGTGAAGCACCTACCTCAATCGATTGTGACTTGGATGCGTGCACCTCATCAATGTCCTCTTCTCGGCCCCCTCTACCCCCACCTTTGCCGTGTGCAGCTGACAGCCAGCGCGCTGCTGTGCTGCACTTGTTGCTGTACCGAGCCGTGCTGTGGTGTGCTGTGCTCTCATACATGGCGGTGACATGCAGGCTATGGTGTTGAGAGGACACTCGAAAAAATCCGCAGCAGGCGGAGCATTTACTTCCAAGAATCCCCTAGTTGCCTACGCATGGAAGCGTACTAGCGTCTGCCAAGCACCAGCCCCCGCTCCCCCACCCCCCCGCCCCGCGTGGCGCTGCTGTCATGGCTGCTGCTCGGGCCATGCTGCGTGCTGAGGACGATTGTATGAGCTCCGCTTCGGTGCTGACGTGCACAGACAGCATGTATTGCTGCTCAGGCGTGGTGTGCACAATGTCCAACGTGTCAGCGATCAGGACTTGTGGTTTGCAAGCTCTGGTCTATGTGTTGTGGTGAAGGCCTAGCTGGATTGTTCTGCGTATGACCCGTGGCCGGATGATTTTATAAGATTTTATAGCAGAGGCCTCTCGAGATATGAGGCGTGCATGTGTGTGTGAGGTTTCCTCAGCACCCGCGTTTTATGATGGCGTTGAGTGCGAAGTACTTCCGCTCTACTGAATGACTGAGTCAGCTGTGTAAGTAATACTAGATGGAGAAGACACTCTGCAATGACAGTAGCGTGTGAGCCCAGATCACCTCTTCCGGGCATGAGCGCTGTTCTGTATTTTTTCACAGGCGGGTTGTGGCACATGCAAGAATCGAATTGACAGGCCCAATCAGTCGTAAATAAATTGCACTGGTAAGTATGGGCCACGGTCATGTCTCCGTGTGTGCACTGCCACTGCTGTGTCTCATTTCTCAGGGGACTGCAAGTTCCTGACTGGTTGCGCATGATCTAGCCCACTCAATCCCGCTGACCACTGTGCATCAAATGGATGCACAAACACTTGTGATGGGATGGTGCAGCTTCCAAATACGACGTGAAACCTGTGATGTGCCCTGAGCATGCATCGCTGGCAGGGTGCAGCTGATTCTGAACATGGTGGGCACGGCGCACTGCGATTGACTGCGCACTGGGGCTGCAGCTGGTTTGACGAAACTTTTCCGAATCTTGCCAAGGCCTTTGTTTTAAATTCGGTCTATGGCGCGGTCAGCCTTCCGAGCCATCAGTCGCCCCCAGACCTGCCCAGGGTGACTGCAGGAGCACCTGGGTGAAACCACAGTGTCTACCTGGGTGCTGAGAATAACCAACTTGCACCTGTGTCGCATGTGCAGTCGAAGGCAGCCCTGACAATATGCTGACGTCAATGAGAAGTGTTGCACCTTACCAAGATGAACAATTGGGTGGGCCAGCACAGGAAGGGGTCTGCCTGAGCACTCGATACCGCGGACGCGTATCGCGGTGTCACTGCGAGAATTGGCCCGTGTTTTCAGACGTCCTGTGAACACCTCGTTCAGCAGTTGTGTATCGAAGCTGCATGGCATGGGGCGTTGCAGAAGAGATAGTCAGAGCTGGACCGGTGTGAGCGCTCACGCCGAGAGGGCGGGGACGAGCTGCAGACCTGTAACGCTCAGTAGCCTGCCGTGCACGATCTTCGACGTCGACTGACACATGACGACAGCTATCAACTATACATAAGCGTACATCCATACGATGGCGGTTCCTTTGGAGTGTTGACAAGCAGCGGCAGGCAGGTGCCTACACTGCGATCGACGGGAGACTACCTGGTTCGAAAGGTGCGCACTCGTGTCGATGTGGCAGCCTCCATGCGCACGATTCCGTTGCTACTTATGTACCTGTGTTATTGAGGCAGATCGTGTCGTAATTCACGCCGCGCTTGAGCTCAAATTTCGCTGGTTGCACATGTCCCCTTATCGCTGTCCCTAACTAGTCCGAATTCTGCAAATGCTGAAAGTCGAACGTTAATGCCTGCCATAAAAATACCCAATGTTTTGCTTGACCCGCCGTCACGGCTGGGGCATGTATTGGTCAGGCGTTGTTCACGCTCTTTGTTCGCCATGGTAGCTGCCATGGTGGCGATCTGGACTCACCATGGCAGCACTCTTTTAAGCTGAGTGCACAAGCATTGTTGCCATGCGACCAAAATTTTCAATAAGATTCTACCTGGGAGGCTGCCCTACATGAATCAGCTGCAGCAGAATCCGAATGTATCCGGGCTGTTGCCTGGATGCTGTGGCAGACGCCGGTTCACACTACGCGCGATGCCCGATACTACTTTGTACTTTTCCAGTCAGCAGTCATGCTTGCCGCAACTGCCATGTACAGTATACAGTGACCCATCAGCCGCCATGCACTGCAGGCGTGCTGCGTGCGGTGAATGGCAGCACAGGACATCCCCGGCCATCCCCAGGGCGACCTCGTCGGCTGGGAGTGCCTCGGCCGTGCCGCGCTGTCCAATGCAGCGGTGCACCTGCCCCGCATGCACGATGTGGCAGTCCGGCAGCCGCAGCATGCGCAGCACAGCATGGAGGCGCAGCTGGAGACTTGCGCTGTCGCAACGTCGGTCATCGTGAAGTGGGATGCCGTGGCCGGGCTGCCGGAGGGCAGCGTGGAGGCACAGCACAGCATGCCATGCAACGAGGAGCCCAACTCGGTGCGCTGCGGGACGCGCACGTGAGCGCAGAATGCTTCTAGCGCTAGTGAGAGCCTTGTGCGCAAATGCATGCTTGCGCGTGCGCTGTGCACGGGTCAGGACAGGGCCGCAGCAGCGCCGAGGGACGGGTGCGAGTGACACGGCAGTCACAGCAGCACGGCCGCCCGCCATGCTATCATGACTTTAAACACACTCACAAACACCGGGCTCAGGGAACACCAGCGCACATACTCAGTGCCGGCAAGCATGCAGGAGGTGGTCGCGCTGGCGCTCGCGCTCGCGCTGCGCACGCCCATACGAGTGGTCGCAGCATGCACGCCGCGGTACCCTGGTGCGCAGCGCGTGTACACCTACATCGGACTCTTCCAGATCAGCGAATACCGCATGTACGTGCCTGTTCTCCATCCAGCTACATCCTCTAGATCTGCATCCATGCATCTGTACAAGCACCTGCTGGCACACCGGTTCACATCGCAGAGCACGTGCGGGGCCAATGGCCAAATGATGTCGTTCCACGAGGCGAGTAACACGGCACATAACATATCTGTAAGGTCAACTGTGGTGACTGCTTCAACATGTGGCGTGTGGCTACCGGCGTTTACACAGCCGACCCGCTGTCAAAGTACACGTCAAAGTAGATCTCACCAATGCCTTGCCGCAGTGTTTTCGGTAGGGCCAGTTGGGTACAAGTGATTGGGGGGGTGATGGTCTAACTGATTCGGCTGTGTTTGGCAGACGAGCCCTGGGGGGCCAAGAGCCGTCAGATGCTGGGGATCAGCGGCAGGAGCACGTCTTTGTGCTGCGCGGCATGCATGGCCACTCGCACATGCCGCACGCTACCGTGCGGCCGGAGAAGCGGTTGCGGCCGCACGATTCCAATCCAACAGCAGGCACGCAAGCGGCTCGTCCAGGCAGCAACGGACACGCCCGCGGCAGCAGTGGCGGAGGCAGCGGCCGAGGCGGCGGCGGTGAAAGCAGCGGCCGCGCTGGCGCTGGCGCTGGTGCTGGCGCTCATCTGAGTTCTGGCGCAGGCGCTCATCTGAGCTCTGGCGCAGGCGCTCATCTGAGCTCTGGCGCAGGCGCTCATCTGAGCTCTGGCGCAGGCGCTCATCTGAGCTCTGGCGCAGGCGCTCATCTGAGCTCTGGCGCAGGCGCTCCACTTATCTCTGCCGAGATCCATGGCAGCGGACGCAGCACCAGCGCTGCTGGCGCAGGAGGAGGAGCTCACGATGGCGATGATGATGACGCCGATGATAATGATGGCGGGGCGTGGAAGCGCCGCCGCGCAGGCGAGGCCGCCCCGGCCCCGACCGGCCGCAACGTTGAAATTGCAATGCTGGATAACCAGCATCTGGCGGCGCCACACCCCGGCCTGCAGTCTGCAAGCGGCGCATGCGTGCCTGGCGCTGCTGCCTGCTCAGCGGCGCCGTCTGCCGTGCCCGCTGTGCGCAGCACGCAAGACGCCACTGCCACAACAAGTGGCGCGAACGCGGGTGGAGGGCGTGCTGCGCGCTGCGTGCTGCACGCACACGCTGATGGGGGCGTTGCCCAGCGTCAGGCGCCAGCGTCAGCAGGGGGCGCTGCTGCGACGGGGGGCACTCTGGCTGGAGTGCCTCTAGCCACTGCGGCGCATGCAGTTGCAGAGGACCGTGTGGCATTGGAGCAGCACGGGGCCATGCATGCTGCCATGCATGCTGCCCATGTCCATCCCACTATGAAACCCTCTTCCACACCTCCTGCTGCCCATGCTCTGCCCGCTGTGCATGCTGGGCATGCTGGGCATGCTGCGCTGGATGACCATGGTGCCCCGGATGCAATCGCCGCCTCTGCTCCTGTCGTCGCCCCCGCTGCATTGACCGCCGGAGCTTCCTGTAGACCCCGCCTGCCGCCAACGCGGGCCGTGTTGGACGCAGTTTTCGCTTTCGGGCCAGGGTTGCCTCTCGGGCCTCCAGCCGACACCTGCCAAATGACTGACCCCGCGCAAACCGTGTCTGCCCGCGGTGACCCATCACCCCCCGCTATCCAGCAGCCCGCAGCACCCGCCACCGCTCCCGCCCGCTCCGCCTCTGCACCGCCAGCCGCCTCGGCTTCCCTCAACAACCCAAGAGCACTTGCTGATCCCGTTTCGCGCACCGACCTGGGTTTCCCCTCCGCCCCCGCTTTGCCTGGCGGTGCGCCTGCTGCCGCCGTGTTGCTTGAAGATGCCAACAGTGCACAGCAGCCGCAGCATACAGCTGCAAAGGTACAGCATGCCATGTCGGCTGCAGCTGCACCAGAGCATGCGGCCTGCTGTGCTGCGGCCACAGAGCATGCGCCAACGTTTGCACGTACCGCCTCAGTTGTGCGCTTGTCTCCAACTGGCGGCGCATCCCGTGCTGTGTGCGCTGCGCCTGCTGAGGCTCCCAGCACGCCCAGTATCATGCCTCCAGCTGGCAGTTCTGGTGAGCGTGTCGCTGTGTCTCCTACGCCTGCTGCTCCAATCCCACCAGTCGCATGTGCGGACGGGATGTCGCAAGACATTGCATTTCTCATCTCGCGTGCCGGGCCTGCTGGGCATGGTGTGCATGCCGCACTTGCTCAGCCCGCCGACGATGTTTCGGCTGAATGTTCGGATGGTAGCTTGGCCGAACCAAGCCCGCAGATGAAACGCACACCTGCCAGAGCTACTGCGTGTGCTGTGCTGGCCGGCACTGTACCTCCGCATCATGTTGTGCTGGGTCACGCCAGCGCGGGCGTGTCACGGTCCCCTCGTGCGCATGCTGCGGAGCCACAGCGTGACCCAGCGCCCAAGGCGCTTGCGTGGGCAGAGCGTGCTGCGTTGCATGCTGCGACGCTCGCATGGTCGGCCGCTGCACAGGCTGAGCATCGAGTCACGCGGGCTCAGATCGCAAGTGCTGCTGCGGCCGCAAGCACGTACGGTGAAGCCATGGCAACCATGCATGCTGCGCGCGAGGAGCTTGACACCTCTGCAGCTGCGGCGGACGTGGTAGGCCAGGACGAATGTGCGGTCCTCAGAGTTTCCTCTGCGTCAGGCATGCTGCGCACACACTATGATCTTCCATGCTGCATGCTATCCTCGTGCGTGTTGTGCCATGTGTGGGCCTTTCAAGCCCCCGCCCATCATTTGAGTGGTCCAACTGTTGAACCGCGGTGGCGTTGCATCTGCTCACACTGATATCATATGACACGATATGCCACTGTGCCGGTGAACGCCGAGCATGCATATGAATATCTTTGTGCACGTGTGACGCCGATCATGATCTTGCATACGTCTCCGCTGTTCGTCGCTTCATGCTGCGTGCTGTGCGTTGCGTGAGCCTTGACTTTACTGACTGGGTCTCACCGTTTGATGTGCAGGGGTCGACCCCCCGGGCAACTTTCACGCAGCACGGCACGCAGCATGTGCACAGCACAGGCCCTCATCCTCTAGCCCAGGAGTCCATTTGGTGCCACCAGACCCTTCGGTTGACCCGGCGATACCTGTGATGGCGGGGCTCGGCATGGCCAGCGTCAGGGCGCATGCCGGGACTCCCGATGCATGGGAGGCTGCCATGTCACCGAACGGCCATATCGGCAACGGTGCGGGTTCGGGGGCGTGCATGCATGTTGCCCCTGCCATGCGTGCCGCAGCGCTGCGCGTGCAAGTGAGGGCCACTGTGTCTGCATCGTTATTAGGATCGGCCATTATCTGTGTATAAACTGCTCACTGCGGCTTGATTTCTACCTGCACAGCGGCGACATTGCCCCTTGCTTCAACCTGCCCTTGCAAGGACAGATACATGCTTCGTGCTGTGCCTCGGGTCACGCGTGCTGTGCCTCATGATGTGCATCCCGCTTTGCCATACGGCAGGCGCCATGCTGTGTGCTCTGCCTCGGGCAGTGCCGCACCCATTGTACCATTTTCACCATAAGCACATGCAAGCTGCTGACGTGCACCACCCTGTACGTGCTAGATAGTCATATAGACTGCGGGAGCTGCAGCTGGCCAGGCTTGCAGGTTCTGGCGCACAGGACATGGCGGAGCGGTCCAGCCCCGGAGTGCGTCTGGTACCTCCGGACGCCGGCACAGCCTGCAGCGGCCTGCCTGCAGCGGCCGTTGCGGCCCAAGACATGGTCGACCGATGCAGTCCCAGCGGGCGTTTAGTACCGCCGGACGCTGCTGCAGCCGGCGCACTGCCTGCGGCTGCCGTCGAGGCCTCGACGGCAGCCGCAGCCGAAAGCGCCCCTGCAGCCGCCCCAGCACGATTCCCCGATCTTGTTCGATATGACGTCCCTGGGCACATGCCACGCTGGGCTCTGCCGCGTGGGGACAGCATTCACTCGGCATCCGGCCCGTCCTCAGCTGCCGCGCCCGCGAGCGCAGCTCGTGAAACGCCCACGCAGACCAGCGACATGGACACAGGTGCCGCATCCGGGCCCGGATCGGAGCAGCCCAGCGCAAGTGCACATGATCCGAGTGAAGACGATTCGTCCGCGCGTAAATCATCGCAGGACCCAGAGCCGGCTCAGGCGAGGGACGGCCGCGCGGCGGAGGCCGCCGCTGTGGCCTTGACCCGGCAAGCATGGGGTTCGAGCGCAGCGTGCGGCCGTTCGGATGCGTGCGCCGTCTGCGCGGTGCAGCCACGCATGAGCCGCGGCCAGCACTGCCGCTCGTGCCGGTCTCTCCTCTCCACCCTCGTGCACGGTGAAGGCAGCGACCTCTGCTTGCGGGCGGCTGTGCAGGAGCTCGGTCCCACTGCACCGCGGCCCGAGCTGGCGCAGCGTGCAAAGCAGCTGCTGACGCTGCTGTGCAGGAACTGCATGGGCATGACGACGGCAGCGGCTCCTGGTCTGCCCCGCTGCCCGTGTGGCCGTAAACGGGCCTGGTCGACAGACGACGCTGTGACTCTCCGCATGCCAGACGCGCTGAGAGCGGCAGATGCATGGCATGCATTCATGCGAGATGACGAAGAAATGCACGAGGAGGTTTCACAAGTGATTGAGGTGCGACTACGGCTCCAGGTGGCCCTTGCCGTGTGTTGCACAGTGATTGGTCAAAACCCCAGCAGCGCCCTTGCCGTGTGACCCGCGCCGCGGAGTAACCCCACACTCGCGCGTGTGCTCCAAAACGCATGCCTTCGTGTACCGCTCGTGCATGCTGCTGCTGCGCGCGCTGCGCTATGAGGACCTGGTGCCGGCGCCTGCTCGATACAGTGCCACAGTTCCCGTGCAACTCGAGGCATGGTTAGGGTTGAGCTCACTGGATTCACAATGACCACAACGCCACTGTACCGGGAAAGGTGCCAGCAGGTGATGCAACATCGTTGCGCCTACATGTACAACAACCACTTATGCTCTCTGCATGCTGTTGGGCAGCTGCCATGAGCATCCGCTACTGCCTCTATCCTCGCTGATGGGATGCTGCCTTGCTGTTTGTGTATATGCATGCATGGCATGGCACCAATGACACCTACATGTACAACAAACACTCCCAGGATCCAGAAGCTGATCATTTTGCATAACTCATGAGTTGCAGGAGCAGCAGTATGTGTACTGCGAGGACATCTCCGCCGGCGCTGCGGCCTTCTGCATCCCCGCCATCATCGACAACCCGGCCGGCCTGCGCAACAGGGGCGCCGTACCGCCGCCCATCTTTGCCGAGGGCTTCCGGTATGCGGAGGACCCTGCTGCGCTGCCGATGACGCCGGCGGCACGGGCGTTCCTCGACCGCGCGTACCCACCCACCAAGCCGGCCAACATGTGGGCGGGGTGCCGCAAGACGGAACGCCCTGGCTATGAGAGTGTGGCCTTCGGCGTGTAAAAATGTGGCAAAATCTGTAGAATTCAGTGCATTCGCTGCCGCTTCTTCGACACCGATATCAATGTTGTCGCACCTGAGTTGACAGTGTGCGCACACCGTTGCCACGGTGCCATGGTGGCACAGCCCGCATCAAGATTTGCAATGCATGCTGTTGTATTCCTTCACCGCACGCGCCCCCGACTTGCTAATTTTTTTTACAAAGGCTGGTGACGTAAGTGACGCAACATCTGGTGCTGCCATATGTGCCCACCAGTCACTACTGCCTTACAATGGGTGCATATGCATGCATGCTACAGCTGGCATGCAGACGGGTACCGCGGGTGGACAGGTACACAAAATCCCTGTGGCAACAAGGCCCCAGCGAAAGGCTGCCACGTGGTGTGTACTAGTATAGAGACAGGATTTTCTGCTAGCATGTTGTGTTGTGCTGGTCTACTGTGGTTTAGTTTATACTCTACCTGGCCTGTCCAGCTGGAACCCTGGTGCTGTCGCAGGTGGTGCAAGTGCACGCGCAACTGTCATGAGGGTATACCGCGATCTGCCGTGTGCTGCAGATACAAGGGGTCCTGCAACGCGGTTGCGGTTGGCAGATAGTGTGCGGCTGGCCAAGCATCATGATGGCAACGGCACCCTCGAGGCCTTCTGCAACCACACGCCGCTGGTGGAGTGCAACCCCGGCTGCCCCTGTCCCCTGAACTCGTGTGCCCCTCTCCCTGCGTGCCCAGACTACACACGTATACTTTACGGGAGGCGTTGCGCGTCTGGTTTGTACAATGTGCGGCCGCGTATGCAATTGTGGACCGGCCGCGACGTGTCGTCAGGCGGTTAGCTTTGACTTTGTACAGTGTGATTACTGACTGCAAGCAAACAACCAAATGTGTGAGCTGCAGTTGTGGGCTACATTGTGGTCACAGAACATGTGGGAGTGAAAGATTCTGCATTTGCTTCACCCTTTACAGCAGGGCGTCACGTTGGCCTCAGCAGAACTGTCAGGATCTTGAACAAGCGGGTAAAGTGTGACGATTCTGGCAGATAGCCACTCTACCACGAACCTCATGTACATCGCGACGTACATGAGATTCGTGGTAGAGTGGCTATCTACCAGAATCGTCACATAAAACCAAACCTTACAATGGCCTGAATGATGGGCAATGCCCCCCATAAAACCCTACCAGGATGTTCTCATTTGAAACCAATCGATCATCCCTCGAATCGACTTGCCACAGTATTTGCCGTTGCCAACGGCTCATGATCATCGGCACACCTGTCGGTCCCGCCATGTCGGTCCCGCCATGCATGCTGGCACCGACGCCTCCCACCAACACTCATGAAACATCAGCCATATGGCTGCATGATATCGAGCGCGTGATACATTGAGTATATTCTGAGGCATAAGTTCTTTAAAGAGTGTGCGGTGCGTGCAGCGTCACTGCAGGCGGCACCTTCCTGCCGCTGCAGCTCTTCCTCCACCAGAATCATGACGGCTCCCCGTCGCCGCTCGGCTGGGGCGTGCGCTGCGCCGTGGACATCGCCGCAGGCACCTTCCTGAGCACTTTCACAGGCACCGTGGCCGTGAACTCGGAGGTCACAGCAGGGAGCACGTTTGTTGTGTGCCTCGACCACTTTTTGAACGCCGGAGCAGAGCTCCGCGCCAACCCCCTCAGTCTGCCTCCGGTGCGTGACTGATCACACGTCTCCAACACTGGTCACACCTCTCCAACTATGGGACCAACTAGATCTCTGGAAACGGTACCGGTCGGCAACCTCTCGATGCACCTGCAGTTCGTCTGTATCCTGCATTATGTCCGTGTGTTTCTGAAAGTGTATACAAGCATGCGCGTGACAGGACATCGATCCTGTGGCATTGTTTGCTTGAGCAATTGTGGCTGGGCTGCTGCCACCATATCGTCTGGCCCGCGTGCACACTGTCAATGAGCCAGTCTTCCACAACTTCAGGAGCCAACTTCGGGCGGGCGTCACTGATCAGCTATACGGCACCTTGCATGCCATCGCACTATCTCTCGCTGTAGCCACTCGGTCTGATTCGCCAGCCATGTCCGCCGCCTGGTAGCTGAAACGGTAAAGCATGGAAGATGCACATCTGGGATCTGTCAGTCCGAGAGTCTGCACCCCATTGCAGTATTAAATCAGTATTTTCTGCGTCAGAGAGTACAGCAACAATTATCATGCTCGTCCATGCTGATGTTGAGAGGCAGTGCCTCAACACTGATCAACACCAGTTTTCGGCCACATTGCACGTGTTTGCAGGGGGATTTGCACCGCATGCCGGTTCTCCCCTTCCCAGAACTCCTCGGCCTAAAGGCAGACCCGGACATGCCACTCTTCGACTACGCCTCTGCCGACCCCGAAACGCTGCGCACCTGGAGGTACGCGGAAGCCCCCGCCCCGTCACCGGTCATGCTCGAGCCCGCGGCTCCGCTGGAGCTCCGAGATGCATTCTCGGGGCACCGAAAACTGCGTGCCCCGCGCGCAGTCGCGCTGCCGTCAACGAACGAGCCTGCATCGGCCGCAGGCCACGACCGGCACCCAGCGCGAGGCGGCACAGCGGACACGGGGGCCGAACAGCAGGCTCCGGTGCCGCCGGGGGTGCGTCGTGATCGGCCTGGGTCAGAGGGCGGGGAGGGCGGTTTCAGAAAAGCGCGCTCAGGACCCCGGGGTGATCGGCAAGTAGCTGCCGCTGCCGATGTGCCGCAGGACAGACAGGACACATCCTCGGCGGGCGGCTCAGCTGCTGCGGACATGCATGCTGGGGCCGGTGGATCCGGAGGCGATCCGCATCAAATTGAAGGTGAGGACCCCGCAGCTGCCATCGTTCCACGACGCTCCTGTCAATTGATCACAATTAATTTCTGGCGCCCATGGCATTCTCTGCGATTCACTGTTCGGCATGCCTGACGCACATAAGTTTTAGAGTTAAATGTGAGGGCATTGCAGCTGTCTGACTGCAGCCCCCACCAGTGGCTTTATCGGGCGGGAAAGGGCGGCAGTGTGCACAATGTCACCGGGCGGTGATTGATTGGGAGAGTCGTGTGCTGTCACGCTGGCCGGCAACCGCCGTATACACGCCACATCTGCACTGCCGGCGGATCTGTATGCATGTGCATGCATCACGGGGATGCGCTGTGACAAGCACATTGCATGCAGAGCGGGCTCAGGAGGGCGCGCGAGGGCGTTGCAGGAGGAGCGCCAGAAGCGCGGCGCATGAGAAGCGCTTCTGCTGGGAGGCCTACAGGTGTGGTTGCATGCACCGCTGTGGTACTGTATACTGTGCGCCTAGGCTGCTACACCCGCATGCAGCTGCTACACCCGCATGCATGATACATGCTTGTAACCGTCTTGGCGTATCACATCACGGACCCGCACTATGTGTATACCCCACCTTATACTCTCCTGATCGAGTCAACCATCTCAGCAGCTGTACTGTCAGATACTGTGAGATACGTTACAGAGTCATGCTCCACAAGGTGGTAGAACACACAGGTACGATTCATGGCAATGCATCAAACACAGTCACCATGGCCGAATGCCGTACAGAAACAGAAACACTGCAGCTTCTGTATTGCGCTACAGTTTCCTGGAAACGTTCTCTCACACTATTCTCTAGTGCTGCACACAGCACGGCTGTACTGTGATTAACGCCAGCAAGTACGTTGCAAGTTAATCAACTAGCTATAGGGGGGTTGATAATAAAAATTTACAGTCGTCGCATGCAGGAACATGAGCGAGGCGCAGCGAGAGGTGCCAGAGGATGCCGAGCATCTCGTCATCGACGCTGGGCACGTCGGCAGCGTGTCCCGCTTCTTCAACCACGCCTGCGAGCCAAACGTCGCGGTTCAGAACGTGCTGCTGCCTGGGGCGGGCTCCGCGCTGCTCTACTGCTGTGCCTTCTTCACTCTGGCAGACGTGCCCGCGATGACGGAGCTGCGGTGGGACTACAACGCCGGCATGGGGGGCGAGGCGCCAGCGGGCAGCGTGCCGTGCCTGTGCGGCAGTGAGAGCTGCAGGACGTGGCTGTACTAGCCTCTTGGAAAGGCGCGCATGGGACTGTGTTGTGACTAGTGCATGCGCGCACCCCCGGTGAGACTGAGTCGAAACATTTTGAGAATCTCAGTTTGGTTTGCTCACAAAGCGCTCTCAAGGTTGTGATGACGCTTGCGAGCGAGCGCAGCGAGCGAACAGCATGTTAGGATTTCTGGAATCCCAATGCTGCACAGCAGGAGGATGGGATTCCACATGGCTGTTTGGGATCAGAAATGCCCAGGGTGTGTCATCCGGACGCCGATTTTGTGTCATCCGGATGCCGATTTTGTGCATGGCATCAGAATCTTGTTGGGAAATGATCCCCCTGCAGAGGCCTGTCGAACCAAATCGTGCTGTGGCGGTATTGCAACAGCGTGGCACATGTGTGGTGTTGCTCCGACTTGGAGAGCACACAACGCTGTTTGAATTCGATTTTGCAGTTGGCTGTACGTCGGCCTCAGGCTGGGATAGATAGCTGTGTGTGCCTGGTGATGGATTCTGCTTAAATGGATGCTGCAGCTGCTTGCGTGGATCAGACTTGCAGTTGTGATCATGTCGACATTCAGGGTCACATTGCAATGCATGCATTGCAGCAGGACTTCAAGCAAAGGTTGCTGTATTGGCGCACATCACCACCGCACAAGACCTGCCTGACACGTACCTTCGTTGTGCCTGGCTGCCGCAGGCGATGTGGCATGCCGCAATGTCCTGGTGAGGTGGCTTGTTGTACATGTACGTAAACGGAGCAGCCAATCTGCAGATGGGCTTTGGTCGAATTTGAACGTGCCGATGCGGAGCTCTTCAATTTGTTGACCCCCGAGAACAGAGGAACTGACTTTGAACAAGCTGTCGCTCCTGCCATAGCCGTCTTCACATAATGAGGATGGGACCTTGCCTTCAACAGACACTCAGGAAACCATCCCAGCTGTTGACTGGGATTCAATGTTTCTGCAATAGCTATGCAGCGGCTCTATTCCACACTGTACTTTTCGGAAGTACACCAGGGCCCGCTGCAGGGCTACTGAGGCTGGACATTGACTGAGCTTGGTCGCTGCTCGGTACGACCCACTGATGCGAATCGCGCGCTGGTGGCTGTGGTGCAGCGAGCAATTGGGCATTGTGAATTGCTCATGCTGACTGACTTGAACCATGATGACAAAGTCCAGGATGCCTAGATGCCTGTAGCGAGTCAGACAGCTACAATATAGATTGCTCGCTCGCACGTGTACGCCAGATCAACCGAACCCGACAGGCCTGAGCACTGCTGCTACAGCCTGCCGTGCCACATGGTGCCCTGGATCGGCTCACAAGGTATGCAGTCAACAATCTGTCCGCGCAGTAAATGAATCGTCCTCGAATATTTGCGACTGTCTTCAAGCCTCGCGAAGGCCTCGGGCCAGAGTGGACGCGACGCCTCGCCATACAAGAGGTCCTTGGAAGCACTTCAGGGAATTCGGCACGTACCGTCGGGCTATGCCCGCCGTGTCTACGTCAGTAGAGGTCGCTACTATGTGCATATCAATGATATCATCCCCGACGTCCTGCATCTCAGACCGCTGCTCGGTGTGAACATGTTGCTGGCGCGCGATGGCGTTGTTCTGGTGACCGTTGTTGCCATAGTTTCACGCCATTGAACGCGGAACAACAAGCTCCCAGAACGATGGATATTTGCGATATTTAGAAATTGCAGCTGATTGCGTATGTAGGTGTGATTCACACGAAGCGTTCTTTATGTTAGCGTCGCAGTTGTTGCATGCGCGTCCAAACACAACTCAGCCCCCGGCGAGCTTACTAATCATTTGCAAGTACTGCAAGCTGTCGATCTTCTCGAACAATGTTGGTTTACAAAGTCTGGCCCGGCGCTGACCTGAATGCGCTTGAGATCCAGTATCCAAAGACGCTTGGTCAGGTCAGCACCATCGATATCGATGAGTCTTCTGCGCCCCACACCCGCACGACATATCCTGGCCGCCGGTCGCAACTGGTTTACAACGTTTTTTATTCCGCAAAGTAGTAATTCTGTCTCACTTCAGTTTGTTGAAGCTTTGGAGTCCTGCATTGACATGGATCTGCATGCACCGAAGTACGTATGTTTGCCAATGGTACAAGGTACGTCGTTGCTGTAAACGCGTTGACGGTCCACTCACTGCTTGCATCCCCTTTGTTAGATGACTCGCGTTTTTAAAAGCTGATGCTGCGCAACACGAGCGCGGGAGCATGCTGCACATCTGTGGTGAATCCGGCACATGTGGAGAGCGCCTCAGCTCAATTGGAAATGCCACCGGCATAAGGCTGGTCACAATACCTGGCACTGGGCTTGTTTGGAATGTAGCCTGGAGCAAGGTTGTAGCCCATTTCTTGTTGGTTTGCCCTCTCATCGGCAGTGGGTCATGGTTCCAGCGCTACCTAAATATCTGTTTGTGTACGGCATTCGGCCATGGTGAATGTGTTTGATGCATTGCCATGAATCGTACCTTTGTGTTCTACCACCTTGTCACGCATGCCTCTGTAACGTATCTCTCAGCACTACCAATATCCATCACGTGGTGCTCAGGCGAACTGGCGAGGCGCACCTTGCATCTAACATCGACTGCAAGCTGAAACATCACGCAGGCACACGCACATGGTATACATGTCCGGAAATCTCATGACACAGCGTGGATGCACCACAGCTGAGTCCGCCACGGATGCTGCCTAGATCTGGCCGCTTGAGGTGTCATGAGATCTGTGCTGCACCATTTCATGTGAACGATGCAGCAGCCGGCACAGCTGTGTAATGTGGCGGGCTTAACGGTGCTGCATCCCTGACTTCTGTACACCCAGTCTGCTTAATCTCAAAGTTTCACACGATTTGTTTATGTTCATGAACGCGAGGCCCCTACAGCGATTCTTTTGTAGTCTATCATAAAGAAGAAACGGAACGCCTGCGTCTATATTCACATCCGGCCGCCGGCGCCATCAAGGTGCCACACGCTCGACGCGTGCTTCTGGTGCCCACACCTGCGCCTGCCCTGTACATGATCTTGTATATGTTGCCGATTGCTGCCAGCTGCTTACTGGGATTCGGTTGCTTGCTTGTTTTCCGTTGCCCTCGCTGCCAGGCTCTTACGTTGATCTCCGTATATCAAACACATGCATCTGCCCCTTTCAGAGCACACTCGCACACAGCTGAACGTGGGCAGGCTCTTACCCAAGCTTCTGTGTTCCGCATGCAGGCACCCGCGCTCATGGTGCTGCACGCAGGCACCCGCGCTCCCCACGCATGCTCCCCACGCATGCTCCCCACGCATGCTCGCCCCCGCGCTCATGGTGCTGCACGCAGGCACCCGCGCTGCCCACGCATGCTCCCCACGCATGCTCCCCACGCATGCTCCCCACGCATGCAGGCCCCCGCGCTCATGGTGCTCACCGTGCTCGGCCGCCGATGCATGCGGTGACGCGGCTAGTGGCGCTGCTCTACGGTGCCCTGGCGGCGGCGACCGCCGCTGCCAGCGGCATGCATATGGCCATGCAGCCCGGGGAGCTGGGCAACGAGAACAGGCCTTCAGTGCGTCCCTGCCACTCCTGTAAGTGTCCTGCTGCCGTTCCGCCACTCACTGACCTGTGACAGCAGGCCAGCTTGACCCAGGGCTGAGAGAGCAGAGCGGCGCGTTGGATTAGTTTCTATGTGCATTTCTATGTGTGGTGACCCCCGCTGCCACAGCGCACTGCCGCACCATGACCTAATGTGCATGCTTGCATAGTGAGAATCCACACATGAATGCATGGTGTGGTTGTATCAGTTGTGCCGGTTCGTTGTGGCTTTTCGCCTGGGACTGTTGCTGCTTGTTGCTGTCTGCGTTCCGGCTGTTGCCCTCGCTGCCGGGCTCTTGCGTTCATCTCCGTGTAACACATGAATGCATGTTGCAGCAGATCGGCGCCCCAGGCGATCCCGATGTGAATGTGCATGTGTGCATGGTCATGGGTTTCCGTCGTCTGCTGGTGCGACACCACAGTCCCAGGCCCCCATCAGGCACCGTCTCATGATGTCTTCACACGTCACTTTGTCAGACGGGCACAAGCCTTCTTCTCGGCCAGGACATACGCAAGCCGTTGGTGTGCCTGGCACATCCGACCTGATCACAATCAGCGCGGAAGCTTCTGGAGGTCGCCACACGGCCCGCCATGCATGCAGGTGTGCGGCCTGCCACGCATGCCCGGCGTCTGCGTGTCCGAGCCGCTGCCGTGGTACTTTGACGACTTCCTGCACATCTGCCGCCACTACCGCCACGGCGGCTGCAACCACAACGACAACCACTTCAAGTCGCGGGAGGACTGCGAGGCGACGTGCGACGGCCCGGGCGCCAAGGTGTGCGGCGTGCCGATCGCGCACGGCAAAGCGTGCGCGGGCGGCAGTGCCCCCGGAACGTACTACGCATTCAGCGCTGACCTGGGGAAGTGTGTGACGTTTCTGTTCAAGGGCTGCGGGGGGAACTCGAATCGCTTCGACACGATGCGGGGGTGCGTGTATGTGTGTAGCTATAAAAGCGAGGATGAGGCGGGCGGGGGCGCTTTGCTCGCAGCTGAAAGCATTGGGGCTCTAGGCCAGTAGTGCGTGTTGCCATAATGCACGCACTAATAGTCAGTGTTGCCATGGAGGGTGTGTGATAGTTGTGGCAGTTATGCAGAGTAGATGAGTGCATTCACGTACACAGTGCACATGTGTATCCAGAGGTGGATTCTGTACGGACGGCAAATGTAAATGTAAATTCAATGTGATTAATCTATGCTGCGTAGGGCAACGTGCATATGCGTTGCTCCAACTGTGGCATGGCACGCAGCCAGGCGGGTGTTTCAATACAATCCAGCGCTCTGACTGCAGTGGATACGCTGATGTGTTGGTATTATGCATGCCGCCGCCGAATCTGGTCGGGGCTTGATCGTCCATTGAAGCATCGCTGTCGTGCACTGCCAGAGTGCCACTGTGCATTTCGCCTGGTGCAACCACTGCTGGGGCATACCGCCAGCCAGCAGGTG
>JALKAD010000183.1:217227-229234 GCA_024500015.1 Ulva compressa
GGTTTACAAAGTCTGGCCCGGCGCTGACCTGAATGCGCTTGAGATCCAGTATCCAAAGACGCTTGGTCAGGTCAGCACCGTCGATGAGTCTTCTGCGCCCCACAACCGCACGACATATCCTGGCCGCCGGTCGCAACTGGTTTACAACGTTTTTTATTCCGCAAAGTAGTAATTCTGTCTCACTTCAGTTTGTTGAAGCTTTGGAGTCCTGCATTGACATGGATCTCCATGCACCGAAGTGCGTATGTTTGCCAATGGTACAAGGTACGTCGTTGCTGTAAACGCGTTGACGGTCCACTCACTGCTTGCATCCCCTTTGTTTAGATGACTCGCGTTTTTAATAGCTGATGCTGCGCAACACGAGCGCGGGAGCATGCTGCACATCTGTGGTGAATCCGGCACATGTGGAGAGCGCCTCAGCTCAATTGGAAATGCCACCGGCATAAGGCTTGTCACAATATCTGGCACTTGGCTTGTTTGGAATGTAGCCTGGAGCAAGGTTGTAGCCCATTTCTTGTTGGTGTGCCCTCTCATCGGCAGTGGGTCATGGTTCCAGCACTACCTAAATATCTGTCTGTGTACGGCATTCGGCCATGGTGAATGTGTTTGATGCATTGCCATGAATCGTACCTGTGTGTTCTACCACCTTGTCACGCATGCCTCTGTAATGTATCTCTCAGCACTACCAATATCCATCACGTGGTGCTCAGGCGAACTGGCGAGGCGCACCTTGCATCTAACATCGACTGCAAGCTGAAACATCACGCAGGCACACGCACATGGTATACATGTCCGGAAGTCTCATGACACAGCGTGGATGCACCACAGCTGAGTCCGCCACGGATGCTGCCTAGATCTGGCCGCTTGAGGTGCCATGAGATCTGTGCTGCACCATTTCATGTGAACGATGCAGCAGCCGGCACAGCTGTGCAATGTGGCGGGCTTAACGGTGCTGCATCCCTGACTTCTGTACACCCAGTCTGCTTAATCTCAAAGTTTCACACGATTTGTTTATGTTCATGAACGCGAGGCCCCTACAGCGATTCTTTTGTAGTCCATGATAAAGAAGAAACGGAACGCCTGCGTCTATATTCACATCCGGCCGCCGGCGCCATTTCTCTTTCAAGGTGCCACACGCTCGACGCGTGCTTCTGGTAACCACACCTGCGCCTGCCCTGTACATGTTCTTGTATATGTTGCCGATTGCTGCCAGCTGCTTACTGGGATTCGGTCGCTTGCTTGTTTTCCGTCGCCCTCGCTGCCAGGCTCTTACGTTGATCTCCGTATATCAAACACATGCATCTGCCCCTTTCAGAGCACACGTGTGCACACTCGCACACAGCTGAACGGCCCCTGGGACCGGTGCCTCGCGGCTTCGGAGATGGCCGTAGCGCGCGGCTGCGCGCCCGTGTAGCCTGATGGTGTCGGGTAGGCGCCCGCCAGTGGGCCTGGAGCGTGCTGACTGTGTTTGGGGTGCGCATGGAGTGTGTGGTACTGCGCGGTGCTGCGCTCGGTTCATGCGTTGTTTGTGTGTGTCTGTGTGTGTATGTGTGTGTGTGTGTGCATGCGCGTGTGTGTGTTCGCTTTCATGGCAGCGCAAGTTTGAGCGAAATCGTTCTGGCATTAGCTCGTGCGGAGAGTAGCCTTGGTACTTGCGATGGGCTGTCTGCCTTTTTGCGTGTTGCCTGGTCTGTTGCCTCGGCGCTGCTGGGTCCTAGATTTATCACCGTGTAACACAGCTGAACGTGGGCAGGCTCTTAAGGCGCAATCGCGGACCGTACGCGATGGCCGCGATCAGCGCACTAAACCATATTAAAGCATCAACATGCAACCTGAGAAACGGAATAGCTGCTCGCACGTCGGTCTAGTGCCGTTTCGTCACTGATATTGACTCTGACGACGACCCACTCGCCTGAAACTGACACCGAAGAAGAGCATGCCATACTCGAATATACGTCCGCTGAAAACCCTCGACTTGCACAATTCGGTCAGATAGGCCTAGAGTACCTGCTCTGGCGCGAATTTGATTGAGATCGAGTAGACTGGTTGATCCATGGCTGCAGTCACAGTGCACTGTGGGCAATCACGACCGGCCAACACACAAGGTTGACTGCGCAGCATGTTCATGAACATACTGATACCTTTCGTGTGTCATTTGGCCGCGCGGATGCGGTGATCGCGGTGTTGCAGTACGGTCTGTGGTGCGGTCTGTGGTGCGGTTCGTTTTGAGGTACCGTCTGAACACCGTCATTCGGGGTTCAGATCGTACCACGAAACGAACCGCACCACGAATGACCCTTGGACCTCTACCGCTGTCAGAACTAAATATTTCGATAAACGGACTTCACCACGCTTCATAAAACATATATATTTGTTAGATCATTGTGTTCCGCGCGTGTTTTTGTGATTTTTTCTTGTCGGCAGCAGTCCCGCTAAACACGGCCTTACCCAAGCTTCTGGTTTTCGCATGCAGGCACCCGCGCTCATGGTGCTGCACGCAGGCACCCGCGCTCCCCACGCATGCTCCCCACGCATCCTCCCCACGCATGCTCCCCACGCATGCAGGCACCCGTGCTCCCCACGCATGCTCCCCACGCATGCTCCCCACGCATGCTCCCCACGGATTGCCCCCACGCATGCTCCCCACGCATGCTCCCCACGCATGCTCCCCACGCATGCAGGCACCCGCGCTCCCCACGCATGCTCCCCACGCATGCTCCCCACGCATGCAAGCACCCGCGCTCATGGTGCTCACCGTGCGCGGCCGCCGACGCGTGCGGTGACGCGGCTAGTGGCGCTGCTCTACGGTGCCCTGGCGGCGGCGACCGCCGCTGCCAGCGGCATGCATATGGCTGCGCAGCCCGGGGAGCTGGGCAACGAGAACAGGCCTTCAGTGCGTCCCTGCCACTCCTGTAAGTGTCCTGCTGCCGTTCCGCCACTCACTGACCTGTGACAGCAGGCCAGCTTGACCCAGGGCTGAGAGAGCAGAGCGGCGCGTTTGATTAGTTTCTATGTGCATTTCTGTGTGTGGTGACCCCCGCTGCCACAGCCGCACTGCCGCACCATGACCTAATGTACATACATGGATAGTGAGAATCCACACATGAATGCATGGTGTGGTTGTATCAGTTGTGCCGGTTCGTTGTGGCTTTTCGCCTGGGACTGTTGCTGCTTGTTGCTGTCTGCTTTCCGTCTGTTGCCCTCGCTGCCGGGCTCTTGCGTTCATCTCCGTGTAACACATGAATGCATGTTGCAGCAGATCGGCGCCCCAGGCGATCCCGATGTGAATGTGTATGTGTGCATGGTCATGGGTTTCCGTCGTCTGCTGGTGCGACACCACAGTCCCAGGCCCCCATCAGGCACCGTCTCATGATGTCTTCACACGTCACTTTGTCAGACGGGCACAAGCCTTCTTCTCGGCCAGGACATACGCAAGCCGTTGGTGTGCCTGGCACATCCGACCTGATCACAATCAGTGCGGAAGCTTCTGGAGGTCGCCACACGGCCCGCCATGCATGCAGGTGTGCGGCCTGCCACGCATGCCCGGCGTCTGCGTGTCCGAGCCGCTGCCGTGGTACTTTGACGACTTCCTGCACATATGCCGCCACTACCGCCACGGCGGCTGCAACCACAACGACAACCACTTCAAGTCGCGGGAGGACTGCGAGGCGACGTGCGACGGCCCGGGCGCCAAGGTGTGCGGCGTGCCGATTGCCCACGGCAAAGCGTGCGCGGGCGGCAGTGCCCCCGGAACGTACTACGCATTCAGCGCTGACCTGGGGAAGTGCGTGACATTTCTGTTCAAGGGCTGCGGGGGGAACTCGAATCGCTTCGACACGATGCGGGGGTGCGTGTATGTGTGTAGCTATAAAAGCGAGGATGAGGCGGGCGGGGGCGCTTTGCTCGCAGCTGAAAGCATTGGGGCTCTAGGCCAGTAGTGCGTGTTGCCATAATGCACGCACTAATAGTCAGTGTTGCCATGGAGGGTGTGTGATAGTTGTGGCAGTTATGCAGAGTAGATGAGTGCATTCACGTACACAGTGCACATGTGTATCCAGAGGTGGATTCTGTACGGACGGCAAATGTAAATGTAAATTCAATGTGATTAATCTATGCTGCGTAGGGCAACGTGCATATGCGTTGCTCCAACTGTGGCATGGCACGCAGCCAGGCGGGTGTTTCAATACAATCCAGCGCTCTGACTGCAGTGGATACGCTGATGTGTTGGTATTATGCATGCCGCCGCCGAATCTGGTCGGGGCTTGATCGTCCATTGAAGCATCGCTGTCGTGCACTGCCAGAGTGCCACTGTGCATTTCGCCTGGTGCAACCACTGCTGGGGCATACCGCCAGCCAGCAGGTGACGCTGGGGCTTCCTCTGGAGTGAGTGAATACGAAAATGTCTGTCTTAGTGGAGGTCTTAGTGGCTCAGACCTCCGAAATGCGGCACGACTACTCACTTAAGTCAAGTGTTCGACTACTGGTTCTGCCAGCCAGTAATGTCAGTGGAACGCTCACTGCTGTTGAGGGGCACCCCCTTCAGGCGCCTTCGGATGTGCCACTGGCATGACTTGATGGGGTGCGCCTTCCAGCTGTCGTGGCCAGCAGTCTCCTTGTGCTGCTCAGCTACAATATTTTGCTAACAGTCACGCTCTTGCAAGGGCTCGGGACGTGCCGTGCGCAGAGAGATGGCGGGTTTCACAATTCATTTATAATTCCAACCATTGCGGCAGCCAACGACTACGTACTCGCCCGCTACAACAACATTTGGTGAATCCCATGGTGAAGCCCATGGTCTGGCCAGACCATGGGCACGCGGGCAGGCAGGGCCGGGCGAGGCATGGGTGGCCAGGTCGCAGCCGATCGACACTGCCCTCTCAATCTCGCAGACGGCCGGCAACAATCTCACGGACGGCCGGCAACAATCTCGCGGACGGCCGGCAACCCCCGGCCGTGGTGCAGTGCATAAATGCAGTGCATCGCGGCGCAGTGCTGCAGTGCATCGACCACCCGCCACAGGGTGGCACTCCGATCATGCTGCTGGCGCCGGCCAACTGGCGGCTAGCTGATGGTGCGACGTGCATGTGCCGAGTATCTGATGCATACAACGACAGCCGCAGCACGAAGGATGGTTGCAGCCGCGGTTGCAGTACAGGCGCTACTGAGCGGCGTTGAAGTGCCAGCACTGTTCTGTTCACACACATCCGCGGCGGTCCATGAAATGACGACCAGGAGCCAGCGGCAGCACACCTTGTGGTCAAGGTGTGGCGCAAGCATGTGTGGCGCAAGCATGTGTGGCGCAAGCATGTGTGGCGCAAGTACGTTTCACAGGCAGAGTGACCATCTGCTATAGCAGAAGCCAACATGAAGTTTGTGACCTGCAGTGCGTCAACCAGCTGAAGCAGGGCAACTGCACACGGAACACCTTGCATCCAATCATACTAAGCAGCCTTAGGGCTGCTCCAGATATAATCGGATAGGTCTAGATGGCATAGTGCACTGAGTGGTTGTTGGATTGAGTCTACAGTCTGTTCACCGCTGTTTCGATTCTGGCGCGCTGCATGAAGGCTGAGCTATGTGCTGCCGTTATGCAGTTGCAGCCGCTCAGCTGCTGCCATGCTGTGCAGCGTGTGCTGCCTGATTGCTTTGAGCTGCGCGTTGCAACGTGATGAGTGGCATGCATGCTGTGCTAATGGTGAGCTAATTAGCGGCACCCAAGCGAAAATGCTTGACGTGTGGCACTGCGGCCTGCTGCGGTATTGCCATATTGCTCGAATTAATGACAGACTCCTGAATAGACAGCAAGCACAGGCACACATGCAGGCTCGTAAAACTGGATCAAGTCACGAACTAGAATGTTCCCGGGAAGGACCTGGCACATCCTGCTCAGCTGGGGTGTGGTACGATTGCGTGTGAACGCATGTCGCAACAGCTGCGGAATGGCGTACCGGTAAGATACACTTGCACACAGTGGCCAGCATGGTCGTACCGCCTGTGGTGCCAGTCACTGAGGCGTCGAATCTGCATCCGCTTTAAAGGACGCACATATTCGGGTACTGAGTGTACCTACGGACTGTTCCAGGGCGGCACACCGGCCCGGAACGTCTCCTGCCCTCTTTCATGGCATCCAGAAACAACACCGCCACAGTTGGACGAGCGACATGCTGCGACATGCCCGGCAGAAGATTGCTGGAGGGAAGCAGTGGCCGACAGCAGAGACGGCACACCGAACGCACTCTCACCACGTCAATCGATCAGCTACCCAGTCGACTTCAGCTTTGACCTGCCACCTGGAGATGCCACTCCCTCTGTGCCGCAAAAACTGTGGAACATACCACCCGGAGATGCCACTCCCTCTGTGGAACACAACAGTGGCGCAGATGGCACAGCCAACATCAACACGTTCTTTGTCACACTGTTGTCAGCACGGGCAAGGCACAATCGCCATTCGTTCACTCGGAACACATTAGTCAAAGCCGGCTTTGCCATGAGCATAGCTCGACCGGTAATATGCCACATTTGGGCGTCAGCAAGCACCAAAGCAGCGACCACACTGCCTGACCCTGCCAACCCACAGACATGCGAAGGTCAGGCATGTGCAACCCAGCAACTCTCGTTGCACTTTCGCAAATAAGCCCCGGGGTGACCGCGCCAGCGTTTGCATTGGCACCGGGGCGGCCTCTAGAGCCACATCGAGCCAAGCACGGCAGCGCGCCAGCTGGCACGGCACATGCCAGCAGCGCAGCGCAGCGGGCTGACCTATGGCAGCCTCAACCTATGGCTGCATGCCTCTTGCAGAGATATATCACGTGATCACTTGATATACAGCGCTGCCGCGGAATGCACAGCTGCGCATGACCTGACACCAGCCTCGGGTCTCAGGCGCGGCCGTCCATGCCCCTTGATTCCCCAGACAAGGCATGCACGTGCTGGATGGAAGTGGCGAGGCTGCCGCGCTGCCGGGCAGCGCCTACCGTCGGTACCCGCGGTCGCGGTCCCCTCGGTCATCGTACCGACTCCGTTTGTGGTCGCGCTCCCCGTACCGCCACCGCCGGCGCGCCGCCGGCGCCGCCCGGGGGCCCGCGCCGCTCCGGTCGCCGTAGTCCGCTGCCGGTCGCCGTAGCGGTCGTCGCCCCGGTCGCGCTTCGGGCGCCGTAGCGCGGTCGTCGCCCCGTGGGGGACCGCGGCCGCGGTCCCCGTCTCTATAGCCGCCGCCGCCGCCCCGCCGCCACCGCCGCCGCCCCACTCCCCGCCGCGGGGCGGGCCGCGGTCACCATAGCCGCCCCCGGAGGCCCGCTGCCCGCCTCCGTAGCGGTCGAACCGGTCCCGCTCTGCGCGGGGAGCACCGAAGCGGTCGTCCCTTCCCGGAGGGCCTCCGTATCTCTCACGCTCCCGATGGTCGTCACGCGCACCATTCTCTGGCCGGGGCCTGCACACATAACACCGCAGCTCACAGCGATATCAATAGCATCGGCTGTGCAAAGCCCCTGCAATAGCATGGGAGGTCAGCACCTCATGGCGTGGCTGTCTGGCACAGGGTGGCTGTGTGGCATGCCAACTGAAAGCATCGCATTTTATGCAACACAGTGCCTCTGTTGTGTCATTTCGTCCCCAGGAGCCGCATGTTATGGGGTCATGCTGGACGGTTGCCAGCAAGCGGAACAGAAAAAAGCTGTGCCCTGGAAGGCACTGTTTTGGAAAGGACAACACTGTGGCGTCGATTCAAACAGCAGCATTGTCATCACAGCTGCCACAGGTGGAACGCGCCACTGTGTGCGTTCCGCCCATGCAGCTGCAGTTCCATAGTGCATACTGTGTTTCGCCAAGGTGTGCCACCAAAGCCGATTGTCTAGGATCGTGTACAAACCATGTCATCTACATCTACCGAAAGACCGGCTGACGTTGCAAACGACAACACTGCACAGGGCATGGAGCTCATGCCTGGCCTGACCGATTGGATCAGAATGTACAAGGGTCATGTACAGGCGTCATGTACAAGCATCATGTACAAAACAAAAAAGGATGTACACATGAGCAGTAGCCTCATCCAGCCCCGCCCAGCGTTCTCCTAGCTACTTGACACACATCGAGAGCACACTTGCTGGACCGGCGCCAGAAGCGAGGGCGCCAGAAACGCATGCACCCCATGCATGTACAGGAGGTGCCTCATGCACGGCCATCGTGCATCAATACTGTGAATACACTAGGAGCGATGGTGCGACGGTGCAAATTTCATGCAGGTTTGCCGCGCCACTCCAGCCACAACTGGAGCGGCCAAGCCTGCCATGCAGCACAGGGGCCATGTTCACCCATGCGTGCGCACACCTGCTACGGTCGTCCCGATACCTCGAGTCCATCGGCGGGGGCCGCCGGTCGCGGTCGCCGCCATAGCCACCACCGCCAGGGGGCGGCGGCCCCGGCACCATGCGGCCGGGGGGTGCCGCCGGGCCCGTCTTCGCCTGCTTCGCCTTCTCGAGCCGTGACTGCCCGCCCGTGCCGCCGCCTAGCCGCATCGGCCGCCTACAGATGCCACACACTATTTGTCAGTCAACACACACCACACAGCTGCGCTGTGTTGCCTGGCCTGTTGCCTCGGCGCTGCTGGGTCCTAGATCCATCACTGTGTAACACCGATGCGCTGCGACCCTGGCCTGTAACACCTACCACAGCACACAGCAGGCAGGTGTGCCTACAACAGTGTGTTTCAGCACACACGAACAGCAAACACACAGCACACAGCACACGCACAGCTCTGCCCCCAAGGGCAGCCTCCAGACACCCTTGCCAGGGTTGACGCTGACAGCTGACATGTTGTGGTGGCGCATGCAGGAGCCGCGCGCAGGTGGCGCGGCGGTGGGCGTACCAGTCGGTCACAGTGCGTCCGCGTTCCACATCGACGACGCTCCACCGCTCCGACCCCCCGATCTTGACGAAGCCATCCGGGGGGTACGCCTTGTAGGCCGTCTTCATGTCCCCGGCGTGCTGGAACTCGATGAAGGCATACCCGCGGCTCTTGCCAGCGTGGTCCCGCACGAGCTTCATCGAGCGGATCGGGCCGTGCTTCTCAAACTCTGTGTACAGCTCGCTCTCGGTGGTCGCGAAGTCGAGGCGCGACACGAAGAGTGTGCGCATGGCGTCTGTGTCTGCAGCGTTGGGGTCTGACTTGGGGTCATAGGCAGCCTTTGCCGCCTCGAGCTCAGCCGTGTGGTTCAGCTCGCGGTCTTTGGCTTTCGCTTCCCGCCTGCAGCACTGCTGGTGTTCGGGCAGCTGGTGGAGGGTCACTGTGTGGTACATGGCCGCGGACAGGCCGGTCCACTGGATGTGGAGATGCACACGCAGGCTTTGTGAGTGTCGGGAACCACAGAGGAAGGCGGCCGTGCAGGTTTTAAATGAGGATAGATGGCCAGGCTACTGCTGACCAGGCTTGTGGAGACTGGCGCACAACCGACTGAGGGGTCCTTCCGCAACAGCCATCCTACAACGGACATGATGGCATTGAGACGAAGCGTCCCTGGGACAGACAGTGCAGTGTGGTGTCATGAATCCACACACATGCATAGCGAGATTGGCGAAGTGGAAACATCTGTCTGACGGATGGACGCTCCATGGACGTGATTGGCCCTTCAGTTGGTTGATATTGTGTTGCAAGGCACCGGGTACAAAGCGGTGTGCAAAAACCACGACTCTGTGCAGTGCTGTTTCAAGGCGCCAGATAAACGCAGGACAGTCAGCATTACGTGGGCTACCAGTTAGCGGTAAACACTCGCCTGGGGAAGTAGAAAATCCAATGCTGAGCTGCGTGTGCGATTGTGCATGGGTCAATAGTCTTCCATCTGATTGCAGCAGCGGGGCTCGGCTGCATACAAGCTCCCTGGCCAAAGAGGAATAGAAAGCCACAAACAAATCGAGCACGTTATTCATACAATGTTGGTGCAGGTACAGGACGAGGAGGGCACCTTTCTTGGATGCTGGGCTCATCTATACTGACTTGTACATGGTACTCTTTGTTTCTAAACTTCCGATCCTCTTTCTGTGCGATCTCTGACCTGGAAGGCTGATACTCTGGGTCATCTTGATCAGGAAAGTGTGCCACATAGCCGGCTAGGCCGAGAAGGGGCAGGACTGGAGGCTTCTTGTCGATCGGTGGCTTGTACTCCAGGTCTTGTCGGGGATCGAAGAGCTCCAACACCGTCTTCGGGAGCCCCGACTTGGAGATGGCCATATTAACACGTTCATGGTGGCTGAACATGGTTGAGCCGTGCTGCACGCAATTCCAAGAGCCCTACTGGCGCCGCGCGATCAATCCAATGCGGAGCACGTCCTCGTCTGCGCAAGCAGATGCACCTTCGTAGCTACTCAGTCATTAACACTTCGCATGCCCGAGTACGCTTACAGCCTGGAACGGATTGCACTGGCCTTGTGTCGCCAACACAGCATATCGATAAGCACTGAACTTTGACCACCCGCGACGAGGACATGATCAAGAAGCTTCACATACGCCGCAACCTTGAGAGAGCTGTATGATCAAGCGGTGCTGTTCGCGTTGTGCCAATACTTGCAGCCTGCAATTGTGCCTGGTTATCGAGGTTCCGTCAAGTGGAGCGCAATCTCTGTATACATCCGCGCGCCGGTAAAGCCTCTGAGCCACGCCATGGATCGCGCCAGGACATATGCAAGATGTCTTGGGATATGCATTCCACTACCGGAATTACTGAACAGTTCCTGATGCTACCAAACGCGACCGCGTGGTCAACATCAGGGCTGCGAGACGTGGGTACATTCATTCATTCCATTGTTGCGCCACCCGCGAGACATTCGACAACAGCTGCAGTTAATTCTGCTTTGGCGTCACCTCCTGTCCCTCAACAACGATATCTCATCGCTTTAACAGCAGCGGGCGGCTCTCCTTAGTCCACACGGTACTATAAGCGTGAGCATGTTTATGATCCGAATACATATATCCATGTCGTCTGCATGCCTGTTTTGGGTGCCAGGAGCAGCGACAGCTCGGGCTTAGCGCAACGGTCCACGCGCAGTTGACATGTGACTCTAAACAGTGCGCTCAGCACACGCAAGAGCCGTCCAAACCTCAGAAACAATGCAAGGCGGCGTTACTTAACAACGCGATCGTTCGCCATGGCGTATCGCGATCAGTGTTGGGATCGGCTGCCTCGAATTGCAGACAACAACGCTGTGCTCGCACGGCGAGCAGCGCAGAAGAGGTCACAGCCTATTGTACTCACATATTGCAATGCTTTGAAGAGTTCTGGTAAGTCTCTTCGGCCGCCTGGCAGCACGGCATCAGTGCATTGCCAGCACAAACCTGCGTCCAAGATGTTGGTGATCAAGACCAGCTTTGTGCCTGATCGATCGCTTGTCGGAGTTGGTAGTGTCAGTGTGTTGACTTAAGTCATCAACGGTGTCAGTTTCGAACACAAGCGTGCTTACAACATCAACTTTGTACGTCGCCCGTGTCGCGTTAGCTCTGACGTCACCCACTGATGTAGCCGCGACGCGGGGTTTGTCACTTCTGATCAACCAGCTGGGCCCTCTGCATTGACCCAACAAATGAGTGCAATCCAGCTATGATCCATGTAACCACCGGCGAGGCTGCCCCACAGGCACTCGCATGCACCGCTCGCTCCGTGCAACCTCACATGAACACCTCTGCCTACCCATATTGCAGCATTGTGTTGGTTGGCTCCACTACCTGGCACGCGCACGTCTGACCGGGAAGGCGTTCATGTTCTGTCAGCTCTCGCTGGCCAGTAGTGCCCCTCTCGGAGGAAGATATGCCACCAAAACGTCCTAAGAGGAAAGCTGCTATTGAAGCTACCGCGCGTTTTGGAGCCGACAGGAATCGCAACACAAGACGAGGAGCACAACGGGTTACACCGCCAGTCGAAGCCACCCCCAGCGACAAGCCGGACGAGGCGCCAGCAGCTAATTTCGACGAAGGCAATATCGCTATGAAAGCCGAAGAAGGCCACACAGAGCCAGAGGAGGG
>JALKAD010000183.1:230045-240527 GCA_024500015.1 Ulva compressa
GTGCTGTCAGACTCATCTGGTTCTGGACTCCAAGTATGTTTTTGATTGTTGACGTGCATGCTATTGCCGTGCAGGTGATGGACGTTCTGGGACCGTCGTTGTGGGATGTGTGGAACTCACAAGGTCAAATCATGTCATCGGAGATGGTGGCCTGCATTGCTGTCGAGGCAGTGCACATCCTGAAGGACCTCCACTCCAAAGGATATGTACATGGGGATGTCAAACCAGAGAACTTCTTGCTAGGCCAGCCGACTACGGCTAATGAGAAGAAGCTCTTCTTAGTGGACCTTGGTCTAGGTGAGCACACCGCAGTCCACATGTACTTGCGGCTTGTCATCGTCCTTCATCCTCCTGCCTGTTCCCTGCCATGCCTTCTTTTCTCCATCTTTATGCCATCGCACTCTGAAAATTTTAGACTGACCGCATTGCACAGCCTTCTGCATGTATCAAAGGGAGTCTGACCTCGAATTTCTGGGCACACAGCGACATGATTCTTGGTCAATGTCCGACTCCCCATGCAAGCAAGCATGAGCTGCACACAGGCTGGCCATGGAACAAAGTATACGCTCTCCGTGCACAATGCTAGCCATTTCTTGTGCCTGCTCCTATCAATGAATGTGTGTCTTTCTGTCTGTCTGTGTTTGTTAACATCTGTCAACCCAAACCCACCAGCCGCTGGCTCCCACAGCAGCAGCTCCTGGCAGCTCCACACCTCCTTGAAGGCTTAATGCCGTCGTGAGTGACGCCTGTGTGAGCAAAGCAGAAGTATCTCTGCGCATGCAGCAACGAGGTGGAAGGACTTCGTCTGCAGCACGCATGTGGAGTACGACCAGCGACCGGACGTGTTTCGGGGCACTGTGCGCTATGCGAGCGTGCACGCCCACCTTGGCCGCACGGCATCTCGCCGTGATGATCTTGAATCGCTCGCATACACTCTCCTCTTCCTGCTAAAGGGCCGCCTGCCCTGGCAGGGCTACCAGGGAGACAACAAGGGCTTCCTCGTCTGCAAGAAAAAGATGGCCACCAGCGCTGACATGCTCTGCCGCTACACCCATCAGGCATTCCGCCAGGTTCGTCCCGTGCCCTGGGCCGCCCGGGTGGCCTGAGTTCCAGGGTCGTGTCCGGTTGTGATTTGTCGGGCAGTCCTGAAGCGGTCTGCCTGAGAAGCGGCTGTCTTTTGAGCAGGTTAGACCGTTTTTGGTTCAGGAGTACCAATTACTGCATTGGTCTTGTAGTAGCTAGTTCAGTATATTGCTGTTCAACGTTGGAGGATTGACAACATGTCACGGGCCCTGTTCATGCTGTGGGGTGTCGAATGGGCCGTAGCGTCAACATAACAAGAGGAATTTACAAGGGGCAGTTTGTGTAGTTCACCGAGGCTGTGGTCAACCTCAAGTTTGATGAGGAGCCAAAGTACGAGGCGTACATCCGCCTCTTTGAGGGACTCTGCGGGCCGCGCTCGCAGCGCCCGATTCAGACGCTCAACGTCGTCCAGAAGGTCGGCTCAAAGCGGCCCCGTGACCCCAATGACGAAATCTTCCTGGACTCGACTGGTGCACCAAAGAAAAAGGTGTGGGCGTCCTCGACAGCTCCGTGTGCTTATGAGCGAGCGTGCTGCTGTTGTAAAGCACTTCCGGAGCAACCGAACGGCTGTTCCCATGAAGCCCTAGTTCCACAACACAGGCCAAAAAATCTTATGTTTGGACCAATCATCCTTTGGCATGTCTGGCACGCTGCTGTTATCCAACCACACAGGTGGTGCAATGCTTGGCCGTTGTTAGGTACTCCTGGCCCGCATCACATGTCCCATCAGCCTCATCAGCCTCATGCACATTACATGACATCACACAGCCTCACACAGATCACATAGCATCACACAACATTAAAGCCATGCCATGTGTTGGCACATGTGCGCCAAGTAGCTTTCAGACTCCTCTGCAGCATGAAAAGTACACAATCTATGTGGCAACAACCTGTTGTCAAGATAGCACACAAATGAATACACAGATGTACGCACAAGTGAGCATACATCAACATGCCATGAGTGTCGTTGCAGGTGCGGCTGGGGCTGCCGGCGACGCAGTGGATCACGGTGTATAACGCGCACCGGCCGATGAAGCAGCGGTACCACTACAACGTCGCCAATGTGCGCGTCGAGCAGCACGTCGTCAAGGGCAACGACGATGGCCTCTACATCTCCAGCGTCGCCTGCTGCCAGGTGCGGCCCCCCTTTTTTTGTGTGTGTGTGTGTGTGTCCCTACTCCGTGAGAAAAGCTTCCGAAGAGTCTCAGATTATGCGTTGGGAAGCCCCAATGCATGGCGGCACCTCGCCTGCATGACTGTGCACACCGCGGGCTCCACCACCTGCTACTACATCTGTGGATCGTTTGCTCTTGTCACAAGAGCCTGGTGGGATTGTGCAACTCATGATGGCGCCTGTTGTGGTATTGTGTGATGCATTGTGACGCCTCGCCTGCGTCACTGTGCACACTGAAGCCTCCACCACCGTTTGTGCACATGCGTTGTCATCTCTGTGAAGCTCACTGTTTGTGTTCCGTTACTGAGATGCGTGATAGCCTCGGCGGATCCGAGTCATGCAAGCATGCGGTACAATGAACCGGACAAACAGCCACGTGTGCATGTGGCACCTCGCCAATGGCACTGTTCACAACGCCGACTGGATACCTGCTACTGCGTTCTTCTGTGGCTCATGCGGTGCAGACTGGGCAACCGGTCAGTCGCTTACATTGCTGTCGCAATGGGAGCACCTGGCAGGTTGCAATCATCAGCATCATCATCGGCACGGGACCGGGATGCTGGTGTGGGCAGTTGGCTTGCTTGCTGTGTTGGCCGGGTTGCTACTCGTACCACACCTTTGCTCGCTATTGAATCGGTTCTGTTGATGCCATTAACGATGTGCCAATGCATCGCAGACACGCCTATTTCAACCAGCTCGTGCCGGTGCTGCTTGTTGCTGCCTGCTTGCTGGGTCTTGGTCGTGTGCTTGACTTGTGAGCCAGGAAGCAGGCCTGATGTGGTGGTTGTCCGGTGCAGGAGCTGTGGGCACTGATCATGGACGCTGGTACGGCGTACACGGCGCAGACGTACAACCTGACGGCACAGTTCCTGCCGAAGGAGTGGATCATGGAGAAGTGGGAGGAGGGCTTCTATATCACCGCCATGGCCGGCAGCAACTCGGGCTGGTCTCTCGTCGCGATGAGCAAGGGCACCCCGTACACCCAGCAGTCGTACAAGGTGTGTACTCAGGGGGTTTTTTTTTCCATATGTGTGCGTCGTGTGCGTCAGGCCTGTTAGATGCACCCGGAGCACGTGTTTCTGGTGGCAACACCTCCGGTCGCTGCAGCAGATCTGTGCTTGATTGAATGTGAGACTGTGGTTGCCTTGGTGGTGCAAGCTGCAGATGCATATCATGCTCAATCACCTCCTGTGCTGGCATTTCTGTATTGAGCAACGTCTCAGCATGCTTCCAGGCAAAACCGTTAGCTTAGGGTATGTATCGACTGGTGCATGCTCACACAGTGTGAGGAGGCGAGTGCCGAAGTACAACGCCACCCACCAGTGCAGATTAAGCAATGCACCCCTGTCGATAGGCCGTCATCTGCAATGTCTGCTCTAGGCGTGTGATCTGCTGATTCACATGCCTACTAAGTGTGCATCAGTAATGGTGAACAGCTCTGTTGGTGTCAGGCAGCACTGCCGGAGAGTCACACAATCACTGTCTCGTAGTTAGCGGTTCTTCTCTGCAGGTGTCCGACTCATTCCCATTCAAGTGGATCAACAAGAAGTGGAAGGAGGGCTTCCATGTCACAAGCATGGCGACAAGCCACCTGCGGTGGGCGGTCGTGATGAGCCGCAATGCTGGCTTCATCGACCAGTGCGTGGAGCTTGACTTCCAGTACCCTAGCGAGGGCATCCACCGCCGCTGGGACGGGGGCTTCCGCATCACCTCCTGCGCCTCCACGCCGGACCAGGTGTGCCTTGGTGTTGTGTTGTCTGTGCCTCACGCTTTCCTTTCCTTAGCTAGCTTGGTCTAGCCGGGAACTAGATAAATCAGACCTAATGGCTGTTGCTGAGTTTTTCAGCAGCTCAGCTCAGCTAGAGTTAAAATAGAGTGGATGAGGCCTGCCATGGCAGCCACTGCTCGCAACCATTGCTTCTTCTTGTTGTTCACGGCCTATAAAGGCAGATTGAAGCAGCTGGTGCGGATGTGTGGTGGCATAATCGAGGCGTGTTGCTTGGATGTGTTATGTGCTGTTGCAGCGGTGCAGCGACTGTTGTGTCGTGGTCTGGGATAAGATGACTCAGTGGTCCTGATTGGAAGTGCGTTGTTCTGCAGACGGCGCTCATTCTCAGCATACCGCGCCGGAGGCCGGTAGATGAGACTCAAGAGACCCTTCGGACAAGCGCCTTCCCATCAACACACATCAAGGAGAAATGGGCGAAGAATCTCTACATTGGGGGCATTACATATGGACGTACAGTGAGCTAGGCGTCTGGCCGATTCAATCCGCTGTACACATGTGCTGCATTGATATGCGGCCCTGGTGTGGCATGGCGTATGGGGAGATGCGATGCCATTGTCAGGGCCCAAGCAGTGCATCGTGCATCATGAGTATTCTGGCGAGCGCAAGCGAGCAGTTCTGCATGGTTCAACATAGATCAGGCATGCGAGTTGCTTTCTATGTGCTCGTTGTCGATCTTGGAGGTGAGGCTTCTGTATGACAGAGGGCCAGTGTACGGATATGTGGTATTTTTCTCAGAAGATTGGCATATTTCTGCGTGAACGGGGCCTGTGGCGTTGCTGCAATCCTGCCCGTTTATCCAGTTGAGAATGTCGCTGCACTTGTCCATAGCATTGAAGTAGATGGATACGACCACTCTGGGCTGCATGTGTCCTGGAGACAATGTATACTGATTTATTCCCCACTATGGTAAACGTGCTTTGTTCCTGCGTTGTGTCTCCATGTCTGTCCGGTGCCACATACTGGACGTAGACGCAACCAGTACACAAGCACCGATGTGATATGGGCATGGCTCAACCACGGCGAATTCCATTCAATGTGTTCACGGGATTACACACATGACGGAATCCCTGGATCAGTGTGCCATTGCAGCATTATATCACCAGTTGCATTCATGCTCATCTGCCTTCAACGGACGGTTTGTTGGTGATGAGATAGTCAGCTAGGAACTGGAAGGGGTCATCTGGCTTCGTCCGCACCAGCTCCCTCATGCCTTGCCTGAGTGCTGGTACAACCGAATCCTCCAAATACTTGCGCACCCTTTCACGCCCTGCAACATGTTGACTGGCACTTTATATCTGAGTTCTGCGCGGCAAATATGAGAAGATGCCCTTCATATAGGCTGCCACATCATGTGCTCTGACGTATACACTGTACCACACCTCGCATGGTTTCCGTCTTGCCGTACGAACGTGCTTTCTCAGCACCAGAGTCGTTCTTGCTGTGCACTGCAGCAATTGGAGATGAGACTGGACTGTCTCCATCGTCATGGACAGACACAACATCAAGGCCACCATCTCCAGCACTGTTGTGTGTCGGGGTCTCAGCATCACCATTCTCGGCTTCGACAGGAGGTACTGCAGGAGCATCTTCAGGAGGAGCATCAGCTTGTGGCGGAGGTGCATCACCGGGTTCAGTGGTCTCAGTGTTGACAGGGCTGCCCTCCTGTACCACTTCCTGTGCAGCTTCCTGTGTGGTGTCGTTATCTGCAGGTTCTGCCTCCGCAGCTGTACCATCATTGCCTGCTGACTCAGAGCTCATGGGTCCATCGGGCAGGGCGTCCACATCCTGCTCTGGTGCATGTTCAGTGACAGGGGTCTCATTTCCATTCCCTAGTTGTTCAGATGATGCAGCATTGGGGGCGGTTTCCTCAACAGCAGTTGCAGGGTCGTCAACTGTGTTGTCTGCGACGACTGTCTCCACAGGAGCCTCCTGTTCACCAGTTGCATCCTCACTGACAGTGGGTGCTTGTGCGGTGGCTGCAGCCTCTGTAGCGGCAGCCTCTTCAGCAACGGCGGCAGCCTCAGGAGTGTGAGACGCTTCAGCAACAGTATCGGCTTTTTCAGTAACAGTGCTCTCCTCTGTGACAGCAGTTGTATCCTCCGCAACACCAGCAGCCTTTTCAGTGACAGCAGGAGCCTCTTCTGCAGCAGCAGTGCCCTCGTCCGTGACAGCAGTAGCCTCTTCTGCAGCAGCAGTAGCCTCCTCCGAGACAGGAGGAGCCTCTTCTGCAGCAGCAGTGCCCTCTTCAGTGACAGCAGTAGCCTCCTCCGTGACAGCAGCGGCCTCTTCTGAAACAGCATTAACTTCCTCTGCAACAGCATCAGCCTGCTCAACGACAGCAGTAGCCTCTCCTGTGACCGCAGTAGCCTCCTCCGTGACAGCAGTAGCCTCCTCCGTGACAGCAGTAGCCTCCTCAGTGACAGCAGTGGCCTCTTCTGTTACAGCAGGAGCTTCCTCTGCGACAACATCAGCCTGCTCAATGGCAACAGCACTCTTGTCTGTCACAGGCGTGTCAACTGCGCTGGCAGTCTCATCTTTTGCAGCTGTCTCCTCAGTCGCACTGGCTTCTGACGCAACGGCAGCCTCCTCTGCAGCCAACATGTTTGGTTTGAAACGTGGTATACCAGTGGCATCATTGTCCTGCTGGACAGCGGGCTGTTCCGCACCATGCGCCGGTGGTTCTGTGGAGTCTGGGGCTGGCGACGGAGGCGCTTCAGAGGCAATCACATCATCTACCACTGTTTGCTCAGACGGATGGTCAACTTGCGCATCTGCAGCTTCTGCTGCAGCAGAGTCTGGGGCCTGGTCAGCTGCTGCGGATGCTGCTTGCTGCTCATCCCCGACATCTGAAGGTTTCCCAGCCTCTGCTTCGGGTGTCACCTCATTGGGTGCGGTTTCCTCTGCATTGCAGTCAGTAGGGTCACGCTCCGCTGATACAGTTGGGGCGTCCCCCGTGGAAGAATCAGCAATACCTGGCGCAGAAACGTTTGTGTTGATCTCAACGTGAGATTGTGTGTGTATTCGTCACGCAAGCGCAGCCAGCCGTGACCACTCGTAGCTGTCAACAGGCAACTCCAGAGTAATCAGTTGTTACTGCTATCAAGCGCACTGACGTACCTGCAGTAGGATCATTAGCTGCCACTGGGTCACTGGACTCGGTTTTTGCCTCCTCAACTGGCGGATTGAGTTCTTCCTCGGCACCGATCGCTGGAGACGAATCTGCGACTGCATCCATGACTTGGGCGGGTGTATCAGGAATGTCGGCTTCCGACTGCATCACGAAACTGAAGATGTCACACTTGCATACTCAGGGAAAGACGATATTCTGTTGCCGAGCGCGGTGCCACCCACACGGTGGTGAATGCACAACAAGCACGCGAACGTCTGACACAGTGCAGCCCTATCAGCCTACATGAAGCCGAGAACGAAATGACCACAGGCAGAGGTTCTTAGGATAACGAGGTCCTGCGGTGAAGCGGATTTGACAAAACGAGGTGCATGTACACAACGGAACCATCAGCAGACGCTATCAAACGTCATCCAGATCTGTCAAAGCATCCCTCAGAAGGACGCTTTGCATGGCATGGACTTCTCTCGCGTATCGCAGACTTGACATGACTCCTCGCGCTGCCGAGACATGTGGTCGCAAAGGATCACAAAATAGACATGTCAGTACAGTGCAGCGGACAACATAGTTTTTGTTGATTGACATAGCAAATTGAATGTGCCGTGGCAACGCAATGGCGCGTACCATCTTCTCCTCACCACAGACCGATAGTGACACAAGATCCAAATCGATGGAGCACAGAGAATACGTCCGTGAACACAAGGTAGCCAGCACACAGCTGCACGAGTGATATACATTGTTGAGGCATAGCTGTCATCGCGATGCATCCGCTGCTCCCAGGCCTATACCATTGGGCGCTTCGGCAAAGCTAGTTAGCCCCTCTCACCACATTTGCCACACGTGTTGCACGCGCTGTCTGCATGCAAAGACTCTGGAATCGGGGAGTGGCGAGCAAGCAGGTGCATGCGAAAGCTTGATACATCGCACACAAAGTACTGCGACCTATTTTCATACTTTGGGCAGTGCGGCTCGATTTCAACCTGTTTGCGTTGTACAGACTGCTCAACTCTCATTCATTGTTGCGCAGATTTCAACAGGACACCCACTCGCTGCATGCTGAACAAATGAAGGACACATAAATCAATAGCCATCAAGTGTATCTGTACATAGGTGAAAGTCAAGTTTGCGTAAAGATGCCATTGTGACCAGCTGCCCGCATGCCTGTTCAGGTTGGACTACATCTCACTCTGTTTGGCTTTGCGGAGCTCTGTAGATGATACATCTAATCGAAATTGAGACTCTGGAATTCCGCGAAACCTCACCCCAATGTGCTTCAAGACATCAGGCATGTCGATGTCCTCTAATCCCAAGAAGCGGCCTGAACTCCCATCTACCCGGCCACCAACTATGAATCCACACCCAGCAGCATGAAGTGCAGCAAAGTCTGCGGCCATGCAGGCTTCAGAATCCCTATAATACTTTGGCATCACTATCCTGACAGCTGTATCGTAGCCAAGCACAAACTGTGCTCCTGGGAAAAGCTTGGCCTTCAACGTGTACAAAGACGCATCTGTCATAACGACTGCAAGGCCTTGCTGCTGAAAGTGTGCAAGGCGATTGGAGATCTCTTCAACCGAGATGGCTCCCTTGTCCGCATTTCGGACACAGAGCTCGAACATGCACCGTACATCCTCTCCGACAGCTTTCTCTGCAGCGTCAAGCAAGGTCCTGCACAGCACCTGCGGGATTGAATTCATTGCCCATATCAGCCACCATAGAGACGTCTGTGTCCTTGGCTAACCCATTCAACATGCCTTCCTGAAGAACAAAACCACGGGCGGGCCAATGTGTAGCTAGCTACATATCTGTCGACAGCGTGGTTGCTTTGCACGCGAGGGCAACAACAGATGATTGCCACCAAGGCTTTAACATGGTGTTCGACTGTTGTGCACATGTCATGTCACTGTTGGAGAGCAATGGCAAGTTTGGCACGCTCCTGACGAGCGAGGCCACCAAGGGCTACGATGCAGAGCACCTTTTCCTGCTCACAGCAAAATGCACCATTACATTTGCAGTGCTTGACATCAAGAGACAGCAACCAACACAGCAGCGGGAACATACAGTTTGCGTGACAAATGGTCGTTATATCTCAAGAAAGTGCTGACGGAACAAGCACCAAATCCCTGAAGTGGGCATATGTATTGGGCTAGACACAGGCATGTCAGCAACGTTGATCACACCTATGCCCATCATGCAGTGGATTGAACGAGCCAGGCAGAATCAGTGCCTTGCTCCTGGGGGCGTCCACCACTACTTGGCGGTCTCCTGGCGGACCAGAATACTCCACACATCTGACTTTGCCATCGAGCAGAGCCTGAACGGGGTCCACATCGCCTACAGTCCCCCGCTCAACGCGGTCGGAGGCTGTGAGGTTCTGGAAGGATGGCCACACAGGAATCTGGTCCTCACTGACGCCACAGTGAAAGGCGGCAACAGAGAGCACAGCGCTGCTGCAGATGGTCTCTTCTTCTGCTCGGCTCCGTGCGTTCTTCTCCAGTGTGATGTCGTATGTGGCGGTTGTGGTGCCTATATGACAGGCGATGTGCATCCGGTGATCTCCTCGCTTGTCCTGGACCTGTAACAAGCCGGTTTTTTGTGAGCTAGCTTCCGGTGCCGTTGGGACGGAGGATCTAGATCTGAGACTAGGCTGTGATTACTAGGCATGCCTGTCTGGCCTGGATGCGGAAATCAGATTTGACGCTGGTCCAAGCAGCATGGTGTAGCAGAGTTGCACTCGAATGCAAGAAGTTCGTTTAATTAACATGCAAGGAAGGGGTGGTTTTCGTTCCTGGCATGTGGAAGTTGATATACCGGCCATCTTTGCCTGTGCGCACGCACGGGAAGGCTGATCTCGACGCAAACATTGAGAACTCGGTTGCCAGTCCAGTATTGACAGCGTGCCTTCAGAAGGCGTAGCGTTCCAGTCTGTCATAATTCCGTCGAGGAACGGTGTGCTGGTGCAACGCAAGACAGAGAGATCAGTAAATACTTCCAACATGTACAGCAGTTTTCCATCACACCAGGTTGTGTCAACCTTCCGCAAAAACTGTAGTGACAGGTCAGCAAAGGGATAAGCAATCGAATCGCACCGTACGGAGAGCTGCAGTGCATGACATTCCAAGAATTGGCATGCCTGGGGGCGTGAGCTGCGCTGCTCGCTGGTATGCCCGTCGGGCCAAAAGTATGGCGGACTCCTGGCTGCAAAAGGAGGCCACTGGCCGACCGAGTAGCTCCTGTGTCGCATCAGTCGCGTACGGCACTCGTGCCTCAAGGACTGTGGCAGAAGCTCCGGGAACTACCAGCATGTCG
>JALKAD010000183.1:273933-294186 GCA_024500015.1 Ulva compressa
AGCGTGTGCTGGGTGCTGCGGCGAGTGTGGATGCCGGCATGCATGGTGTGCCTCCGGGGGATGATCTTCCTGAGCCGCTGCTTGAAGCGGCAGAAGGGGGTGTGCCGGTGGGGGAGACTGGGTACGATGACCTGGGCAGAATCTTTTAGGTGCGTTACAGCTGCTAGCTGTACACAGACAACCAAGCTGGATGCATAACAAAAACCATGCGCTCTGACGGCTCTGCGTTCTTCTTCAGTGCTGTTCTAGACCCCTGGAATGTGTGACAGTGAAGGACGGGGTTGTAAGGTTGTTCAGTTGGTAGCGTGCATGCTGGAATGTTGTGAAGTGACAGCTCGGGGGTTCCTGCAGGACGGCGCGCACACTGGCAGACGCCACGGCGCAATGCATCGTGATGACTCCATAATCGCGCCTCATGCATAGGACTGACTGTCAAATAACGAGGCGGCTGCGGAGGCCATGGCCGCGGCTGTGGGGAGGCGATAGCCGCGGTTGGGGAGGCCAACGGCATGCCTCTGCGTGGCTTTGAGGCTGCGGCATTGGGGCTGTGTGCTTTGTACACGGCAGATTTCACAGCAGCGTCACAGCTGCAATATCCCACAGCTGCAATATCCCAATGACACAGGATCGTGCAGCAGACGGCGAATGAGTGCTCTGCAGACGTTGCATTATTGTGTCCAGGTGCCATGGTCTGGTTGTGACCATCGCGCGCATTGCATACTGACTCCAAGCATGCGCTGTGTAATGCTGACTTTTAACAGATTGTTGTCCTAGGTCGTTGTGCGTTTCGCAGCCATGCGTCTGCACCAATGATTGCCCTGATGCATGGCGATGAAGCCGGCTAGCTGATATGTTATAGCATATCGTTGATCTGTAGTGGCAGGCCTTTGGGCTATGCCAACGTGGTGTGCGCATCTTCACATGGACAGCCAGGCAGCGTGCAAATACTATTCAATCAGCACTGGACACAAACTGCAGTCAGGCTGTCCCATGCTACCTGCTTCAATCGGACTCTGTTGCCACAATGCATCCGGATGTAAGTGAGTGTCCCAACAAGTTCGTGTCACGTCTCATGCACATCGTGTGAGTCATAAATTGGACACTGTCACAAGCTCAGGAAGGTTTCCGTTCCGAATACATGTGGATCATGCTGCTATCGTCGGTGACCGTGCTGCTTGTGTTTGTTTGTTCTGTTCCCTCAGCGCTGCTGATGCCTTGATCAATCACAGTATATGACAACCTCAGGCTCCGTGCCCGCCGTGTACGTGACTCAATGCATGGCCCACCACCTACGCATCACTGCACTCGCCCACTCTGCCCAGCAGCACGCCTATGCCAAAGCAGCTCGCGATAGCCTGCCGCCTCCACAGATGCACCCCCACTGTGCCCACTGCAGCCAAGCACAGAGCACACGCCATCGCGCCCTGCCGGCTTTCCTCAGGAGGATCGATCGCGCCCTCAGGCCCTCAACGATCGCGCCCTCAGCCTCCGGCCCCGGCTCCGTGACTTTGCCCTCCCTGCGTCCTCTACCAGGCCCTGCAACCCGCGCTGTGCTGCGATGTTGAGTGATTCACGTGACCACTCCGTGGCCTCGTCGCCTCCTGCCTTCCATGCTGGGCTGCTGCAAGGGTTGCTCTCTATGTGACCACTGGCGTACCAAGGCCGTCTGCTATGGCCTTTTCGCACCTTTCAAGCCGCATTTTCCCACTTACATCTACGTTGCAGTCTCTATTGCAATTAAGCATAATCAGGGCATCACTCGTAACTATTGCAATCCAGTTGGTAAACCTCCGCCATATCAGCGTTAAAAGCTGCTGTTCTCGCAGCGCGGCATGACGCCGCCGCAGGCTTCTGAAGTGCTCACCGATTCGCCGGCTACGGGGGAAGGCACTGGAGGCCGCAGGGCCATGCTGTGGCCATGCTGTGGCCTGCTACGGAGGCAGGCGCTGAAGGCTGGGCAGCGGCTGTCGCGGTGACTGGATGGTCCCGCTGCCCCGGCCATCGTGAGCGCCGCTGTTGCGCCGGAAGGCCGCGCGGGCAGCGGCGGACGCCGGGCCGCCGGGTGTGCTGATGTGTCAGCGCCGCAGCGCCGCGAGGTCCAGCGCCATGAGCGTGCATGACTGAACCGCAGCGGCCACCTGCACTTGTACACACGTGTCACGCATGTCACCGCATGTCACGCATGCCACGCATGTCACCTGCACTTGCACACGCGTGTCACGGCTGACGATGCACTGGGGCGTGCTGATGATGCATGCTCCCCAGAGGTGCCGCATCCGTCCAGACCCGTGTCATTCCCACGACTCCTAAACAACCTTTCAAACGCATGACACGACAGCGACGGTGGTCTACCTCGACAAGCGCAGGAAGGCTGGCTGCTGCTGGTGTCTATGAACACCATGTATGCCTACAGTGCAGACAGTCCAGCGCTGTGTGCTAGAGACAGCCACATTCAGCATGACACGTTTTGCAGGTCTGCAGCGGAGTCACAGCATGCACGGCTCACGCCATCTGCTGAACGGTCGCTGCCAGGTAGTGCACAGCGCGCAGCGCACCGCAGCAGATGGCAGGACCTCATGGTCCACGCGGGCTCTGGCCTCCTGGGGAGGGGGTTCCCGCGATCTGCAGCACTTGCAGCAGGAACGCGCGGAGCGCTGGATCACTACCTGCTGGCTCACCTGGGTATGCCTAGTCCTGACTTCATCAGAGTGGCCATGCCAGGGGCAGGCACAAGAGGTAGCCTGCCTTCTCCACATGTAGCATTTGCACTGCTGTCCAGTGCAGGCCTCATATGGCACCACAGTGCCTTCCGCATGGGTAAGGTCCTCGAGATGTTGCTCTATGCCCACCACTTGAGGCATGTTCCTGCATGGTAGCCAAACTTCAATGCATGAAGCAGTAGTTGGGGAAGCAAACAGGTACAAAGCCCACTGTGACATGTCCAATGCACCACATTAATCAGGAAGTGTGTGAAAATACAATTGCGCGAACTGCAGCAATCAAGCAATTCAGGCCTGTGTGATGCATCCAGTGCACAGCAAGCATCAATTCAACAAGCGTGAATTTAACAAGCATCAATTCAATAATGCCTGAACCAGGTTCACACTGGCAGAAAGCATGAGTCCTTCAGAATACGGCTGCGATGTATAATCAGAACATGTCACCAGATGCAAAGGTGAGCCATGACTGAGCACTGAATGAGCACTGATAGGAGAGGACAGTGAACACACCTTTGCTGAGAGTGTTGTCGAGCAGCAGCAGCAGCTGGCACCTGTCCTCAGATAAATGCATAAGGCATGCACCTGCATGGTAGCCCACGGTCAGTTGAGGTGACACTCGCCGTATGGCAGGCAGCTTGTGCACTCACAGAAGACTGTGGCACAGAGGCAAGGGGCAGCTATGCATGCTGTGGTGCCATCACAGGTCAGGTGCACCTCAAGGTGGTGTGGCAAGCCGAGATGTCGCTCCAAAACAAGCAGACATGGCAGCACACTGACGCAGACTCCACGACAAGCAGGGAAATGCAGCACTCAAACGTGCATAGTCATGGCTTCATGATACAGCTGGGCTTGTGACCAGCATGTAGCCTACTCAGAAATTCAGTGCTCGACAGTGACTGCAACCCAACTCCAGAGCACACCACCCCCAAAGCCATGATCATCGGCATCATGTGAATATCCATACCTCAAACACCTAATTTCTTGCTTGCGCTGTGCTGTTCACAGTGGGTCTTGGTCCCTAGGCCTCACAACTCACGATAACTTCAAGCCCTGCACATCAGAACTCGTTGACGAATTCAATATACGGCTCTCTACTGCTCTGACTAGTTGCAGAGCGTGGCATCATGTATGCCGATGCTGGCGCGCACCACTCCGCAACCCCGATTGTGGCGCAACCCCACTGGTTCGATTAGGTTGACATCACCAAGCTGCCCGCGGTGGGCAGAACAACGGCCAAGGCTACAACAGCAGCAGCAGTACATATCTGTGCGAATCCTGCTGATTTCAATGAGCCTGTGTGCACACATGATGGGAAATGGAGTTGCGTGGACAATCCGACGTTGCGTGGACAATCTGCTGCGAGCCTACAATCATTCGAGCAACGAAGGAGGACAGCATGAAACCATGAGATACTGTATGCTTTTTGTTAGCCTGCACGAGCGTATGTTACGTTGCGCACACTGTCGGGGACGGCACGAGTGTACGCTCAAGCGCGCTCAAGGGCACCGGGATGGTCATGCATTGCCAGGATCTCGGGCGCCGCGGGCAAGACGGGTTCGACGATATCATGGTTCGCCCTACACGGGCAAACAGCTAGGTTATTAACAGAAATGGGGCACGTGAACCTCGCACACACCAAACTAGCTAGTGTGTTGATGTAAATGTACATGTACACCCGCGCGCTACATTTCGGACCATAGTCGCGCGGCCATCGCAGCCTGATTGGCTACAAATATATCGTACACAAATTTAGTTTGTGTAGAGTCCTTTCTGGAAACAGCAGCGGCGCCGGCGGAGCGTGTGTGAGCTGAGCGCGGCGATGACGGACAGCAATGGCGGCCGCCCAAGAAAATTTCAGCGACCTTGTGACCAACTTGAAGACACGCTCATTGCACAAAGGGAACAGGATAGCGCTTCGGAGGCAAACGCAGCGTCTGCGGCGATTGAGCTATGTCTTCGGGAAGACCTTGTGGCGCGGTCGAGTGTGCTGGCGGGGCTGGCGCAGACTGGAGCTCGAGGCTTGCAAGCCATGGCTGCCCTGCCAGATTGGCTGACACCAAGCGACCTGAGGTTGTGGGCACTGGCTTGCCGGGATCCATTCGGTCCGTCTTTCTGGGAGTTGGCGACAATTCTTAAGGTGTCGTTTCCCTTTCCATCCACTTTGATCTTCAAGTTCATTTGCAAAGCAGGCTATGGTGTTACATAAGATATCCGATCCGATCTCAGGATGAAGAGGTTCATTAGGGACTGATAATGCCAAGACCACCCCCCCACGGGTCCTCTGAGCAGGCCGCGATTTCATCCCGCGCCTCCATCCCACAGTCACGTGCACCCCTTCGAATTCCATTGCTTCAACGCGCCATGGCTGGTACTCCGCATGTGGGGCTGACCGTCAGCTCGCAACATCAACTTGAATCCAGTCATCCGTGGTCTCACGCCCCCGCTATCAATTCCAGGCCGCCACACAGCCAAACACCTTTCCGCGGGATGCCTGCATGCGGTAGCAGCAGCCACAGGCACTCCCATTACGTCGCAAGCCATCACGTGCCTTCTGGTCTGCAGTTGGGCCTGTGAATGCGCTATCGAGCGCGGAAGCCTGCAGCTAGATGAGCTGCATGCCAGCTGGTTTGCACCCTTGCCAATGCACCCTGTGGGCAGCGTGTCTACAAGTGTGCCCTTGTATGCACCCTGTGGGCAGCGCCATCACTTCATGCTGTACCGTACACGCGTGACAATATGCAGGTGGCGGACGCCCTTGACGCCGACACATCCCAGTGGGCTTACCAGCTCAGCACCCACATGCTTAACGGCAGGTGGGAGGACACCGAAGAGGGCGATGCCATGCTGGTCCCCCTCCTCTACCTTCCCCACCGCCTCCTCATCGCCGTCGTCAACATGTGCCTCAAACATGTTGCCCTGGCCAAGTTGATCACTCGCCTCCCGCAAGCGCTCCACGGGGCGCTCATCGCTGCAGGCGCCTCGTCTGGGACACTCGAGATCCCGCACATCCCGGAGGAGGATCTGGTGCAGTTCCTGGTGACACTGCGTGCCACAGTCTTCCCTCCGCCAGGGCTGCTCTCTGTCAAGACACCTGATATGAACTGCCTCGCCGCCCCGCTCCTGGCCTGCAGCCTAAGCAGCGCTGGGCACTCCTCCCTCGCCTCCCTCGACATCCGCGCAGCTGTGTTCAAGCCCGCGTCGCTGCATGCGTTTGCTGCATGTATAGCAACAAGGCCACTGCAAGCCCTGCGCCACTTTGAAGTCAGCTTCCACGTCCACCCCTACGGCTGCATCGCCCTCTTCGACTGCCTGCGCCACCTCCCGGCCCTCACCGAGGTGAAAGCATACACGTGGTTCAGCAAGAGTGCCTCCCCCCAAAAGCCAAGCATAAGCCCATACATCAAGTTTGTCTCCTCTCCACCACGCTTCCCCAGCCTGCAACGACTGACCTTCTTCGAGGATGCCAGTGATTCAGACACGAACCATGCAGTCCGGGGGGAACGTGACCCATGCAGCGTGTTCAAGTTCCTGGCACTCGTCGAAATGCCGGCACTCTCCTACCTTTCCTTAACGTCGCGGTGCTGCGTCATTCCACTCGGCGCCCTCGCGTCCACACTCCGCACCCTCACGTCTCTTCAAGAGCTGCACCTTGACACAAAGGCACCCGCGGAGCCCTAGTCCGGCGGCAAGCTACCGCACCTGCAGCACCTCACATTTTCCAAGCCGTGCCCGGTGCCCTGTGTGCTCAGAGAAGCGTCCTTGCTCGCATCCGCCGCGGTTGCGCCCCTGACAGATCTGATGGTTTTCGGGTCATGCAGTGCTTCCTGGCGTCCCGGATTCGTGATAGGTTGTACGTTGTTGTCCCCCTGCGCGTCAATGTCGCACCTTGGTGTGACACCATCGCATGCGGGGATGCTGGTGCGCACCATTGTCCATGCGTGCTGCCCATGCGTGCTGTCCATGCGTGCTCATCAGCTGTCCATGCGTGACACCATCGCATGGACAGCTGATAAGCTCGATATATGGTCCCTTGTGCCGATTCATGTACAGTGTTGACTGTCAAGCTCAATCGCTCGAGCCATATTAATGTCAAAATGGTCAATCCTAGAGGACGGCCAGTCCTAGAGCTATCACATGTATAACACAATGGTCACTGCAGTGTAACACTGCAGTGTAACACAATGGTCACTCATGTCGCTGTGAAAACCCGCCGTGAAAACTAGTATTGCACTAGCAGCGCCCTGTTGCCATTTTAGATGGACCGTATCTGCCTCGTGCTCTCTCCAAACCATCAAATGCATTCCGCCTTGTCCAGATGCACCTGCCACGACTTTGGACTGTTGTGCAAGAAACTGCTACCAGCATGCTTTAGCATCAATTCACCACTCATCTGGGCCACGTGCACATGTAAGACTGTCTGGGAACCCATTGACTACGAGTCTGGCACCTGACCACACCAGTGTGACTGGGCGGGGGACGCTGATTCAATGACGCATCGTATTTGTATTCAAGACATCGACATTGTCGAGGCCACTGGTAGGGCGCAGCCGTGTCCGGTGGCTCCGCTGAAGGCCTAGGGCGGGTATTTGCGTCGACTCGTATATCGCAGTACTCCCGAGCTCCGTTTTAGAGCACCAGCGCGCACCGCACAGGTGTACCTACTCGAGGTCATGCACATTAAGCTCTCTGCTGCTGTGTAACCAGTGAGGTACTATTGCCGAGGTCACTGGCAGGGCGCAGCCGTGTTCGGTGGCTCCACTGAAGGACGGGTGCTTGTGTCGACTGATATATACACTACAAGAAAGTCGGCCACTCCGTTTCTAGTTTCCGGACCCTTCTCTTGTGGAGTGGGGGCACATGGCGCCCCTGCGTTGAGATTCTCAACTTGAGAAGGGTGGACCGTTCAGACGCCCGGGCAGTGCGCTTGCATCGCCCCGGTCGTAAGAAGGATGCTGCCCAGCATGGCGTACGTAGGGGGTTATGGCGCCGCTATTCTCGAAAGGATCAGCTACAAGAGCTCAACTTCAGTCGTGGCGTGCAAACCTGTCCTTTGGGAAGGATGGCAAATTTCGCAAGGGGGGAAGGGATTCACTGTGGCTCGCGCTCATCGCTTGAAATGACCAACACAAGGATCGCAAGGTCAGCAATCGTGCACAGCTATATCTGGGCGTATATTTTGTACTCAACAGTGTGTAGATGCCGAGGGTCCTCCTTCGAATGGCATGCGCGAGCAAGTCCGTATATGTACTCCGCTTGTGTGTGCGTATGCACCAAGAACTGTGTCAATGGCACTGTATCGGTTGACAGGCCACCTATTGTGTTACCGGTGGTTTCGAATGTGCCGCCTTCCTAAGCTGCTACCGCGCCTGTGCATTTGCGTTTGCGCTGACACACCAGCTGGTGCGTGAGCCCAAGCGACATCGTCACTTGCGCTGACCCGCGCCAACGCGTATTAGTGCATATAGTCGATTATTTCTAGCTGCGATATCAGCAGTCGGTTTGTATTGAGTGGTGAATAAAGCTGAACATGGCCAGCCGCTAGCGCTGGCTTTGACCATCGATCGTGCTATGTGTCAACCTGTGTCCGCATGGACACAAACGATGGATCTATCCAAAAGATATTTTACTTGTGGTTCTGACGTGTATTTTGGCTTTCTATGCGTGTCCGCATACATCGCATCTTGATGTCCAGTACGGGTACATTCGCGCATGCAGTGGCGATGTGATATCGAGACAAGGTTTGATAGACACACAATGCATTGGCAAGGGTAACACGGCCCTTTCCAATCGTGGCCATCTGTGTAGTCTGCGCTTGTCAATGATGCTCTATCTATCTGTCCATCCACAATGAGCTACAGCGTGACTGTATGTGTAGATGCTTTGTATGGCTATCACCATGTTCGATATGCCAGCGCGCGGTGATACTTGCGTCTCTATGCGATCAACCTTCAGCCAGTTCTCTGCATCATGCTTGAGGCCTGTAGGCGTGTCCCGGTCGGGAAGCACCGACTGCGTGTGATGGAAGCTGAGTCCCTGTACCGCGATATCCGCGAAGCAGTCACATGGTCGGCCGGGTGGGGTGCCGGCCGGGTAGGTGTGGATCATGCTGCTATGGACGGTGGCCGTGCTGCTTGTGTTTGTTTGTTTTGTTCCCTCAGCACTGCGGATGCCTTGATCAATCACAGTGTATGACAACCTCAGGAAGCAGAGAGCTTGGCCTCTGCCATCTCACGACGTCACACCTGAGATATGTCGTGTTGATCCTACACCACTGCCATGGATTGACCTGTCTGCGGGAGCTCGACCACACAACACACCATGCAACGATGCCAATGCATGTACGTGCTATATAGTTTACAGCAGACAGCTCAGAGCTCGCACAAGCTAGCTGCAGCCTCTCACTCCATGCTAAGTGTGACATGTCATACAGCGCTGTATCCCGCCGCTGCAAGTTGCAGGGCAGCGCCACCCTCATGCACACCTACACTGCCATTGGCAATCCCCAGTACGGAACGACCATCACTAAATCAAATTCTTTCCCCACGTATGACTGTGGTCCGGCCGCTGCCTAGCACGCCAGGAGCACTGCCACGGCCCATTCTTGTTGAAAAGAGTGCGCAGAGGGCAGCGGCGGCCATCGCTGCTTGGCATGCTCTAAGGAGCTCCGAGCAACAATCAACACATGAGGTCCATCTCATGAGGTCCATCCGTAGCAAAAACTTGTGAATCGCCCCGCACGCAGCAGACAAGCACCACATGTACTCTCAACGTTCAGAAACGTCACATTCTCCCGACAAAACAAAACCCTCACCAGGGCTTGCCGCGAGCCTAGTGCTCACATACATGCGTCCTCGCCACACGTTTTGCATCAGGAGGCTGCAGAGCACAAACACAGCACCTGCATGCCCCCCATGGGCATTCATACGCATGACATGGCTGCCATGCACCGTGTGCGTGGCTCAATGCATGGCCCACCACCTACGCATCACTGCACTCGCCGACTCTACCCAGCAGCACGCCTATGCCAAAGCCGCTCGCGGTAGCCTGCCGCCGCCACGGATGCACTGTGCCCACTGCAGCCAAGCACAGACAGCGCACGGCATCGAAACACAACCCAGGCCTCGCTGGAGACCCTCAACGAGCCTGTACACTGCACAGAGGCGCTTTTAGCGGGCTATAGCACCGGCCAGCGTCGCAGTGCTGCCGTTGAGGCAGCTTTGTGCAACTGCACCAGCAGCCACCATGGACCCTAATGCAGCGGCCGTCTCCCATCTGCTGCAGATGTTGAGGCTGATACAGAAAGCCCCTCACAGCCGGGCCGTGCCCCGGCTCCGTGACTCTGCCCTCCCTGCGTCTCTACCAGGCCCTGCAACCCGCGCTGTGCTGCAGCGTTGCATGCCCGGCTGGCGCTGCTCGCGCCTATGGCGCGCGCCACCCATCGCGGGCGCTGCCGCAGCGCCGCCACGTCTACCAGGCAACATCATCCTCTCATACTTGCAACACAGCACAGCTGCCCTGCAACGCAGAGCACTGCCAGAAGCCGCGTCAACAGGCTCCACCATGCATTGGTGGCAACCCGCCCATCCCACCCGATAAAACCTCCCAGCCCACTCTGCAGCTGCTCTCAACCTTGCCCCTGCCCAATGTGCCTGGAAACCCAGCGCACACTTGTACTGCACAATCACTCCCACTGCCAAAGCATGCAGGCAGTCCCGCACGTGTACTGCACAAGGTACTGCACAATCACATCGACCCCGTTCCCTGTATTGTTTCCTCGGCGCTTGCTGAGGCCCTGATCTATCACAGTGAAACAGAAGCACTCCCTCACATCATGCAGCCGACCCACCCGTATACAAGAAGCGCTCCACTGAACCGCGCTGCGCCGACGAGACCGATGAACCAGCCCCACGCAGCAGCTGCGTATATGCAGGCAGCTGACGAAATCTAAACTTACAACCAGAGCGCAGCAGCGCGGAATGTATGGCGTCCAGCAAAAATCTGGTTGCACGTGCAGCAGCAGACCCACATGGTCCACGCGCAGCGCCATTCCGCAGCTGCGCACTCACGCCCAGTGCGCATGCCACGATCACGCATGCAGCATTGATCCGGATGCGCGGCACAGGCAGCGCGTGCGTCCGCGCGCCTGCGCCGCAGCAGCGCATGCATGCCGGCCGGCGAGGCCGGAGCTGTAGCACCCGACACCCCCCCGCGGGGCACCGCCACCTGCGTTGGACCCGACCTACACCACCTGCGGAATGTTCTCCGCGTCGGCGTTCACCTCAACGAGGTCCTCCGGGACGGTGTTGCGAACCAGAGGGAGGCCGGGGGCGACAGCGAGGGCCGCACAGGGGGAGGGGGCGAGCCCGATCGGAGCATCGAGAGCTCCGGCGGCCTGCAGCTGCTGCAGGGGCTCGATGCTCATCTGCACAGGTAACATTCTCGCTTCAGATATAATCCAACAAGTTTCGTGGTGTCATGCTGCGCCACATGGGACACCACAGCGGCTCGGGAGTCACATAGGATGTGCATGATACAAGGGCCTGCTGATCGATCACGGCATGGATGCTTCCGTGGGGCAGATGCATGCCATTGTGTGGGCCAGAATAGATAGCTCTGCAGTATCTGTAGCTAGCATGTGACACGACTTCATGCGTGTAGAGCGAGTGGAGCAGGGGGGCCAGCAGCTCGCCCCAATTCAAAGCTAGGGACCCCACACCCGCCGGGACTTGGTGCGCTGCGAGAGATCCAGAGGCGCTGACAGCCCGCCGCTGCTGCTCTGCCGACGCAGCATCTTGCTCTGCCGCCGCCGCGCAAACACGCCCTGTAGCCGTTCCGTGCCAGCCGTCGTTGCAGCTGCCGCGGTCGCCGCACCCGGCCCGAATGAGAGCCGTGACGGCAGCGCCGCTGACAGCCGCGCGGAGCGCTCCCGCCGCGAGGTCCTGCCAGCGATCGCGACAATCGCCGGCGAGCTGTTCAGGCCGTCTGGCGACCCAGCACCCGCCGGCGGCAGCAGCGCCGCCGAGCCGGTCGCGGCCGGGGGCCCAGCCCACGTCACGCCCGCCGCGGCGGCCGCCGCGCGGTTCAGCGCGCCGGTGCCGCTGTCGTGGCAGCTGACAGTGCCGGTGCGGCTGTGTGTGTCCTTAACCACAATGCGACCGCTGTTGCTCACAATCGCGTCGACGACGCCGCCGCGGCTAGCCTTCAGCCCGGCCACGCCGCCGCCCTCCGCATGCGCGGAGACCACCTCAGTGTTCAAGATGAAGCTCGTGCCCTGCAAGAAGCTCTCCGCCTCCTCGCTGGCCCCGACCGCGGCATCGCCGGCAAGAGGGCCATCCGCCGGCGCCACCGCAACCGAGCGCTCGGCGGGCGCGGACATGGACGCGATCGTCTCGAGTGCCTCCGCAGCCACCTCAGACACGCAGGAGTCAGGAGCCAGCAGCAGGGCCGGCGCCACATCGCCGCTGCTCATCGGGGGCGGCGGCTGCCCGCGCGCCATGTCTGTCGGCCCCCGGATCGCGCCCGTCACAGGCCCGAGGCTGCCGTCAGACAGCTGCGAGCAGAGCTCGCGCGCCTGCGAGGACGCCGCGGAGAGCCGCTCCGGCAGCACGATCGCAGGTCCAGCATCGACACCGGCAGGCGGTGCGGGTGGCGGCTGTGGCGGCCGGGGCGTCACGTCGACGGCGGTGGTGATGGCGCCGGAGTCTGGGCCGGTGCTGCAGCTGTTCGGGAGCGGCATGGCAGGCTTGGGGGTGGGAAGAGGGGCGGGTGTCGGCGTGGGCTTAGGTGGGGGCTGTGCACGGTCAGGGATGACTGCGAGGGCAGGGGCAGGCGCCGCGCTGCAGGAGCGGCTCCGCGGCTCCTGGGCTACGGCGGCGGTGCGGGATCGCGGCTCCTGAGAGGCCGCGGCAGTGCGGGCGCCAGGCTGGCCTGCACAGTGTCTCATGTGACACATGACTCCTGCACAGTGTCTCATGTGGCATAAGACACTGTGGCTCATGAGCGCTCAGGCGGTGAGTGGACAGGGACGTGTGTGTGCATGTGCCAGGCGTGACTCAAGGTGTGGCGAGGTCAGGATGAATGATCGTGCAAGATGCTGCAATGATGATCCCATGGCGACTGCTGCCTCTGCTACCACGGGGAATGCACACAGCTGGCGCTGCGCCCACAAGATCTAGACATCTGCTCTCGACACAAGCTAGATGAGTGACGGCGTGTACGGCAGCAGACGCTGTGCTGCGATCGCGCATGCGAGGACACTGGGTTCTGCCATGCATGCGCACCCCTGCCTGAGGCGCTGCGGCTGGTGGAGCGGTCTCCCTTGCCGCCCGAGCCGCCCAGCGTGGCAGCCGCGCTGCGCGGCCCGGCAGGAGCAGCCCTGGTGGATGCTGCCGGCTTGACTGTCGTGCCGGCGCTCACCCCTCGGCTCCGCTCTGCCGCAGCGTTCCCCTTGTCACTGCGGCGCGCGGCGAACTTTCGCGCCACGCGCGGCATACCACTGGCGTTGAATGCAGCCACTGCTGTCTTCTGCAGCGAGCGGGCAGCGGCGACGGCGTGGGAGGCACTGGAGGCCTGGGAGCCGGCAGACGTGCTGCGTGCAGCCGCGCTGCGCGGGCGCGGCGCGGCAGTGGTGCCGCCTGCGGCGGCGGCTGAGGGCGGGGCCCCGCCAACGGCCACGGGCTGCCGCTGCGCGTGCTGGGAGCGCTTGGCAGTGGCCAGCGTTGGGCTGACGGGCTTGGTTGGCGGGGGCTTGGAGATGGGCACGTGTGTGCGCATGAGGGTGGGCTGCTGTGCGCTGCCCACGACGTGCACCTGGCGGTCCCTGCACGAATGGCCACAGCATGTGGCATGACCATTGATCAGGCCTGGATCAACGCTGTGCTGTGCTCACCTTTGCAGATTAGAGGCAGACGGCTGATGATCATGCTCCAGGCCAGACCGAGCAGGCCTGGATTACCGCTGTGATCAACTGCTGTAACCCAGACGGCTGCCGTAATACAGACGGCGTGCTGGGATGCTCGCACCTGCCGGCCCAGCTCTGCGACTGCAAAAGGTGCAGCAGAGATGGCAGTCAAGATGGGCACCTGGTATGGCGGGTCATACAGCAAAGATGTAGTACTTGCTGGGGTCAGTCCCAAGCATGAATGACTGGCTGCGAAGTACTTACAAAGGGGGCAGGTTTCCAGGTTTCCAACTGGACGGCGTGCAATCAGATAGCGGATGGGGTGAGCCGCACTGCTGGCCACGGGCGCTCTGGTTGAGGATTGCCACCGCGGCGCCGTCGAGGGCACGAGCTGCCCAAGCCTGCGACGGCTGCAGGTTGCGCAGAGGCCGCGCCGGCTCCACTGCCGGCTTGGCAAGGCGGTCATGCGTGCGCTTGCGCTCGTGCTTACGGTCCGCCGCCGGGTCCCTGCGACACGGGCGGGATCACATCGTACTACATTGAGAAGTAGTTGGCGGACACCTTGGAAGACAAGCCTGGCCAGAGACGGCGCATGCATGAGCCCCAGCTACACGCCAGATTGAGCCCGATTCCATGCTGTATGCATCGCCGTTTCCAAATGTGCTTCGAGCGATCGGTGTTGGCCATGGCTCTCGTGTCTGAGCACTGCGATGCTTACCTGCCTGGTTACTCGATGAGTATGCACACATCGCGTGGCACACGGGGATACGGACTGCTTGGACTGCTTGGCCAGGCAGTGTTGATCCAACACATGGTGGCAATGCATTACAAATTAGTGCAAGGCATACAAACCTGCGCAGAGCCGAGGGAACACTGGTGGACGTCTGGAAGGACCTCCAGGAGGCCCCGGGCTCACAGCTGCGGCTCAAAGGCGCCTTGCGGCTGCCGGCGCTGGCGCCGTGTGCAGAGGCACTCGGGGCAGCGCGCGCTGAGGTCGCCGACTGCGGCCGGATGCCGGGCGGGGTCGGGGCGCCGTGCACGGTGGCCGGCTGCCGCCGGTGCGAGGCCGACGCGGGCTCGGCCTTCGGGGGTTGAACGCTGCCGTGGCGGCTCTGCGGCACACGTGGCCCAGGGGAGCGCTGCTGTGACCGCGGCGCTGATGGGCCCGCGGTGGAGCTGGGCGCAGCGGTGGCCCGGCCGGTGGAGGCGGGTGCAGCTGCGGCGGCCGCACGGGCTGACCGGGCCCGGGTGAGTGAAGCCGGGGGGGGAGGGCGTTCGCTCTGGGGGGGGCGAGCGGACTGGACGCGTCGAGCAAGGGAGGGCGGCGCCTTGGACTCTGATTGAGGAGCCTGCAAGCGGAACACAGGTCTGCAGCCGCCCTGGGAGACGCTCCATTCTTGAAGTGCAGGCTGTGCGCCTGTGCTTGGGGCTTGAGGCGCCCGCAACACCAAACAAAAACAGAAAAAACACAGCAGCATTGTTGTCAGCGCCTTTGCCAGGCTTCTCTGAATGCACGGCTGCAGGCAGGCTGCATCCTAGAGGAAGACTTCGTGGCCTGATCGTGGCGCAGTTAGGCCATAATGCCAGCTCCAGCATGTAGCAGCATATGCTTGATTTGTGTTTAGCTGGAGCATAACAGGTGGGGTAATTCTACAGTGGAATGCAAGCATGTGACAGTGGTTAGGTGCCCTTGGCGGTAGGCTTTCAGGAGACTGTTTTGGTACAGCATGACTTGTTAAATATGTCTCAGCTTGGCTTACAAATGTTCAGAACAATGCAAATAGTGCAAGTCAAATGCTCACACCCGCTGCCTAGTGGCAGTCCTCAGGTCCCGAGGGCACCCATGACGAGATGATGGAATGCACCGGATTACGCATGCGCTGCCAGAGTGATTGCCACAACAGGCATGGGCGGGGTCCAGTTGAAGAAGAGTGAATGAGTGAAAGCACAGTTGTGCAGGAATCATGATTGCCAACAGCAACGGGCAGCTACCCACAGTCCTAGCTCACGCACAGTACACAGGGAGTGGATTCAAGTCTGCAATGGCTCAACACCAGCTTATACTGCTGGAATCGATTGAAGTAGACGGGCAAAGGGCGTACCACAGAGCGGGTCTTGTGAGTGGTGCTCTTGAAGCTTCCTGGTGCTGGCTTGGACTGTGGCCCCTGCATGACAGCCATGAGCCAGTTGGACTGGCACTGTGAGAAACCATATTGATGTGGTGGTAAAATTCAAGCAGAAGCAGGCCACCGCAGTGGCCTGGAATGGAGTCTGACACTATCACACTGATTTGGCCATGTCGGTGCTTGGATGTCATGCCGGCGCATGGGCGACATGCCATGGTCAAGCTGTGCGATCGGTCGATGTTTACGCAGTGTTGGTCTAGGTGCAACCTCATGCAACTGCTTGGTATTGTTGATTTCAATCAAATGTGGCTAAGCGCAGCTTCGGCCACAACCCAGCACGCGGCGCAATACAACATCGCGCTTGTAACCACTGGCGATCCCCCGCATGCCGCAGAGCTCCTGCAGAGGCCACATCACGAGGTCCCTCTCAAGCAAACATACTGCCCGGCAGACGTCCTGATGAGGCTTACGGTCCAAGCCACGGCGCGGGGGGCGATTCGCGCAACCAACTCACCAAACTTTCAAGCCCACACGCTCCTTTCACTTGCAATATCCGGAAATGTATGGCGTACGCACACGTACTTAAGTGTTGTTGATAAGCTAAGAGCGGCCCTTGTGTGTGTCAAACCTTCCACGCAGGTTTTCGGAACGCAGCTCACCAATGCGCGAGGTGCAGCTGCCATGAGCAGCGTCAGTTCTCGCGAGCAAATCGCGCCAGCCGACCAAGCCGGGCAGTCATGCATCAGCATGTACAATGGTATGAATGTATATCCAATCGTAATCACACACGCAGGCGATCCAAACAATTCGACTTCGCTGGTGACTGTGAAGTGCGCATGTACGTCGTCGACGTCCGAGACCCATGGCCTCTGTGTTCATGAGCTAACAAGCCGAAACGTACGGCACTACCGTAACCAAATCAAAAAGGGCTCTTCTGTGTAAGCATGCAGCCTGTCAAACGATGTTCCGTGAGCAGGCATCACAATACATCGCGCACAAGTAGCCATGGGGCCCACGGCAAGCATGTGCAAGCATGTGGAAAAGGCGACAAAGCACTGACAGGACAGGCGATATTTCCAAGAGGTTCACTTGCTTGCCGAACTTACTACCCGGGTTCCGCTACCAGACAATAAGTCAATACCAACCAGCCAGCAGCTCGAGTCCGGCTGTTGCCGTGTCAAATGAAACAAGTTTGGGCCACACCTGAGCGGAAGTGACCTGTGCAGGACCTGCAGACACAGGCCCGGTGGTCACCGGTGCTGGCAGCGCCGTCGCGGTGCTGTCCATCGAGTCCCCTCGCCCGTCCGCAGGCGCCTCGTTGACACGCTTCGGCACCTCGGGCCTGCCCGTGTGCGCCGCCGCCCACTGCAGCTCGCCAGCTGGTGCAGCGCCATGATGCGCCCTCTGCCCGAGAGCTCCGAGGTCAACAGACGCAAAGAGCGCACCGCGCTTAGCGCTCTGTGCACCTGCGCCCCGGTCAGGGAGGAACTGTGCACGCGCATGCGCAAAGCTCGCCGGCACGCGCGGCGTCAGGCTTGCCGACACCTCGTCCGAGTCCGACCCGCGGCCGGCCGGCCCGGCACTCAGCCGGATGCCCTGCGCCCGTGTCGACTCCAGATGCACCTCATTCTCGCCGAACAGGTCTCGCGCACACACGGTGGTCGTGGCATGCTGGGCCTGCCAGAGGACCGGGGTCTGGCCGGGTGATCCCGGGGTCGGCAGAATGCCGGCGCCGCTGGTCGCGCGCCAATGCGCCATCGGGCTGGCGTGCTGTGCTGCGGACCGGACGCCGTCGGTGCCGTCATGCAGCGTGCACACGTCAGAGTCAAGGTAGCCCGCGAACGTCGCGCTGCCGCCGTGGGCAGAGTGGACGGACGGCGCCGCATGCATTGGCGGCGTGGTCGTGCCGAAGGGGGACAGCACGTTGGCCGATGGCCGCGCGGCGGAGATCTGTGGCGACACGCGGGCAAGCCGCGGGTTGCGCGGCTCCCGCGTGCCCGACGTGCTCCGCGGCCGGACGGTGCGGTGCTGCTGAGCGGAGCCAGCGGCCGCAGAGCGGCCGCGGCCGGGCTCGCCGGCGCGTGGGGCAGCGTCGGCGGGGTGGCCCGCGGGCTTTTGCAGGAAGGCGCGGGGTGGGCCGGCAGAGGCTGGTGGCGTGACGGAGCCACCACCGGCACGCTTTGTACGCTGCCAGTAGTCGTGCGAGCGGTTGCGCTCGGCCGCGGCAGCGAGGCGGCGCCGCTCGATCTCCTGGAGCTCCCGCTGCTCTGACGTCAGCACGCTGGCCTGCTTGCGCTGGGCCAGCCGGTTCACAGTGCCAGCGATGCTCCTGCAGCAGCACAGGGTACGTGTTTTCCAGTAATACTTGTAGCAAGTACTCGTGTTGCTAGGGCAGACGTTGCTGCTGTGCACACACACGCATGGATATCGTAGCGATGATGCGCAGCAGGTGCACACAACACCACAGCTCAAACGTGGCATCAGGTGTGACAGCGTTCCACACTTGTTGCAGCAGCGCAAGCTGTTTGCCAAACGCTCTTTGACAAACGCTGTTTGACAAACGCTTACGTACTACACTTACGTACTCCGCTTACGTACTACACTGCGCTCACGCTGGACAGTTGTATACTCCCTTTTCACCTAGCACCGCTGAACTGTACACAGGGTCAGCGCAGGGTCAGCGTGTTTAGACCACACAGCGGTCACTGCAGGCTGGAACGCACTCTGGCGTGGCCTTCTTGCTGTACGAAACCACAGTGTCGGATGAACGCTCCCCAGAGATTCGCGGCCGCGAACCCCGGGAGCCCTGGGACCCCTCGGCAGACACGCGGTGACGAGAGCTCTCCGCGGAGATGCGAGGCCGGGGCTCCTCGGCAGCCGGCTTGCGCCGCAAACGCTCCACCGCGGTCACAGCCGGCGCGGAGGGCGGGCCGGAGCGGGTGCGCAGCGCGCGCGGCTGGCCGCCGTTTGGCCGCGGGGTCGCCGCCACTGTCTGGGCGGGCGTCGGCGCCGCTCGCAGACCGCGCGACCCATGATTGGGCTCCGCCGCAGCCTGCTTACCGGGCGCCTGGCTGGATCTGCAGTCCAGTACACGACCTCAGCGCTGTTTTTGGTGGATCATGTTTGTCACTAGCCTTTCACCTTCAGCGAGGTGTGCATGCCTAGCTCCCGTTTTGCCGCAGCAGAATACCGCGACTCCAGCACTATCTCACAACTGATGGTCGCAGAACACACTGCCATGCATGCAACCCAGGACGCCAAGCAACACACCTTGCACTGCGCAGACCCTTTGCCTCCCGCTGCAAACCCCGCTCCACTACGGCCACCGTCTGCGGCCCTCTGTCTTCGCTCCGTGCCTCAAATACATCCTGCGCAGCCACGCGCGCCTCGGCCGCAGCTGCCCAGGCCGCCTTGGCGCTGCGTGGTCGCGCTGCCTCCGCCGGCGCCTTCCGAGGCTTCCCATGCAGGGACTGCAGCGTGATCGGGCCGTCTAGCGGCAGCTGCGTCATCGGACGCGCCGGCCGGAAGCTGCTCACCGACTCCGCCTCCGAGTCCCGGCCGTCCGCGCTGCTGTGCCGTGCGCTCACCGCCTCAGGCCCGCTCTGCTGGCTGCCGGTGGAGGCCACCGAGTTGCTACGCGGCATGCGCACGTGCCGCACCGACCCGTCAGTCGACCCGGCCATCATGGCGCCTGTAGAGCCAAGCGGCGACAGCGCACCAGTCGCGGCTGCGCACGCGGCATCTGCCGCGGTCGGCGTGCCGCCGCCGCGCAAACTGCCGCCTTTACGCCAGGACGCCCACCCATCTGTCGTCACACTGCTGCGGGTTAGCTTCCGGAAGACGTTGCCGACGGAGCGCCCCGCACTACTCGTCAGCTTTGCCACGCGGCCCAGCTGCGCCTTGGCGCCGGTGTCCGGCGCCGGGGAATGCCCTTCAACCGCCACTCGCTCGAACTGCGCCGCGCGGCTGGCAACGAGGTGCCCGCCACCCTGGCCGAGCTTCGGCAGCGGCGCAATCGCCACAGGCGCCACCACCGCGTCCTCCCCCTCCTCTATCACTGGCATCACGTCCTGCGCAGGGGAGTGTTGAGACACCGGGCCGTCATCCAGCTGCCCCTGGGAGCTCGGAGGCGCCGTAGTGATTCCCCGCCCGCCAGATTGTGGCCTCTCTTTCCGCGCCGACGCTGAGCGGCCCGAGTCTGGCACCTTCGTGAGCGAGCCGCCAGAGACCGGCGCGGTGTGGAGCGGCGGCGGGGGCCGCTCACGTGGGGTGACGACAGAGTAGGGCTTGGCTGTTAGGTGGCTCCCGCTGGAGGAGGGGTTAGGGGTGGCCGCGGCGGCGGCTGCTCCCGTGTGCGGCGGCTTGCGCTGAGCCTCGGGCCGGAACATGTGGCGCCGCGGCGCCGGCTGGCTGCGGGTGCGTGATAGTGGCTGCGCGATTGGGTAGCTGGTGACAGCTGACGCCGGCCGGTCTGGCCGGCACTGCGGCGCCGCCGTCGCTGCGCAGC
>JALKAD010000183.1:316965-329624 GCA_024500015.1 Ulva compressa
ACTCTGGCGCGCCGAAACGGTATGGGGAGCCGCAGGGACACATGTCAAGGAGCTCGGAGAAGTCCAGCTCCTTGCTCTGGAGACTGGAACCTGACAGCGATGAGCGATGGCCGCGGGCACGTGTTGGTTGAGTTCGAACCGACGGCAGCGCTGGGACGTCGACGCGTGTAAGCGTGACTGCTTTCTGACAGGACTCGACTCCACGCCAGACCTGGCAGATGGTGTTAGTGTATGACTGAATCTTGGACGGACCGCATGATATGATTGCGCGCTCGCATGCGGTCTCATCTCCGAGTAAACAAACACGTGCTGCATCGTGCTTGGCCTGCGGCGTCATGACGCACACGGCGGCGGCACAAGTTTAGACTGTCGAGCAGCGCGTGAATGTCTGCGTGACGCATTTATGTCCACCGAGATTCACTCATTCAAGTTGCGCGATGTGAGCATGCGCAAGGCGCGAAAACCTTGTGACAACGTCGCATTCGCAAAGCAGCCTGATTTGATTTTGTTAGTGTGGGGATGCCTCCCAAGCGCAGTACCCGCGCCGGTCTGAAATCACGACCCGCGCTACCTGCCTGTGTCGGCGCCTTTAGACGCCTGTCTTTGGGGTTTCCATCAGCAACAGATTGATATGTATAGCTCAGGTTGAAGCAGTCGCTGCGTGAGCGGCGCTTGGGGTGCGCACCTTTGCGAATATTGCCAGGTGCACAGAAGGCTGCTCCAAGGCCAATGTTGGCTTGCGTTCGCGCGTTTTAACATTCAGTTACCGCTATTAGTCGGGATGTGAGCGCTACACGTTGATCGTTCGGAGGAATAGTACGGCTTTGGTGTGTAGAATGCAAAACACTACACAATGTGTTTTGTTTCGATTTTGGTGTCACGTAAACTTCGTATTTATTTTATATTTCACTGTTCATATCAGCAGCCGTGATCAATATGCTGTCTCATTGCGAGCATACGCTTCAGAAGCACGTATGCTCATGTCTTGCGTCTGCTCACTAAACCTGTTCAGCCCTGTCTGCAAGGCCTTTAACTCGTTCCGCTCCGTCATACAGTGCATAATTTAATACTTAGTCGCTGCCGCGATCCGTTGCAGAAAATAGTTGTACATCGCCCGCGTCCAACTGTCACACGCGGAACTCGTTTGCGCCCGTCCGTTTTTTCATGGATCGCGGATATAATGATTGGTCTCTTCTATTTGGTTGAGGCCTTCATTGCGATGAGTGCCTCTGTGCAATCGTTAAGTAAGTCCCGGCCATCTGCGGTCGCGACGACTCGTGTCACATTTATTTGCACCTGTTTCAAGGAGTCAATCGATAGTCTTTGCCATCCTTTGAATGACTGCTAAATAATGTGTGTGTTTACGAGTTCAAGCCGTCCTGGAGCTGCTCCTTAAGAGACCGACAAGCGTCAAGGAGGGTATTCGTTCTGCAGGAGCGACAGTGAGGAGCGCTGAAGGAAACAGAATCTGTTTTTCTGTTGTAGATGTCAGGCTCTGGCGCATCTGATCCCATACCAGCTGCCAGACGTCGTGGACCGAGCAACGGCATGCCGCAGTTGCCCCTTCAGCAAGCACACTCGCGGGACGGACAGCTGTCAGGGAAATCTGATACTTGGTACAGCACTAGGAAGGCCCTCTGCTCTCCGCACGAGTTCTATCGGCAGTACTCAGAGGCCGGGAGCGGCCCGCGCAGCTCGAACGACAAGTCCTCGCAAAACCGGCAAGAGTATCCCCAGGTCAGTTCCACAGAAGAACACATCCCATCTTTGAACGCCTCAGGAACGCCATACACGGCATCATACAACAGCTACGCGGTGCGCTGCTCCGTTCGCTCCATGGGCTTCGTAGTGACTGATGTCCTCTTCCGACTGCAGTGGCAAGCGGCTCAGTACGCCAAGAGCAGCTATATCGAGTTCCCGAACCATCACATTATCTCCCTGCACAGTTCAACAGCACCACTCTGCATCAGACTGTCTTGACGTCCCTCATCTCTGAGCACTGGCGTCCCTGCAGTTCTCTGCCAGTGCCTCGCAGTATACTCCCACTGCTGCTCCAAATAGCCAGCTCGCCAGCGTCCCTGCCACCCCCAGCCTGTCAGCTACTCCCAGCGTCTCCCAGGACACACCTCACGCCACCGGCTCCGCCAGCCTGATGCAACCCTCGCCCCATGGCCCGCCTCCCCACCCCAACTCCCACTCCTCTTTGGGCGCTGTCTCGGGACACCCCTCCCCGGGCCACCACTCGCCCTTTGAAGCCAACTCTCCTGTTACTGCCGCTCAAGCCTGGCAAATCGCGCAGCGCAACCACCGCTCGCCCCTCCGCCACGCAAGCCCGCCGTCCGCCTCCCTCCATGTGGATGACTCCCCCCGCCCCTCCACAGCGTACCCAAACCTCGACAACCCGGCCGATTGTGCCGCGCTGTCCACCCTGGACAGCTACACCTGCTTGCCCCTCCCTCCTGCCGGCCAAAACCCCTCCGGCTCCTCCCCGATCCCCCTCTTCCAGGGCTCCCCCTACCTCTCACACGCTCTGTCCCAGTCCCCTTCCAGCGGCCCCCTCTCCGCCGGTGGGGGTGGGCGGTACGCGATGCCAGCCCCGCAGGCGCGGCACCGGCTCACAGCCGCGCGGCACCGCGTGACACCGACAGCCGGTGCTGCGCCGGTGGCTACAGGCCCGCACGCCGTCGCGGAGGCGGCGCCGCATGCCGGCAGCGTTGCGCCTGGAGCTCCGAGGGCGCCTCACAACCCCATGCCTCAGCAGCCATATGCGTCACCCAACTCCGCGCAAGCGCCGGAGGTGTGCCTTCCAGCTCTCGCCTTCCCCTCCCTCTGTCTCTCCTTCCCCCCTTCCTTTCCTTTCATGTTCTTTCCTTTCGCGCCAGCTACACGCCAACTTGTTGTGGCTCGTTATACGTGACCCAGTCCGCATGAACGTCACGTCACAGACCTATCCGCTTGCACAGTGCACGGAGTTGTCAAATCCGGCTGCATGCAAATTGGGCTCGATGCCGGTTCGGTAGCTGAGCATTGGCGAACCGTCGCAGCACAGCAAGTCCCCCTGAGTGTGGCACGATTTTGCGTGTGCGCGCAAGCAGGTCTATGATCTCATGCGAACATTTGCGCCTGAATGCGCCTGAATGCATCAGCCTTTGAGCCTTGATCCGATACTGCGGGAGCACAGTAGCCATGACCATGTCAGCAGCCAGGGGAAGCCTTCTCTTGCCTTCATCGCATCGCCACGGTGATCCGGCCCATCCACTGGTCACAACTGATCACACGCTGTGCCGGCAGATGCTTCACTGCGCTGCACCTTGTCATCATTTGATGGCGAGGCTGCTGTCTGTTTGGCCTTCGTGTTGCCATGTGTGCAGTTGTGGCACGATGTGCACTGTGCATCGGCTGGCAGTCCATGCGGCAGTGCTCCTCTGCATGATCAGAGAATGCAGCAGGCTCACTGCTCAGCTGTTCCCGCCTGCTGTCTGCATCCCTCCTGCTCCCATCACAGTGTGATTTTTGGTCGTGTACCCGGCTGTGACTCTCTGCCACTCTGCCACATCGCAGTCCTACCTGATTTGAGTCCTACTTGCTTTTCTTTTTGTTGTTGCCCCACCTGTGGTGACTGCTGATTTGAGTCCTACTTGCTTTTCTTTTTGTTGTTGCCCCACCTGTGGTGACTGCTGCTGGTCGTGGCGCGTGTGTAGCTGTACCATCACAGTTGTGACAACAGCAGCAGTGAGAGCGCGCTCGTACGTCAGCCAGCATGACAGCTAGCCAGCATGACACTCGAGCATGAAACCCGAGCGTGCCGGCTAGGAGTTTGCCTGGGAGTTTCAAACAGGACTTTGAGATGGAGGTTGCTGCTTCAGCCACATCCGCACGGGACTTGCAATCCTTTGACTGGACTCGAATAGCACTGCCGCATTCTGCATGACAGAGCCTTTGCCTGGGGGACAGTCCCCACGTACGCGTGGTGCTCCAGCTCGGATCAAGCCCTGCTTGCAGATCATTGATGGGCGTATGTTGGAGCTGTTGCAACTGGATCTGTAGCATCTCTGAACAGTCACCCTGTCCACATGGGCGAAGTGGGGGCTGGCTTATGGCTGGCTTACGACTAGCTGCAACTGTATTGTAGCATAGTTGAACAGTTTTCTTGTCTGCATGGGCAAGTGGGGGGCTGGCTTATGGCTGGCTTACCACTAGCTGACCCCACTCGTGCTCAAGCATGCTCTCCAGCAAACACTAATTTTTTTGCAGGCATATACTGCACTGCATTTGATAGCAATCACTGAAGCTGCAGCACGAAGAGAGAATTATGTGGTGCAATCTGACCATGCATCCTGTACATGCATATACCATGTGCATGTGGCCATTAGGGGAGTCAGTGGGTGAAAGATTCCAGCCTTGGCCCAGGCAGTGCATGCATATTCATTGCAGGCCTGCTGGATCTTCATGCATGCACCCACCCTCTGGCAGGGTGCTGGTTGGGTGCGGCCTTGATTGCCACGCAGTTGAAACAATAAGAAAATAAGAAGGAAGGTTAGCTGTCTGAGTGGATTGTGCACGTCTCCCTTGCACAAGCTGGTATTGTTTCCAAATGGTTGTGCACATCACAGTGTCCAAGGTTGCACACAGCCCAAGCTGCCTCATAGTTCAGCCCCTATGCTGCACAGACAGCAATACAAGCAGTAACAGAGGCATGCTGTCTGCCTGCAGCCGCGGCATGCCAACAATTGCCCCGTCTGCCCCCGTCCGCCCCCGATGCTTTCGCCCCCTTGCGTGCACTGTGTCTCTGCCGCGTGGCCGCAGTCCAGTGCCTCCTGCTGCGTGGCGCCCTGCCCAGCATGAAGGACCCCACACAGCATGGGGCATCGCAGCACAGGGATTCAGTGAAAGCCCTGGGACACTCCCACTCCCAGTGGTTCAGTTGTGTATCAGTTACAGGTTTACAGTATCGGTTCCACCGCAACGATTGCGCAGTTTGACAAACTGAAGACTAACCTCGCAGCGTGCAATGCAATGCCCGGCATGGTGCCACGCTGCGTGATGCCCGGCATGGTGCCACGCTGCGTGATGCCCGGCATGGTGCCACGCTGCGTGATGCCCGGCATGGTGCCACGCTGCGTGATGCCCGGCATGGTGCCACGCTGCGTGATGCCCGGCATGGTGCCATGCTGCGTGATGCCCGGCATGGTGCCACGCTGCGTGCACAGGCAGTGCGATGAGTCAGATCAGGGTTGCCTGGTTGCCGCTTGGGTTCCTCCAATGTTCCTCGTGGCTGGAGGTGCACACCGCATGTTCCTGGGCGCTGTACGTTGTGTACGCTCTGCGGTGAACATTCTCCGGGACAAGAGACGCACACAATCAGAGTGTGAATGACAACCGCACGGATCTGTTCATTTGACGACGATGACTGCTCAGTCATGGTCTCTGCGTGCAGGGGAAATGGCCGAGCGCGGCCACAACACCCGAGTCCGGTCGCAACGACCGCAACACGGTCTCATCCGTCTCCTTCATGCATTTGGCCACCGCTGGCCACTCCACACACGACAGCCCCCGGGAAGCCGCCCCAGCACAGGCCGGGGGCGGCCGCGTGGGGCGCACGCGCTCGCCTGCCAACGTGCTCCCCATGCTGCGGCGCTCCGCCGACGCGTCCAACCGCCGCCGATCGCGCCACCGCATGACCCCTGCACATGGTCGTGTCCCAGACCGGCCCCTCAGCGCCAACGGGCCCCGCACCACGGTCGCGGCGCCGCCCGTGCTGGGGCATCTGCACGGGCACGGCCCCGCAGCACAGCGTGGGCCGGGGCGGCTTCGTAGCCGATCCTCGGACTCGACGGCGTCGCCGCAGCAGGGCACAGCGCACGTCACGGCAGGCGCGGTGTCGGATGATACGTCGGTGACAGATCACGTCGCTCCGGAGGTCAGCGGGGCGACGGTTCACGGTGAAGCCACGTCATCGCCGAACGAGGCCGTCTCGTCGCTGTCCGGGCCGGAGAACAGCCTCATGATGCTGCACAGCGTGGAGAGCGGCGGCGGCGCGGCCGCCACGGCGGCCGCCGCCGCTGCCGCGGCTTCAGGCCGAGGTGAGGAGGAATCGTATACTGCGCCTCCGCCGCGCCGCGAGTCAGCGCCCCCCGCCAGCGGCGGCGCCTACGGCAGCACCCACGGCGGCCCGGGCTCCTCGTCTGCCGTCGGTCGGGCCTCTGCGCGGCGGACGTTCCACATCAACCACACGGCTGCCGACGGCACGCCGCTGACGTCCCTGCAGCCACCCCTGCACCTGCAGCCCCCCTCCAGTGCTTCCGGCATCTCCCCGCGGCCACGGTCCGTCGGCCCTGCCCCTGGCGGCCACCCCAAAGACCTCCCGACGGTGCCCCGCCTCCGCGACGTGGCCGGCGGCATGCCGCCGCGAGCCGGCGGCGGCCCCGACTCGGCACGCGACGCCGGCAGCGACCTCGGCGCTACAGACAGCATCACTGATGAGCGCCGGTACTACGGCTACGGCGGCCGGTATCGCCTCCACGATGTCAACGAGCGTGCGGCGGCGGCATCGCCGTCTGTGTCGCCTGTAGCCACAACCGCGTCCCGCTACGGCGTCAGCCGCGACGCCCGTGCGACTGCGAATGCCGCCACGGCGTCCCTCACCCGCACGCGCCGCAGCGGCAGCATGCGCCGCACGCCGCGGCAGTTCGGCCCGGGGCCGCCAGAGTCAGGCCAGTCACATGACGGCCATGCGCAGAGCGCGCTGATGCGGCTCGAGGCGCCGTCATCTGCGGGCGCTGACTCAGCGCGCGTCCCGGTCGGCCGGCAGAGGAGCGGGTCCAACCTGTACTCGAGTGCCTACCCGAAGACCGGTGCAAGTTCTGGTGGCATTCAGGCATGCACTATGGACGCACTTGCCGCCGGCTCCGCCAGCACTGCGCACGCGGTACGCCTCCGCTGCCCGCCTCTCCCGCCCGCCTGCACAAGCTGGTTCAGAACAAGATCTAGCACACCCATTGTGCTAAACCGTGATTCAGTATTTCCGACCTCTGTTTCAGCAATTGCTTCCTGCACTCCGCATGAGCTTGGCTGCAAGCAGCGCCTGTGCAACCTGTGTTGACAAGCTGCGCATGTGCACATAATCAAGCAACCCGGTACTCGGTAATCGATGTGTTTGAATGAAATGCAGCACACACAGCTACATGCAAGGCACATATAGTTGCCATGGCTAGCTGTCTCCTGAGGCTGTGTCTAATTCGAGCTCCAGTGTGCTTGATGATATCCGCTGCGAGCTTGTCCACTGGAGTGGCTGTTGTGGTGTGGACCAAGTGAGTTGGCTGTACATGTTGACAAAGTGGCTTTATGTGCCGGCTCAGCAGCCCCATATCTAGCATTGATTCATCTCAGCTTGCAGCTGGCGGATGGCCTGGTGCCTGAGTAAGCTGGCATGACTAAAGGGCTCCGGCCATGCCATGGGGCAATGAGCCATGGCAAGATTGCATGGCTGGCATTGTTATGCATGTGCCAACACCGGCTCGCAAGAGAGCTTCAGGCTGTGATATTCTGTGTATATAGCCCCATGAGCACCAGGCGCCTGGCCACTGTCTGCTTCTCACCAAGTGGTTTAGGTGCAACTGGACAGTTTTGACCTGGCACACGCCTCGTTGAAGCAGAGCCTCAACACGATGACACCCGACCGTTTCATACACCTGCCAGCAGTGTCACCTAGCAGTGTAGCTAGCTTTCCTGGCCCACGCCCACAGCAATAGCTCTAGTCAACTGTTGCCCCACAGCAATAGCTCTAGTCAGCAGCCCCCGCAAGCCTGCCAGCATGTGAGGCATCTGCTGGCCCTGTCACCACACGACATCCGGCAGCTGCCTGCATCATTACTACCCCGGAATCGCCCATCAGCCCGGGGCCGCGTGCACTGCTCACCCGGCGGCGGCGGCGGCAGCGAACGCGGCCCCGGCACTACAGCCCCCCCAGCCCCCAGTTCTCTCCATGCGTGCAGTACCGCAACGTCCCGCGCCCGGAGTCCCAGTCGAGCATCACCCCCGGCCGCACGACGCCGCACTATGCCTCCGCATACTCCACAGGCTACCCTCCCATCTCCCGCAGAACCCCCCGCGCCCGCACCGGCGCGTACGGCCCCTCATCCATGTCCTCCGTGCACTCATACACAAGCGCGCGCTCCTCGCGCGTCCCCGGGCTGGACACCATGGATTCCCTCGTCGGCGCGCCGACACGGTGGCCGCGCAGCGTGGCCGCCGCTGGCGGCAAGACACGTACGTGCCGCAGGCGCGTGACCGCACGCGCCGCAACGCGGCGCCGCGGCCGCGGCGCACCGTGTTTGCGCCGCAGGCGCGGCAGGGAGCGTTCACGCGCTGCCGGCGCTGCCGGATGGGCGCGCTCGCGTTGCGGGCCGCAGAGCGGCGACGGCCGCAGCGGCGCCGGCCGCGGCGACCACGGCGGCATCAACCTCGACTCGCTGCTCGCCACAAACAACTCGGCCGACGGCGGCCTGCTCGGCTTCCTCGACCGCGCCGAGTCGGCGCGCATCCCGGAGCCGCCCCTGCCGTTCCGGGAGACCATCTCGGACAACAACGGGGAGCACCGCAACCCTAAGCTCAGCGGCAGCGAACTCTACAGCACCCTCCTCGGCTCCTTGCGGGAGAGCCTCACACGTGGACAGCACCAAGTGTCCGTGGCGAACGGCGTCCCGCTCTCCAGCGCGAGTGTCGCGGGCGGCAACGGCGGCGGCGGTGGTGGCGGGAGCCTTGCCGCCACGGCGTCCATCGCGATGCCGTCTTCAGTGTCCGGGCCGGTGGAGCCGTCGGCGTCGGCGCCGGTCGCGGCGCCTCCAGCGGCTGCAAAGCGCGGCGCGAGCAAGGAGCCGAGCGGCCGCGGCGGCCTCATGCGGCGGCGGCGGCGGCACGGCCCCCGGCTCAACCCCTCCGCGCTGTCGCAGCTCCAGCAGAGCCTGGACCAGGGGCAGCACACCGAGAGCTCCGTCGTCCCTGTCCACCTGTTCCTGCCTCCGGTCAAGGTATGCCTTGCCACACCCCCCCCCCCCCTTGTCTCCTCAGATCTTCGATCTTGCACCCACCACCTCATCCTGTCCAGGTGCCTGCGTTGTGAATGCGTTCTGTGAATGCGTTTATCTACGTGCATCTACGTGCTCACAAAGCGAGGACTGGTGCAGATCACAGCCAAGTCTCGCCGTGGAACCCTCCGGCCGCCGCGGCCGACCTTCGCCGCACACCCATCCCCGGATTACTCGCGGCAGGCCCGCGAGAAGAGCGGCAGCAGCAAAACCGTGCCCAATCCTCCGGCATCCATGCCGCAGCCCAACGCGCCGGCGCCACTAGCCGCGGCCCCCGGCTTCTCACATGGCACGCAAGCGCACTCGCAGCAGGGCCTCTCGCAGCAGGGCTTCTCGCAGCAGGGCCTGTCGCAGCAGGGCCTGTCACAGCAGGGCCTGTCGCAGGTCACCCAAGCCACGTCACCCGGCACGCTGGAGGGTCAGGCGTCGCGGCCGCTGTCCACGCCGCCGACGTTCCCCTGCGGCCGCGATTCGCCGGACACGCCGACGAACGAGATTGGCAGCACGACCACGATCGAGCGCGGGCGGGTGCGCGGGACCCCTGCCGGCGCCAAGCTCGGCGTGCACGGCTCCCCGGCGGTGTCACAGCACGACCTGCCGTCGCAGCGCGGCGGCCGTTCACAGTCGCTGCTGCGGCAGACCAGCCACACCCGCTCCCTCGGCAAGCGCGTGCCGATGTCCTCGGCGATGTCTGACGCGAGCACCACAGACACTGCGGCTGCGGTGCGCGCGACGGCGTCGGCGCAGGCTGCCGCCGCAAACGCGGCCCCGGTTACGGTGCTCAACACGGCGACCTCGCGGCCGACGAGCCGGGCGTGGCTGCCCTGCATGTCTGCGCCTCGGACGATCGACGAGGGGGGCAGCGAGAGCGTGCACAACGGGGGGGTGACTACCGGGGCCGCGAGCACCGCGTCGCGCAGCGTGCACGGCGGCAACAAGGGCTCGTCGTCGTCGACGCGGGACGTCTCGTCGTCGAACAACGGCCAGATGTCGCTGTTCAAGTGGGGACTCCGCATGTCGTGTTTGTGAGCATGGAGCGCAGCGGGCACAGCGGCGGGTGACGCATCGGCCGCGCCTGCGTGAGGCTGGGGCACAGCATGTGCTGCGGTGCTCCCGGTGCAGGTGCGGCCGGTGCTGACTGTGGCAACATCGCACAGGCGCGGTCCGCGAACGCCGCTATCGCCATGCATGCATGTGTGCGGGGGTCTGCAGGGCTCCATGCAGGGGCGCTCGTAATCGCGGGGATTGCCTCCTGAGGATTTGCTGTGCTCCGGGCGGCGTAGGTTCGCACAAAGAGTCGGGCTGGCTAGGCCATGCCCATCAGCTGGGTATGCTCTGCAATGCTGTGCTGTGCCATGCTCAAGAGCTGGGTGCGCGCCTGCTCGCGGCGGCAGACGGGCAGTGACTAGGCATGGAGTGGGCTGTGGCCACATGTGGCATCCCCCGGTGTCGGAGGGAGGGTGTGGCTGTGGTGTGATCGGGTCGGGCAGAGCGGTGCCTGGCTTCGAATAAGTGAGGCGTGTCGTGACAGCGCTGTGTATTGGGGCTAGAGACCTGGGTTTCCATCTGTGTACTGCAGCAAGTTTTGGGGTGTAGGTGGGGTATTGACTTGACGGTACGGGGGTGGGGGGGTGTTGTTGGGGGGGTTTGTCGCGGCAGAGAGTGCGGCGGGCATGCGAGCTTGGGGCAGGGCTGTGCCTGAGTGTGGGGGCACCTGCGGCACTGGAGCATAGGGGAGCGCATGCATGGCCTTGGCTTGCGCTTGCGCTGCGATGCGGTGTAGCAGGCGCCATGGCCGTCGTGCTTTCTCCTGTGTAGTGGCCGTGAGCGCCACCGGACGTGCTCTATGGCAGGCGGAAATGATGGCGGGGGTTTGCGGTGACTGCAGGTGCCGCGGTTGTACACTAAGGGGGCCCTTTTTTCCTCTCCCTGTTTCATGTTCGCCTTTGCCAGGGAGGCGTGTGGCGAGGCTAGGGGAGTGCGCAAGGCGTGGTCCCTGCGTGCTTGCATTGCTGTTCTTCTACCCTGTTGAATTTGTGCATGTTGACTCCCTAGCGCATGATGGGGTTGTATGATCCCAATTTGGGATGGTAGCCACGGCTGTAACAGTATGACAATGCTGGACTGGGCTTCTTGGGCGTTCGTTCCTGCAAGCTACTGCTCGGAATCTTTCAATCGGTTCCCCGTCACCATCGAGGCTCTAGCCACCAGGCGTTCAGGATGTGCCACGCAATGTTGCGGCAGCAACAGTCATTTCACACTGCGGTTGCCGTTGATACCGTTCGACCTGCGGTCTGCGTTTTGCCCCTTCCCACATTCACTTGTCGTCCACCCCGCAGCACCCATATTCACCCGTTGTATTGAAGGCACCATCTGCTGTAAATGGTTACCTGACAGCGTTGGGCACAGGTGAACTGTTTCCTTGTAATGACGAACGACGATCGTTCGCGCGCGGCAACTGTTCCGATGCACCGCCGCGCACGGCTACCCTCTGTGTGCCTCCTCCCAAATCAGTCCGCTTGGCCTGTGATGACTGAGTGTTGACGCTCCGCTCACGTTGCCCCTTGCAATCCGTCACTCATGCCAGTGTGGCGCAGTTTTTGTGACTGCTGCTGCCTTACCGCATGCAGCGCTCGCAGACGGCATGCATCACCGTTGCCAACGGATGGTGAGCCTCTACTGACGCAGGCTTGGGATATTAGTAGGGCCAAGAGCACGAGTCTCTCAGAATCGGAGCGTCCGAGTGTGTCATCGATTGAAGATTTAGGACAGCAATGTGTGGTCATAGCGAACTGGTTGTTGCCAATGCTGCACTGCGGTGTTGTGCTGCGGCCGGCGACTGTGCAGCCCTGAATCTGCGTTTGCGTAGAGCCCTACAGATTCGTTGTGATCAGTCGAGTCGTGTGCGGCGGCAGATGACGCCTGCGCAAGCGAGCGAGGTATGACTGTTTGGCATCTACAGCTCCGCGGACGGCATTGTGCAAACAGCTTGTACAGACGCAGATCCGCTGTGAGGGACATGATTGATGCGACCATGTTTGCAATTAGGCAGATTGTCTCCTGCAAATGTGAAGGGAGCCAGGCATGCAGACCGCGTGATGCACGGCAAGGTCGACGTCGCCCTTCGCATGATGCAGCACTGCCCAGCCCTCGAAGAAGTGGCCATGCCGTCGCGCAGCGCCTCGGCCGCGCGGGTACGGTCACGCGATGCACAAGCCACTGTCAAACGCAGTCTCTGTGAGCGCGTAGATGTGCGCACGCAATGCATACATGGTCAATTGGCGCAGGCATTGGAGCGCTCTGCAGCTGCAACTGCACGTCAGCGTCTGCACAAAACCCCATTGTGACGTGCACACCTGTCCTTGGGCGAGAGACCGTGCAGACACATGGAAATTTTCATAGTGATGTGTCATCCTCGATCTTGAGACTGCCTCACAGTGACACGTTGAGCGAGTATCATTGCAGTAACTATTGCGGGCCGTACACACACAACACTGGCGCTTGACTTGACCCTCTCAATATGCAGACAAAAAGAAGCGCAACATCAATGCACAGAAAAGGAATTGTTATGCG
>JALKAD010000183.1:369087-385169 GCA_024500015.1 Ulva compressa
GTGCTTGTTGTTGCCCTCGCTGCTGGGCTCCTGCCCAGCCAAGGTCAGCCTTGACCTTGTTGTAAAACGAGTTCTCTGGGGTGTGCACAGGTGTGCATGCGGGTGTCTGATGAGGCGGCATATCCCAGCTGTGCATGCACATTGTGCAATCGGTGCTTCCATCCCTTCAAGTTGCCAGTGTTAAACGGAGCCAGGTGCGTGCTGCCAGGGGGCCACAAGCGAGCGTGTGACTCCGAGCCTACTGTGAGCCTACGTAGATGCAGATTTCGCAAACATACATGCATAGAAATTGCCTATCTTATCACTGCAGTGCAATGTTGCGCACAAGCCTCAGGCTGTGTGCCGATGGGTGTTCCGGCCAGAATGTGCGACGTGCGTTGATTACACATGCGCTGCGAGTGGATGGAGCATGCTGCCGTTTCTCGCACACGTGCAGTGAGGAACCTTGCAGGTACCTGCTCTGCCATTAGCTGCAACTTTATCAGGCACCTGGTATCCGCGGCTCGCGCAGCGGTCCGCTCGAGCAACGGCGACCGTTGGAATTCGGTCTAAATCGCTTGGAGCCCTGTCACAGCCAAATCATGGCTACAGCCTATTCATGGGTACTCTCACGCCCTTTCACGACTTTCAGGTAGTAACGAGCTCCCATTATCATATTATGGTTACTGATCCGTTATGGTCTGCTAGCAAACGCGCTGCGGTCACCGCATGCGGTCCCCGTGTACACGATCCCGCAGACACACGCGCCGCTAAATGACATGCCGTTGCTTGCTGGCTGAATTTTGCCCTCACTGCTGAGCTTTTGCGTTGATCTGCGTGTCACGCACGCGCCGCGAACTGCTACATTGCGTGCACAGCGCTTGACCGGGCCCGGACCGGTTTCTTGACGTGTTGAGAACGCGAACCTGTGTTTTTTTTAGGCAGTGACCGCGGAGACGTACGCAGGTGCGTTGCTATAGTATTGTCGGACCTCACTCGTGAGTGCGCTTACAGCACGCAGAGCGGTAAGCGGGAAGGGGAATTCTGTCCATATGCATGTGCATTTTCGTGGGAGTGCCTACAGGTGCTCATTGACAACGGCGAGCGCGCAAGGTGTTCGACGAGCCCGTGATCACAACGTTAGCGCAGGTTGATGGTATCCAGATGTTCAACTTGCTAGGTACTAGTAGATTGCGGCTTCTTGCACGGCTGGCTGGGCACATCATGATGTAGCTGTATTCGTATGCAGTACCCTCGAGCTCTGAATCTCGAGATGCGGACGCGCGCGCGTGCCAGGATATTTCATCGATTGGCAGGTACACATGTGCAGAGAAGGTCCTTACGCACAAGTATCCACTCGACACCACCTCAGATTCCCGCCTTCGCGGCGAATTCGCCGTGATCATTAGGTAAGCAGCGGCATCATGCAGATGGCTGTGTTACGCAGTGATAGATCTAGGGCCCAGCAGCGCCGAGGCAACAGACCAGTCAACATGCAAACAGCCTGCAGATGGCTGTGCAGGATATCCTGCGGCTGGGCAGATCTGCGTGCACAACTTTAGACACAGACGCTTGATCTGCTCACTAGAGCTAGATCTGCATGCACAGCTGTAATGACAACAGTTGCAATTGGCACCATGCGCCTTATGTGTGCTGCGATCGGCTTTGTTCAAGTTGTGTAGAGTAGATTCATGCGGTCTAGACTGCAGCTGACCTTGCACGTTGCACGGTACTAGTGTGCCTGTTTCATGATCAACGCAACCAACGCGTTGCAACGCGTTGCAACCAACGCGTTGCAACAATTGGGGTACAATGGTACATAAGGCGAAGTGTTGCTATCTCATGATATCAATTGCAAGGGGCATCACGTAGTTGGCAATTGCACAACACAGCGCTAGCTGCACAACACAGCGCTAGCTGCACACACTGCACTGGCAGAGTGTGCTATCCAGCGCTAGCTTGCCACGGTCAGCAGACGTCTGTCGACATCCGGCCGCGTGCTGCGCAATGCGCATGCATGAGCACGCAAGGATGTCGCGACGCGACGACGCACCTGACCAATTTCAACCACGGCTCGCCAGGCTTGGGTAGCTCTCCGAACGCCAGGCTCGTTGCACCGTCCGGCCCAAAATACACAAAGCGCTTGCTTCTCACCTCATAGTAGATGTTCTCGAAGTGGCAGGCCCTCGTAACGAGCCTGCCGCCGAGACACTGCATCACAGTCCTGCTCGGCCACGGCGACGACTCGGTCGCCATTGCGGCCTCGTCCCGGCTGACTGTCTCCGGCGGCTGCCATCTTGCGTCCAGCGTGCGAGGCCTTGCCCTGGCCCCTGCGGCTATCATGGATAGCCATATGCATGCTGTGATCGCGACGCACAATAAGCGCAGCCGGGTGGACCTGCGCGCCATTGGCCTGGCCGCAGTGAGTGATGGCGACGCTGCAGCTGCACGCCCGCTGAGAGCTGCCGACGGCCCTGCCCTGGCCCTGCGCGTGAAGTTCGGTCACCTGACGGAGTCGCGCGTCGGTTCGACTCCACGTTGTCGATGTCTACTGTGCTACTGCTACCTTGGCTGAGTTGCAGCCAGACTGACATCTCCTGCGGATGTGCGATTAGCGATGGCGTGCACGTGAACTTGCAATCGAAAGCGCGCCTAGGAAGGAGTAGCCATCTTGAGGCTTCAGAGGTATGCTCTGGGATAAGTCTACTTGCCGCAGCCCCTGGCCATGGAAATATGGTCATGTACAGAAGTCGGCCGCGACCACACGCGGATGCGGGTGCCCTGCTATTGGGCCTGCAGATATCACTGGAGCTGTGATACTGCTACAAGCACAATGGCGCAGCTGACCAACACGGCAGCGCTACAAGCCCCGCTGCTGATTGACACTCTGGCTGGCGAACCAAACACAATGTCGGACCTCATGCATTGCATGCGACGAAGAAACAGGCCGTGTGAACGAGTGCAGTGCCAGTTAATCAATGTTCAACGTCGTGCGCGGCAACGCTCGTATCTGACGGTGCCTCGTCGGCAAGTACAGTTTGTAACAGTACATTGCTCACGGCTCATATATTCGATCGACAACATAGCACTGTATACGGCCGTAGGCATGCTACCAGTTGCACAATGCCTAAGATCCGAGTCGGCGAGGGCTCGCAGTGGCCGCCACTCCGCAGGCGGCGCGTGCGGAGCCTGCATCACGCGCTGTGCCCTCTGTCCCTGGTGGCCTCCGCATGGACAGCGACACTTTGTGGCGCAACGCGTTGCAACGGTTGTGGCGCAACGGCAGATTACACCGCGTACACGATGCCTGTTGTAACACATGTTGAGCACTTCGCACACGGGTATGCGTTGTGCGCATGCATGAGCAAAGCGCTGGCCAACTGAGATCTCATGAGATCTCATGAGATCTCTTGAGAATCGCTGCAGTAAAGGTGCAAGTAAGCATCGGCATCATCACCTCTACAGAGAAGAAGGCAGGCACGGAACGTGAGGGCACACAAAAGGGCACAGACCCAAAACCAGATGCTCAGCACGGCATCAGCTCTAGAGGATGAGGTGCGCATCAGCAAGCTACATGCTACCACTGGGGGGAGGGAAAATTGTTTTGTTTGTACAGCGCTAGCTGGATGCTCAAGCTTCAGCTTCAGTGAGTTCATCCATGACTAATTGGCTGCCTTGTTTGCTGGCTGGCCACCCACCCCCAATTGCTGGCTGGCCACCCACCCACGCCTGCATGGCATGCAAAATGCATCACCACAGCACGGAGAGGGGCCCAGCAGCGAGGGCAATAGGAAGGCAACAATCACGCACCAGCGAGTTCGAAACAATTGCACACCGGCATGCACTGCAACATCTGTATGTCATATTCTCCACACCTGGAAGCACTGGCGCCTGGCAGATCTAGAGGTGCCACTGGCAGAGCGTGCATGCCGCACGTCCGTCTGCCTTTGCCTTTGCTTGAATGAGGCGGCCCCGCACAGATGCAGCAACCGTGGCCACATTTGTCCATGAACCATGTATATGTAAATGTAAATGTAAATGTAATTACTTGCCGTACGTCTCCTCCAACTTGCCATTTCTTGCCGTTTCTGGGGAGCCAACTTGCCAGCATGATGTGCAAGCTTAAGTCAGGGCAGAGGGCACAGCTTCACCACACTTGTGTACTAGATGGAGCTCCATGGAGTCCGGCACCACTGCCATCATGATATGTAAATATCCAGCTGTGGTGTCCCCGGGTGCAGGCATGGGCCTCAAATGCACATGCACACCCGGACAGATACCTAGGATATCTGGGATATCCCAGCTGCAGATGGCCACATCAAACATGACTTGATGAGGGATTTTTAGACACAATTGTTGCATTGTAGCATCGATACCTCCAGGTATCTGCAATATTAATCATGGAGGTATCTGCAACGAGGCCACGCATGCTGGCATGGAGCGGGAACCAGAGGGTAGCCCTACAGCACATGTGTGCACATGCACAGCAGCACTGACTCGGAGTTGTGACAAAACCTGCCTCAGCCTTCAATTGCAAGTTCGCCTAGAAGGTACATTCGTACCTAAACGCGTAACATGAACATTTACATTAACATTAATCGCTGTGGTGCATGCTTACTACTGGTAGGCCGCATGGCCTGTGGTGAGTCCTGTGTACGAGGAGTGACTGGAGAGCAGGCAGCCGCCTTCTCAAACGATTCAGTCACCTGCATGCCTGTCAGGTAGCTACTAGTGCACATCGCAGCTGGATCAATCTGCAATACGCGAAAGTGGCAGTGGGGCATGGCGCCGTCTCCTCAAAGCGCACGCTCTTGGTCAGTGCCATGCGCGCTCCGTCCACGGCGATGCAGCTGTGCCGCGACGCTGTGCTGAGCGCTGGCGGTCCCCACTGACGGCCTGCCAGAGGTGACATGCCATCGTGCATAGGCCGCCACCCATAGCCTATCCCCATCGACCCCTGGCGCCGCAACGCAGCCAGCCCTCCCGCCCGCCCTCCCCCCCTCCCCCGCCCGCTGTCCGCCTCCCACCCCGGCCAGTCTACACCTGACAGGCAGTAGCTTCGGCACTGTGGGTCTGCGGCCGAGGCTGAGGAGGTCGCGCATGGCCGCGGACCAGCGCTGCATTGTGTCTTGCGCGTGGCCATGCTGGCTGCTGTGGCTGGCTCTGCGTCGACTTCGCGCCGGCCTGGCGCCGCGGTACCCTGAACCTGGTGCCTGCGCGATTGCGCCGTGCTGCGCTGGGTCGGCGTGCTGTGTGTTAGAGCGGCAGGGTGTGTTCCTCGTATGTGCGGTTCATGCCGATGTGAAAGGTGCCCGTGTTGCTTGTCGTTGTTTGTTTTGTTCTCTGCCTTCTTCCCTCGGCGCTGCTAGGGCCTTGCTCTATCACTGATACACAGTGTAACACGCTGCAGCTGCAGGCTGTCTCAGCCTGCACTTGTTTGAAGGCTTGCGATCATGTTACCCTGCAAGGTCCTCTGTGTTCAACAGATATATAACTTGAAGCGGCCGATGCCTGTCCGGGTTTGGTGTGATGCCCAATTGTTTTTGTCCTCGTTTTGTTTCTCAAGCACCGAATCCCATGCACGCAGTTGAAACCAACGTATGTGTGTTACACTGTAAGAGATCGGGGCCTCAGCAGCGCCGCAATCGCAGGGAGCAAGTGGCACACAACAAATATCACAGGCAGCAGGGCCGCCTTCGCGTACCCGACCTGCGGTCATGAACTACGCTCACAAAATTAACAATTTAACGCATACTGTAATCAACACACATGCGAGCACCGGGTAGCAGCAGTGACCACGATTACATGGCAAACTCCACAGCCCTACAACTATGTCTACATCTACTACTACTCTGCGCTACATGGGATGTCTGCTTGCTAGTACGGTTGGCTAGGTAAGCTGTCTATCTACTTGCACTAGCTGCACCAGCTGCCAGCGTTTGCCGGTGTACAACACCCACTGGCCTGCCATGCTGCGCATGCCATGCTGCGTCCGGATCACATCGGGCTCGTTGCCTGTGGCCAACACGCGCGGTACAATGATCACACCCAGACTGTCCACAGTCACATACTGTGCTGCGCTGCGCTGTGCCACGCAACCCCCTCCCTGGAAGGTTCCAGTGGCAACACCGTGCGCTGCTTTCTCGCCTGTCCCGACATTTGAGATACGTTTCAGAGGTATGCTCCGCAAGGTGGTAGTCCCATGTAACACACAGGTACGAATCATGGCCTGTCACGACAGGGCCGCCCACCCCTTGCCCCCCTCTGACACTAAAAGAGATGAACGAAGCGAACGGCGGGCTGCTGCTGTGCGTGATGGCTAGTGTCACCGATTACGTGACGATGGTAATTACCACAGGCAGATTTACGATGACGTGACGACGATTTTTGCGACCTTTACGACAAAATTTTGAGAATTACGATGTTTTGTTTTCCCGAGGCAGGTGTGGGGCAGTTGCGCGCAAACAAGAAGACTGGCGACCGCCAGCAGGCGTTGATTGTTGCAAAACTTCCCGCTCACGGGAGGAAATGAGCAGTTTTGCACGGCTAAGGTTGTAGTATACGGAACGAGCGTGGCATATATATCTGTACCAAGCCTGTGCGGTTGCTGGGAGCGGTGTGGTCTAGATGTCGTCCCGAACGTGCGCCGCTTGCGGCGCGGATTTTTTTTAGGGTGGTAATTACGTCGTAATCTTACGACGAGCAACTTTACGTTACGATGACGACGTAATTCTGCTTTTTCGTCGTAATCGGTGACACTAGTGATGGCGTTCGTGCTGTGCATGCTGCGGGCGCGGCGGCAGCGGAAACGGCAGCCGCGCGCAGAGACGGATGCAGCGGCGGCTGCGGCAAAGCACGCAGCGGGCTGCAGCAGCCACTGCCGTAAGTGGGCTGTGCATGTCTGAAAGCCTCGACCGACCGCCTCCGCTGCTCTAGAAGATCGTCTGGAACAGTACTAGTGGCCACAGGTGAATGGCGGAAGGCGCGCGTGCTGCTCGCCGTGCTGATCTCGCACGGTTGACCCACCAAAGACATGCATGTAGACCAGCACACACGCCAGCACGACTCTCAGCGTCAGCACACACACAAACACAGACAGCAGTGCCGGGCACGCACGCTGGCTCCGACACGCATGCATGCTGCGCAGGTGGATTGCCGCGCGCCATCACGGCGCAAGCGCACCCGCGAGCTCTCCGCCTAACCTGCTACATGCTGCGTGCTGCGTGCTGACAACTCCATGTCCGTGCTGCTGCCGCACCAGCCCGGTCCAATATCAACCTCCATCGAGAGCCTAGGCAGGTAAGCGCCTGCTTCACCAGCGCTGATCTGCCTGACGTCCTCGGTCGACCCAGGCACCATGGCGTGAGTCACGCCGCAAACGCTGACAGCGTGCCGCTACCGTGCTGTGCTGTGCTGTGCTTCGTGCGCTGCAGCGCGATGCGCAGCAGGTCCGTGATCTTGGCCTCATCCAGGACGATGTCTGTGTTGCGGGCATCGGTCCAGGAGAACCACTTTTGGGTCTTGTGAACTTCGGCAGCGCTGGAGACGTGGTAGCGCAGCATGTTCACGTACCCGATGTACCCCCAGCACCAGTCGATCTCGATGAAGGGCTTGGAGATGGTGTAGGGGGTGACCGCGTCAACGATGGGGTGGTGCGGGTTGTAGGACTCTCCGGGCTGCGGAGGCACAAGATCAAACTCATACCTGCACACGTTGGCGGGACTGTGGCATGCCCTGGCTAGATCTGGCATACTCGCGCATGATAGACGATGGCAGTGCACGCCCAGCAGACGTTGTAACGGCCGTTGGTGTCCTGGAGGTAGATGCCGCTGTGCTGCTGCAGCACCCCATCATGCTGTGCATACGGGAATCAGCAGATGCGTTCTGCGGGGCTTGGACAGGCCATGGGTTTGATGTTCGCGCTACAGCTAGTCGACAAGGCAAGGAGGTGCGTGCACTAGGCACATTAATGGACACAGACTCTCAGCGTTACTGAGATACTTGAAGGAGGCACTGTAGGGGGGCGCACTCAGGGGGGCCGACGAGGATGGTGGTGGCGCCGTTGGGAACATAAATCAGGCGGAAGCTTCTGCTGCCGATGTTGGACACGACGATTGTCGCCTTAGACAGCAGCTCCAGCTGCTCGCTCAGGGGGAATCGCGAGATCTCGGCATGCTGCATGCGGACCCCTGCATGCATGTGATGTCGAGTACCTGCCACGGATCTAGAGGGGAGCTCACGTCGCACATGCACTGTGAAAGCATCCGTTTAAACATCATGATGCATGTGAGCAAAGCTGATTGGGATGGACAATATTTTTCATTCACATATTCATTAATACCATTGAGGGCGTGCCTGGGAAGGCTTTCTTGAGTGTGGGGAGGAGATCCTTTGCGTTCGTGAGGTGCCGCCGCTCGTGCGGCTGGCCATCGATGAAAAGCACAAACGGCTCTAGGTCCGGCGCTGCTGCCACCTGCAAGCCCCCGCTCCTGGCGTTAGGTCTTTGCCGACAAATGCCTCTATGCCCCACTTCATGACCGCCAGAATGACGCGTGCATACCCACGACACATGTATGTTGCGCACCGCCACTGCTTATGCAAACACGGCTGGCGCCTGCAATGCTCCGTGTGATGCGTGCTGTGCGCTGCCCGGTTCTGTTACGCTCACCGCGTGAGAGCGAGGTAGCTCTATCTGAGAGATACAGTTCTACACCACATCTGCCTGTCGAGCTGTGTTTCACGTTCATGCATGCGTGTCACACATGCGCACGTGCCTGGTTGTGGGGAGGCGGGCACACCTTGAGGCCGTGGTTGCGGTATGCGACGTCCCGCATGGCGGTGAAGGGGAAGGGGCCGCACATGTGCGCCCACGCCGCCATGCGGCCGCTGGTGACGGGCAGCTCCAGGGACCCCACCTGCGACACGATGTCGGCCGGACCCTGCCCCGCGATGATCTCCGCAAACCGGATGTACTTCACCTCTGCATGCATGCGTGCGTATCATGCAAAGCTCCACCTGCTACTCAGGTACATACGAGCAAACACATCAGGCTGCGCATGCGGACGGCTAGCTATGCTGCCGCCACTGGAACCGCGCACAGGAGACGTCCGCTGCAGCAGAGGCGGCGGCGGGCAGCTGGTTGACAGTGCTTGACAGTTTGCACTTCATATGCAATCGACTTTCTCCTAACAGGCGCATTCCATAAAATCCCCCTCCCCGAGTACGCGTCAACCACTGGCAGTGGGTGGCGTACTGGACTTGTCTTTGCCCTTGAGGATGCGGTCGAGCAGCGGCTTCCAGGTGATCGAGGGGCGGTTGTTGAGCAGGCCGCGGTAGTGCTTCGCCGTCTCCGCCTCCTCCTCCCACTCAGTCCAGGGAGTGTTGGCCTCCCAGCGCACCTACGCCACAGCCACGCGGTCCGTTTGCTGGTTCTGTGTTGGAGCAACCGGCAGTGCTGCACTTGAGCGCGGTGCCCAGGACAGATACGCACGCCGGGCCTGATCAAATGTGAATTTAATGGTCTGATCCTCAAGTCGGACCTCAAGGATGGGTCTGAACGTTGCTGAGCGTCAGTGGGCGACGTACAGCTCGGCTGATATATTCTACTAGTAGTACTGGTACTAGACATCTAGGACGACGTGGAGCTTGGCACCATGAACACAGGGCTGCTGGCCATGGGGCAGCCACACCTATCCCTCGGGCCCCAGCTGGCTCAGCGCAATACAAGCAAGCTCATGCGTGGGCTTGAACGCCGTAGCCATGGTTTGGCGGCAGGCAGGGAAGCTGGCCGGGAAGCGGGGCGGGAGGGGGGGCGAGTGTTGAGATTGCAGTATTATACCACTAGACTGCGATCATCAGCACGTCGCGGCAGTCTAGTGGTATAGTACTGCAATCTCAACAGCGAGAGGGGGGGGGCGGTGGTTACCCGATCGAACTCAATTGGCAATCGCAGTCAAAAGGTGCGCAACAGTGGGAGTGGGGGGGAGTGGGGGGGAGGGGGGGGGGGGGGGGGAAGAAGGGGCGCACCCAGTCAAACTCAATCGGGTCGCGGCCGAAGCGCAGCGGAAGGTCGACGAGGAACTGCAGGTTGTCCCGCAGCAGGTGGCCGATGCTCTTGGTGTGGAAGGGCGCCCGCAGGTGCAGTGGCGTTTCAAAGCCGGCGACCTGCTGCGGCGGCGGCAGGCGCTCGCCGGGGCGCCACTCCATGTGGAACTGCAGCTTGTTGTCCATCTCCCCCCCCTGCCAGTGCTTGTACCCCCTGTAGAAGGAAGCAGGGTCATGCGCAGCTGTGGCCGTGTCTCAGTGCAGTGCTAGGCACAGCTGTGCCGTCGTTGTGGCTACAGGTGTGAACACGTGTGCCTCCTGCCGGTGTAAACTGGCTATGTGGGCTAGTGGACTTGGATTGTAATCTGTGGTATGAGGCATCGAGCTGGCACTGGAGTGTCACTGGCAGGCACAGCCACAGCTGCTGACACCCACACATTGTACCACAGTGCACGCCCTGCTGGAATGCCAATCGTTGCCACAGTGTAACACATTGTACCACAGTGCACGCCCTGCTGGAATGCCAATCGTTGCCACAGTGTGTTGCAACAAACTGCAGCTGGCAGCCCACCCAGCAAGATCACATGCCCCTGCAGTGACCACCACCACAGGAAGCAAGCAACAAATGAAGCATATACTGTTACAATTGCAGATGCAAATACCACAGACACGCAGGCTGCCTGCCATCGTAGCAGCGAGCCCTGAACGAGGGTCAACAGGCCTACAGTGGTTGGAGTTTTTGTTTTCGGTGCAGTGACACCTGTCTGGTACAATCAAGCAGTACCAGTCCTGTGGCTCTGTCTGTCAGGCAGACAAGGCAGACAAGGCAGACAACTAGCCTTTCTTGAAGGAATCCTTGTAGCTACATGTAGGGCAATGTGAGCATGTGATTGTGCGAAGGCAATGTGAACATGTGAGGGTGCGAACAGCGCTGCAGGGCTCTGGATCCGATCACCACCTCCAGCTGGAGGTGGTGATTGTGAGTTGAAGCCCAGACAGAACTCTGCAGAGGAGTCTGGGCGGAGCAGTTGGGTTGTGTTGATGACTGTCACTGTGTATACCTTTAATTGGATAGAGATGCATGTGCACTGGAACTGTCACTGTGAACAGCGCACCTCAAGCCCTGCCCTGTGCATGCTGCTGATGTCCATGCAAAAGCAGTCTAGGAGGATCACCACATGGTGCATCGAATTCAGTTTGTGGTGCACATGTACAGATTACCTAAAGTGTACTAGTAGGACAACTAGAAGGACATTAAAGTCCACCTAGGAGAATTGAACCCCCTGCAGTGCACTGCATGCTGCAGTGGCAGCTGCAGTGGCAGTGTCTGGTGGTGTCTGTGCCTCAGCTGATGTGTGCTCACAAACTTGAGGGCTGTATAGACAGTTGACCAATGTGCTGACTTGCAGTGATTGGGACATGCGGTCCAGTGCAGTCCAGTGCACTGCGGTGTTACATGCAGTCAAGTCAGACCTGTCATCCAATTCCAAAGGGCAGCCAGCTCCTGGGAAGCCATGATCATGATGTCAGCCAGGTGTTGACTCAGCAATGAGTCAGGACTCACAAAACCCCCAACTGCTGTGGACAAAATAATGAAATGTACTGTACAAAACACATGTTGACCTGTCATGCCAATCCACACGCCCAAGTGCACAAATCAAGTGCACAAATCAAGCACAAAGAAAGTCAGATTGAACAATGGCCACGAGTTTTCGGGCTCGCCTGCGGACATGACCACTAGCACTGAACTGATTACAATTATCACGGCAGTGCCAGCTGAGACTTGGCGGCCCCAAAAGCCAGGCGTGGATCGGATATGAGTGACAAGCTGCAAAGTGATTAGCATGATGCAAAGTGATGCTGTACACGTAGCAGCTGCAGCTTAGCTGTTCAGTGCAGTCGGGCCTGTCAGAGCTCGGCAAGGCGAGGTTGCTCACATGCCATCTGCTGATGCAGCAAACTGGACAGCCCGAGCAGTTCTAACTCCGCAGCAGGTCTTAGTCTGATGGCGTGACCATGGCCAGCGCTAGAACCCGACCATAAACGGAATGACTCACACGATATGGTCTTAGTCTCTGAAATCGAGTGGCCGGCAGCCAGGCACGTACCTGACCAGTCGCAACCATGGATCACCGGGGCTGAGTGAGTCTCCGAAGATATCCGGCGTCGCCCCTTCGATGCCGTAGAATAAGAAGCAACTGCTGTTGAGGTCGTAGTACAGGTGCTCGAAGTGGCAGGCTCGAGTCAGCGTCTGCGTGCCCAGGCACTGCATCAGTGTGCGCTGCTGCGCTGGCACAAACTCTATGCCCCGGCCGGCAGCGCTGCCAGCTGCATGCTCGAGCTCGTCGGGAGAGGCCACGCTGAGGCTGCGTCCCACAACCAGCCCAGCTTGCAGTAGCAGCCATGGCAGAAGCGAACTGCAGCTGGCTGACATGAAGCAGATGGCCACTACCGTGCCCGCGGCAGGCAGTTTCGAATTCGAGCTCCGTCGCAAGCTTTCAGCAGATCAGACCAGGGACATTCGAACGCGAGCTGAAGGTCATGGCAGGCGTGCTCCCTATCGCCTGGGCATATCATATGGCTGCGCCATGGACGGGCAATCGAATTCCCTGCAGCATACCGGTACAGGCCTGAAGTCGCGGGGCCCAAAGTCCTGTGCAACGCATGCAACGTGCGCATGCAGTGTACTGCGTGCTGATGTGAATTCTCGAAATGGCCATTTCGAACGTGCGGGTTTAGGCGACAGGCGCCCTGAGCATTGCGTTACGTATGCGCGCTGACAAATATGTTAGAAGACGATGACTTAATCCACTGGGGCCCCATGGCCACGGTGCGAAATGTATCCGCGCGCGAGGTGTTGTCTTGTGCATGGCCACGTGCATGGCGCACGATGACGGTGTGGCGCGCAATGTGTGCTGCGCGCTGTGCAGGTGACGACTTCACAGTCAGCCGCGCCCACCGCTTGAGCTCTACTTCGCATGGCCAAGCTCAATGCAGGGCTGCTAGTAGTACTCGTGTTGCACGCTGCAGAGTAAAATCTATGATAATGGCCGAACCGGCTAAAGCTACGGCAAGTGAATTACACTGTGTGAAAGGCATATACAGTGCACAGTCAGCATGCCAGAGCTGAGCTAGCCCTTGCTGCAAACTGCAACACCAGTCAGTACCTGTGCTGCAGCTAGGCCTAGCTGGGTCCTGCAAGCTGTGCCTTTGACAGAGCTTATGGCAACTTGAAGATCACGGTCAAATGGGGGACATCGCGATTGGCTTGGTGTTGCTGCGGAGCTAGGCTCAACTATTGATTCCATCAACTCATCATTATGTCTTGTTGGGATGGGAGTGAGCTCTTGAGTAGAGGATGAGTGTGTGCCCAGCTGGCAGTCTGTCAGGCCAGTTATAACCGGCCGGGCGAAGATACTGATGAAGGTACTGATGACCGGCACCCCGCCTCCCCAAAGCTTAAGCATTGATGTGGTGATGTACATGTACACACTGCATGCTGTATTGAGTGAGCAACGTATTAATATTGATAGACTGAACAACGGCTATAGCCATTTCAAACTCCGGCACTCCGGCACTCTGGCATGAATGAGCTGACCACATTATACGCAGTGGGCTTTTCATGGTCCAGACCCAGGTTAGATGCGAGAGTGTGTTACACAGTGATAGATCTAGGACCCAGCAGCGCCGTGGCAACAGACCAGGCAACACGCAAACAGACAGACATGCCACCTCAAGCACCAAGGCCAATCTCCGCACGAGAAAACGCCAGAAGGAACCAGCGCCGGCACGAAAGCAAACACACACACACGCACACACACACACACACACACACACACACACACAAAAACAACGCAGGAACCGAGTGCAGTACTACCCAGTACCACACAGTCCATGCCCAGGCCAAACACAGTCAGCATGCTCCGGGCCCACCGGCGGGCGCCGACGCGACACTAGCAGCCTACACGGGCGCGTGGCTGCGCGCTACGGCCATCTCTGAGGCCGCGAGGCACCGGTCCCAGGGGCTGTAGCCACAGCCAGCCCGGCAGTACGAGCGGTGTCCGGGAAGGGGGCAGAGGAGAAATGTCGGAGGTGCGCGGAGAGGTCACGACTCAAGCCACAGGCATTGTGAAATCAGGTCCACAGGCATTGTGAAACCACTTATCTACATCGGTACATCGACGGGCTGGGAGCCAGTGCACCGGTGGCCCAGCATGTATACAGCTAGGACCTAAACCCATGTTCACATGCCACTCATGCCAACGGTCGTCGACATGATCAGGTGTGAAGGCAATGACCTGGCACGAACAGAATAGCACACCCGTGCACGGCCGTGTCTGTCTGTTTGCATGTTGACTGGTCTGTTGCCTCGGCGCTGCTGGGTCCTAGATCTATCACTGTGTAACACACCCGTGCACGGCCAATTGTTCGATTCAGCAAAGAGCCCGATTGTTAACTTAATACTCTTTGAACCTTCCCAACCACTGACTCTGCCAGCTGCCAGTGGTTGATCATGAGGTCTTCCATTACAGGTGACCCTAGTCTGCCATGCCAGCGGTACCACGTGGTACCTTGTACGATCCCTGCCCATTCTCTTTGTACTTCGCAATTTTGGACTCTTCCTGCTTGATGGCTGCTGCACCCTTCGTCTCTGGTGCTTCCAAATTGCCCACTGCCGCTGCCCCACATACACATCTTTGCCTGACCATCTACCAGGATATTCCCCCTACTGCCGTCCCTGCAGCTTCTGTCCAGGCAGCGCGTCACAGGCTCCCTCCATGTGTTACACAGTGATAGACCTCCCTCGATGTGGAACACGTGTCGATGTGGAACACGTGCACCCTGCCCCAATCCCGACGGCACCAAGCAATGCACCAACATCCAGCAGAATCCAGCAGTTGGTATTGTGTCAACATGTCATGGCATGATCTATACTGCCGCTTCACCCGGGCATTGCAGTCACATATGACGTCCCCAGCTAACGTGGCAGGGGACGTTTCAGGGAAAAGTTCGCCCTCTCAGGGAAAAGTCCGCCCTTGAACCAAACCACATCCCATTCACCTGTCCAGTCACCATCATTCAGAGTCAGCATGCGCACGAGGTTGGTTGGGAGGGGGCCCTTAAGGGGGCCCTCAATTGAACAGTAAGGCAGCACGGCAGGCGGGGCTGCGCATGCGTGTCATGCAGTGCGAGGGCCTTGGCATCATCCCAGCTGTTGCAGCAGCAGGTCGCGACTTGCACCACTTTCCTCGTCACCATTCTGCTCACACCGGGAAGGTCGTCGGTGATGAAGGTGTCGTTGAGGACCGCTGGGCTCCAGTCCGCCACCGGCGGCATCACCGCATGCAGTGCTGTGCACTTGTCGCATAGGACCTGCAGTACAACCATGGTTGGCGGCGACGCTGGCATATGGGCGGAAGTGGGGGGGCCTAGCGCGCATGGCGGTGTGTTACACAGTGATAGATCTAGGACCCAGCAGCGCCGAGGCAACAGACCAAGCATGGCGGTGTGTGGTAGAGCGGAGCCGGATATCCGGCAACTCGAAATGAAGGCTGCATCTGCCTCGAGCTCCATGACGCCCGCGTGGCGCCGAATCCGCCGTGGCGCAGTGACAGATGGTGTAGTACAATCTTAACAGAGAACCATGGCTGCAACGGGCTGCGGCCGCTAGCGCTGCGGCCATTGCGGTCGAGCATCTCCTCTGCGATGATACACACCAGCCGCTCGGCCTGGCCCTGCCCCCGCCGCCGACCCTGCTGACCCGGCCAGACTGATGGTGACATACGCGCGGGCAGCACTGCTAGCCATGGGACACGCCTGACGTCATGGGACACGCCATGGGACACGTCATGGGACACGTCATGGGACACGCCATGGGACACGCCTGACGTCGACTCGGCGCGGGCAGCACTGCTAGCCACGGGACACGGCTGACGTCGACTCGGGGCATAGCGGTGGCCGACACGTCTAGTCGTGCGCTGGGCCCCATGCGGGGTAGACTGCTCAAACGCACCAGTACCAGGCCAGCGCACGCGTCTGCATGCCCCGGAATCCGTTGG
>JALKAD010000183.1:392476-439534 GCA_024500015.1 Ulva compressa
TTTGTGCCGGCACTGGTTCGTTGTAGGCTTTTCACCCGAGACAGTTGCTGCTTGTTGTTGTTGTCTGCTTTCGGGGGGGTTTTGGCTGTCTGATTTCCTGCTGTTGCCCTCGCTGCCGGGCTCTTGCGTTCATCTCCGTGTAACACAAGATGCCATGGAAGCTTGTCTATCACAGTGTAACATAGAAGCTTGTCCCATGCACTCACACGGGATGGTGCATCTGCCTTTTGCATGTCTGCAAGCGGACATCATCTCCTGCTTGCAACCCTATTAACATAAGTTTTAAGCTCTAAACTTAAGCACCCGTGTGTCTACAGATCTCAAACTGATATAAAGATCCCTCATAACTTCAGCAGCAACAGCAGTGGCACCACTCCTAAGAGAGAGAGAGCTACGTGTACACGTAGTGGTCATAACAGAATGGCCATTCTGGTGGTCTTCTACTAGTAGTACGTAATGGTGGTGTACTTCATAGCCATACAGACTGACCTGCGCCATCGCACAAACAAGTGGTACTAGTAGCTGTTGCCAACCCCCCCATGGCCACCTCACGTCCACTCGGTTGTGTTACACAGTGATAGATCTAGGACCCTGCAACGCCGATGCAACAGACCTGGCAACACGCAAACAGACAGACAGACCACCTCAAGCACGGCCACTCGTTTGTGTCCAATCTGGCCCGGTGTCCTCCCTCACGTCTGCGCATGCCCCTACTTGTTGGGGTGCTGTGGCCGATGCCTGACTGGGTTTGGCGTGATGCCGGGGGTATTGTTCTGCGATTTGTTTGTTTGTCACAAACACGGTGTTTTGGCCAAGCACAACTGCGTACGCGTGCAAGCTATGGTTGCAAAATTGTCTGTGACGGCACGTACATCAAAACCAGTCACAGTTTTCATCCCAAGACCACGTACATACATCCGAGAGTCTGTCTGCCGTTTGAGCTTGAGCTACAGCCGGTGGTACTGAGAGGGCACACATAATGAGCGTCTACATCCGCGGTTCAGGACAAATACCCCTTATAACGAAAAGGGATGCAGCCTGATGCCTCACCCGCCGGCCAATTAAAGTATAATTTCGATACAGCTTCGGATTTGACTGGGACAGATCAAGGAAGGCCCCAGCAGCGCAGACCGAACGAAAAACGTAACAAACCGCGCTGTGCAGGTATAGTCGTCGCTTGACGGCCAGAACTGCTGAAGGTTGACTTCCAGAGTACAAGGGGGCAGGCACACACCACCAACCGCAGCAACACGGTCGCAGTTCCTCGCTTCCCGCCGCAAGTAGCTTGAGAAACAATGCCGGCCTCTTTGCACGTGCTTTGCGCGTTCCTCATCGCTGCTGCGAGCGCGCGTGTAAGTCCGGCGCGGTGGGCCCCTGATCATCAAGAGGCCACGGCCCCCTCGATGCCTCATTCCCAGCTGCATTCTGAAGAAGATGCGGACCGTTTGCACAATGTCATGAGAACTCACAGCCAATCCCTGAGCATCACACATGCTGTCGGATATGCACACACGGAGGCATTCCCAGTAGCCGCGGTTGGTTCCGGGCGCAGTCTGCTGCATGGCCAGCACAAACTCCGGAGATACAAGAAATGCAACACCTGCACGAGGCTGACTTGTAATCGCAACAAGACTAGTTGCTCTGGCCACTGCCGCAAGCAGAAGAAGCTATTCGCATGCAGTTTTAGCGTATTCAGGGTGTTCGGGGGCGGCACAGACGATCCTGATCCATGTCCGCAGACCGTAGACACCGTAGAGAAGGCGCGTCAGCTGCCACCGGCTGACTTGGCGGCATCTGATGCACTCCTAGTGACTGCCGATGTTCCGTTCATTGGCTGCGCGATTGTGAGTAACATGCCGTCCGGCTGCCCACCGCCGGGAACCCCCGCAATAACTGCCCGGCCGCCAATGCATGGGAGCAATGCAACTGTGACAGTGGCCAGCAGCAGGTGCTCTGCTGCAGCCTATGTGCCCGAGTGTGATGGGCCTGTGTTCCCCTTTGGCATCTGTGAGTGTGATTTTGTGGTTGCGGGGCGAGCTGGTGAGGAGGAGGCAGAAGAGTTTGGCAGTGGGCCTTGCTCACTGGAGCAGCTACCAACGTGGAGAGGTCACGTGATGTCAGACGTTGCGGTTCAGATAATAGGCGGCAGGACGTACACCCAGTTCTCAGATGGACTCGACCCTGAGACAGAACCAACTTCCGTGTACAGCAGAATGGTAGCTCCGCAGTCCATTTTTCCTGAGAGTAGTGTTTCGTTGCAATTCTATGAACTTACAGAGTTCCAGGTAAGTGAGGACCTGTTCTCTGGTTCCCGTTTATACGGGCTGAGGGAGGTGGAGGACCTTTCAGGTGAATACGATTACGATGGTGAGTAAAAGGTGGACGAATTCGTATATTGCATGTGGACCTCTGTCTCCGACCTCCAATTGAGCAGAGTGGCATGCACATGCTATCTGTGGATGATTGAATAAATAAAATCTATAAATCCATGCTGTGTAGAACTGTTACTCACTCCCCGTTAAGTGCTATTACAAGGAGGTGCCAAACAAGCTATCGAGGTGTCAACTAGTTGCTGTCTTTCGAATGCTTTCAAATTGCAGCCCCTGCGAGATCCGAGCTTGACAGCTACTGCATGTTGGCGAACAGGACTACACTAGTCACCCCGATGCATGCCCTGCTTCTGCTTACTGGGGCCTTCCAAAAGGCGGAGGTCAGCAACACACGCCCTGGGCATGTGCTACGCACTGTGTACATGTCGCCATTGGACACACTGACGGCAAGCTGCCTGCCTTCCCCCTCCCCCGCCGCCCCCGCAGTCCCCCCCACCCCCCCGCCCCTCCTCCTCCCTCTTCCCTCCTCCCCGTGCACCCCCGCCCTTCTCCTCAGCCTCTTCCCAGACACGGCTCCTGTGACGGGTTGCTGGGGGCCGCGGCGGTGGCTGTGGCGCGCGGCTGCGCGCCCGTGTGGACTGCGGGGGCCGGATTGGCGCCCGCCGGTGGGCCCGGTGCATGCTGACTATGTTTGACGTGTACGTGGGCCGTGAGATACTGCGCCCTGCTGCGCTCGCTTCCTCCGTTGTTTGTGTGTGTGTGTGTGTGTGTGTGTGTGTGTGTGTGTGTGTGTGTGTGTGTGTGTGTGTGTGTGTGTGTTTGCTTTCGTGCCGGTGCTGGTCCATTCTAGCATTAGCTCGTGCAAAGCGTGGCCTTGGGACTTGAGATGGTTTGTTGTTTGCCTGATGACTGCTCTGTTGCCTCGGCGCTGCTGGGTCCTAGATCTATCACTGTGCAACACACTGTCGGCAAATTTGCACCTGCCAGGTGCCAGCACACTCGCCAGCGCACTCCGAGTCGCCATCAGCTCTCGGAGATCTCTGCCCATACCTGTCCCCCATACCTGTCCCCTACGCCTGCGGCGCACGTAGCAGACTTGGCCCCGAACACAGGTAGCAGGAACCCCAGACCGCAGTGTGGTGCAGCGGCCAGCGAACGCTACAGACCGTCCAATGGGCCGTGTGGCCAGTACTGCAGGGTGACAGTGTTGCCTGGCCCAGCAAGCCAGCTGCACAGCAGAGCCGCAGCAAGGACCTGCGAGGACCTGCCTTGTAACACTGTGATAGATCTAGGACTCAGCAGCGCTGAGGCAAGAGAGCAGTCAACAGGCAAACAGACAAACCATCACAGCCTGCCTTGTGACAAACTTGAAGCACTGTGTGACCAATGTACATGATACGTACATCGTCAAGTGGACTTCAGGCCAATTAAATGGACTGACCTGGACACTGGCACTGGCATACGGCATACTATATGCAGGCTAGTAGCTCAGCCTTGCCCTGGCCCGCCCTGGCATGGACTCGCCAGCTAGCACGCAGACTGCCTTGAAGCACAGCATGCAATCGCATGCATGTTACATGGTTCTTGCCGTTCATATTTCCGTACAGAATCACCCCAGCTGCGTATCACCCCAGCTGCGAAGCATCGACGCTGCAGGTGCGAAGTTCGACCGCCCTTAGGCCTGCGGTCAAGTATTTAGTAACTCTGCACCTGGCGCGCACGCGACCATTGGCACCGTCACCGCTACCGTCGTCCTTTGTTATTCCCGGTTTCGTTGGGCGCGACACAGGCCACATATGATCACACATGGCAACAGGCCCTCGCCGCTGGGCTCCAGTCCTGATCTATACAGAAGACATGGCCATGGCAAAGGACCCTCTCCGCTGGGCTCCTGCGTTGATCTCTCTGCATCGTGTAGCCATGCCACCAGGCCCAGTGACCTTTGCCCAGAAGGTGTGTCATCGAGAACAGTATCCTCAGGCTGCACCAAGCCAACAATGGCCCGGATACATTGATCGTAGAGATACCATTGGCGATATTCTGAACAGCAGCTGTTCTGCGAACATTGGGGGGCGGGGAGGTTAAGTACGCCCACCCCAGGCGGGCATCGACCCCAGCAGCCTGCGGGTATGGGCGGACGAGAAATTACGGTGTCTCTGAGCATGGTTACATATATGCAAGAGTGCAAGAGTGCTGGGCCTGGCGGTCCCCACAACCGGCCTGCCAGCGCTGACCGGCCGCCTCTCTGTGGCTCCCCCTGCATTGCTGCCCCCCCGGCACGTCCCCAGCCACAGCGCGGACTGCGGCGTTCTATGGCAGTGACTCCTGAACCAGGCAGTGTGGCGCCCGGGGGCCATGGCCGCGAACCTGTGTTACACAGTGATAGATCTAGGACCCAGCAGCGCCGAGGCAACAGACCAGGCAACACGCAAACAGACAGACAGCCCACCGCAAGCACCAAGGCTACTCTCCGCACGAGCATATGCCAGAACGATTTCGTCCAACTTTGCGCCGGCATGAAAGCAAACACACACATGTGCATGCACACACACAACCACACACACACAAACAACGCAGGAACCGAGCGCAGCACCGCGCAGTACCACACAGTCCATGCGCACACCAAACACATTCAGCATGGTCAGGGCCCACTGGCGGGCGCGGACTTCACACTAGCAGTCTACACGGGCGCGCAGCCGCGCGCTACGGCCATCACCGAGGCCGCGAGGCACCGGTCCCAGGGGCTGCAGCCACAGCCAGCCCGGCTGTACCAGCGGTGTCCGGGAAGGGGGGCAGAGGAGAAATGGCGGAGGTGCGCGGGCAGGAGGGAAGAGGGAGGGAGGAGGAGGGACGGCGGGGGTAGGCCGTCCGTGGGGACAGGAAGGCCCGACAGCAGCGCGCGCCCGACCAGTCTAGCGCGGAGGGGCGCGGCCGCGCGGGCTTGTCGCGCCAGCGCACGGCACAATGTTGTGGACAGGTCGCGCATGCCATTCATCAGAAAAGTGCGGACCTGTGCAGCATTGTGTTGTTCCCCTGCGCTCGGTTGCTGTGTGTTGGCGCTGCCGGCCACCCGTGCGGTGTTGTGTGTTGTTCCGCCCCTGTTCGCATGGGTACTGTGGCCGATGCTCGATTACGCCTGGCACGAAGCTTTATTTGTTGTTGTTGTTGTTGTGGTATGCGACTGTGACATGCCGATCGCGCACTTCCTCTTCCAACAGCTCCGTTGCTTTCTGCATTTGCAGCTGCACATGCTATAGTATAATGTATACAGGGGCCCCCGGGGTACATCAGAGGTGGTGTGTTGCCCAGTGAACTTGCACACTTTCCCTCCATAAGACGGTGGTCCTTCCAGATGGGAGTTCCTCGATGCATCTCTCCAACAGATCTATCACTGTGTTACACAGTCATAGATCTAGGACTCAGCAGCGCCGAGGCAACAGACCAGGTAACACGCAAACAGACAGACAGCCCACCGCAAGCACCAAGGCTACTCTCTGCACGAGCAAATGCCAGAACGGATCTATCACTGTGTGTTACACGGAGATGAACGCAAGAGCCCGGCAGCGGGGGCAACAGCAGGAAAGCAGATGGCCAAAAGCCCCGAAAGCAGACAACAGCAACAAGCAGCAACTGTCTCAGGTGAAAAGGCACAACGAACCGACACAGCCGACACAACCACACCCACGCATCCACACACACGCGCACTCCCGCACCCCACCACCACGGCACCCACGCCACAGCCGCACACAACAACCACCAGCCTCACTGCGTACTACCGTCCACCCCGGCCAACCCGGCCTCTACCGATCCCCAACAGCAGCACTCCCACTACAGCCAGCCCCACGCGAGCACTCCACCACGGGCACCCCGCCCGTGAGAGCTCGGGGGCTTACGCCCCCCACAGCGCAGGGCGCACCAGCCCTCCCCCTGCGGCTGCCCGGCAGGGGCCTGAGGGCGGGGCGCGAAGGGCACTGGCGGCTTCGCATCGCTCCCCCCCCGCGGCAGCCCACGGGAAGGCAGGGCGGGCCAGCACGACAAGACGCGGGGCCGGCCTGCGCCTCTGCAACCGCGGCCCTCGGTCCATCAAGGCGGCCTGCGGCCGCCTACAGCACGTCCGATGGGACAGCGTGGCCAGGCACCACCGCCTGGCCCGCCAGCCGCATGCGCAGCGGAGCAAATGCCAGAACGGATCTATCACTGTGTAACACACAGTGCATCGATGCACTGATGCACTGCGTGCAACATAGATCTATCCAGCCGACATCTAGTGAACCTGCCAGCGGCCATGCGATTTCCCCCTGCTTCTAGTGTCCGACCCTATGTTGAACTTCAGAGTAGCACAGGTTGAACACGGCTGGGGTCCCGTCCCCCAGCTGACACGTCAAGCCACGATTGTTGGACAACGATGCATGCTTACAAGGCATGTGCACAACCGCGGTGTTAACCGGTGTAAATGTGTTACACGGAGATGAACGCAAGAGCCCGGCAGCGAGGGCAACAGCAGGAAATCAGATATATAGCCAAAACCCCCTCGACAGCAGACAACAGCAACAAGCAGCAACTGCCCCGGGAGAAAAGCCACAACGAACCCACACAACGTACTGACACAACCCCGGTGTCCATGTGTTCGCAATCGTTGCGACATGCATGTCATACGCCGCGCGCTGCAGCATCATGATGCCGGCCGCCGCGAACATCTGCCCCGCAAGCTTGGCCAAGCTGTGACACCATGCTGTGACTGCGTGCGATGCACGCTACCTGATTTCCTGATAGATGACAGCAAACTCAAAATTTGCTCAGGTAGCCGCGATGGGGTTTGGCCACGAGTGTGTGCGCAGCGGAGCATCGGCTTCAACGCCACGAATCCGTGCCTTGTGCAGTTCGCGATGATATCAGAGACTGAGCGTATCCCCACCATATTTCTCTCCTACGACGTGCATCTAGGATGTGACTAGTTCACCCTAGGCCCGGCCGCGCTACGTATTCCACAAGCAGGTGGGTGGCACGTCTCCCAACACACAATGCCTTTCGGATGCGTTGCTAGCGCATACACTGTATTCGCTCAGTAGCTGCATCATAGTATTGTAATGTGTGTTGGGTTCATGTTCGGGTCAGGTGCCGTTCTTCTCTGTAGCTGCCAGTGGCACCCCGCAAAACGTGTCTACTGCCTTGCCGGATCGACCTGGGTGCGCGCTTGCAGCTCTCAACGGACAATATCTGAACAAAGGTATCTCGCTGTGGTTGCTTTCCGACCAGTTTCTCTAGGTGTCTCGCACATGGCGGCAGGGTCGACAGCTCGGCCGATTCATTGCTCGCACACACAGCTAGAGCTACACTCGCAGACGCCCCTTTCCCGTTAGATGTACCCTATGCTTATCCTGCTGTATCATTCTGTGTGTTCTGATGGCAACATCCGTTTTGGTTGAGTGCATTGCCAGTCAGACGGCTCTGCAGACGGTACCTGCCAGTGCTGCAGAGCTGCATGCTGGCCTGACTGTTCAGTCACATGCATGCCTGAACTTGCTGTTTCCCATATACATAGAGCCTGGCTGCACAGCTATCAGAGTCGTTTTGCTTACTTTCCGTGCTCAAGTTCCACAGATGCACCCACACACGCGAGCTGCTTGTTGTTGCCCTCGCTGCCGGGCTCTTGCACTGATCTCTGTGGCCACATCGATTGCAAAGGCTCCATTGCTGTACAGCTTCTCATGCAAGCACTGTGTTCAGGGAACGGGCACGCCCATGTTGCCACATGTGCTGCATCTCTTGCCCGGGGCAAGTCGCCCCTATGGCCCTGTTGCTGCTCTCCGCGCAGGTGGGCTGCATGTACATGTGTTGCACCACTCACCCGCGCAGGTGGGCTGCATGTACATATGTTGCACCACTCATGCCATGGCGACGGCCAGCTAGCACGGATACTACAGCTGTAGCTATGGGGCGCAGTCAACGCGCACCGGTAGGCCCGATGCCACATCGCACAGGCACACGCTGCACTGGCTGCGCACCACTTGTGCGCAGCGGCCACAACCTCTGCAAGACTGCATATGTAAGACTGCACGATCGCACGAGCATCTGAAGTGGCCTCGTGAGCGGACCAGGACATGCAGTTGTTAGCTTCAGTGCGTGCATCGTCCTTGAGCAGCACGTGGGTGCCGCTCTGTGACTGACATTGTTTCCATCAGTAGCACGTGGCTGTCAGCATGCCATCCCGTGAAGATGTCACAGATCATGCAGGAACCACTCGTACCTGAACTCCAACTAGGAACTCCGACTAGGCAAGGCCAACGAACTTCCACCCCTCCCGGTGGGTCCTTGCATGCCGAGATGCGCCAGCGGGCGCCCCTGATGCTCGCCGTGATCCTCCTCGCCACCCACATGCATGGTGTGCATGCATGGCACCTTGCTGCGGTGCCCCCGTGGACCTCCTCTGCACCACAGACAGACCATGCATCGGTACCAGCGCATGAGCGTGAGGACATGCACCCTGTGGAGCCCTTTGAGGTGGCAGGCGCCACTGTGCACGGTCCAGTCAGCGGCCGCCTGCAGGCGCAGCTGCTGCAGCTGGAGTCCGAAGCACGCGGCAGCGGCACCACTGGTAGTGCTGCCGGGCGTGCGCTGCTGCACGGCACGAAGAAGCCGTTCAAGTACAGCCGGTGCCGCAAGTGCCGCATGGTGTCGTGCAATCCCAATCGGAGCTTCTGTTCCGGCCACTGCCGCAGGAATAAAAAGCTCTTCTTCTGCTCCACCAAGACCCTCACGGCTGCCAGCTGCTCGAGGGAACCTCCCGTCCTTGAAGATTTCATCGGGCTCCCCCCGGCCAACATTTCCACCTACGACACCGCAATCGTCACCGTGCCCGCGCCATACATCGGATGTGCCGACATCGGCAACCGCCCCACTGGCTGCCCGGCACGCGGCACTGCCGCCATGCTGCCGGGGGGCCAGCGCGCGACCGTGGCCATAGCCCGGTGCCGCTCGGAGTACTTCATCCCCGGCTGCACCGGGCCGCTACTGCCGTTCGGCGTGTGTGAGTGTGTGTATCGCTCCGTGCGTTCACGCCAGCGGAGAGGCCCGGCCAGACGCGGCATAGTTATTGAGCCGTGCAAGACGACGGTGTTAGCAGCCGGGTCAGGCGTTGGGGGTACCGATGGATCCCCGTCCGAGGAGGGGCTGGTGGTGGTTCCAGGTGGGAATGTCACGCAGACGTGGTTTTCGAATTTCACGGACGCCGATCAGCGGCGAGAGCAGATATACATGGTCACTGCCACATCGCGGTCTGTGACGGTGAATGCCACCCTCACATACTTACCGGGGGTGGTGTACGGGGTCCCTGGTGAATATCTGGTAGATGGGGACGAGATCTCGGAGGACTACGACTATGCTGCCCAGCGTGCAAAGGATCCAAATGACGACGACGATTACGACGAGTTTGACTATGGCCCGGTGCAGCCAGACGGCGGGTCTGATGCGGCCGCTGATTAGCCTGCACAGTTTGAAACGTGTTGGCCTGCGATGCAAATCAGTTTGGTATGGTGCAGTTTGCGTAGCAGTGACTGTCGATGAGCGAACAATAAGAATTACGATGATGTTAGATGCAGAAGTAGAAAAATGATAGTACTTGGTACCATGAGGCAGGTGGTGCTGGGGCGTGCCTCCTGCCGTAGTGTTCTTATGTTGACTGGCTGCAGCTGACTGGGTGGGCACTTGCGTTTGCACACTCACCTGCGAGCTGTCCCCAATACAACAGACGAGGCAGCATGTCCGATTTAAAGTGGTGCCCTGGAGTTCGTTGGGCACTCGCTGTGAAGCTGACCCATATTATGAGGCTCTGCGTGCCTGTTGCCAAGGGACCCATGCAGCCAATTGCAACCGTTGCAATTGCAACAGGTCAGCTGACCTCGTGCTCCAGGTGCGGAGAGATTTACTGTTGGCACTCTCCAGGTGGGTGGTACTTGGCATGCCTGGAGGGACAGGGCCGCAGACACATGTGTTCACGTTACACGGAAATTAGCGCAAGAGCCCGGCAGCGAGGGCAACAGCAAGGAGTAACGCGACCAGACCCGTGCAGGCAGGCAGCAACAAGCAGCAACAGGCACAGACACAGGCACAGAGCGCACTCCATCACCGCGCCAACCACGCAAAAGCCACGCACTCCAACTGTCCGCACCGCGCGACACTGTCCGCCAGCAGGCCTGGCCGCCTCTACTCTCACACCCCACGTGCACCCTCCAACTCACCACAGCACCTGCATAACTGCACCCAGCCCGATCCTACTCCTAACTCCCACGCCCACGCCCCGACATGTACCAACCCCCATGCGAGCCCGGGGGCGCACACCCACCAGTGCGGGGCGAAACAGCTCTGCGACAGCGGCCCGGCAGTCGCTGCAGCGCGAGGACACGAAGAGCTCCCATGACGCGAGACCGCCAACCCCTCGGCAGCCCTCGGCGACACGCCGGGAAACAGGGCGGGCGAGCACTCACATACCCGGAGCAGGCTACTGCCTCAGCAACCGCAGCCTCCGGCCCAGCGCAGCGGCCAGCGTCCGGACGGGGCGGATGCGCCTGCTGACTGTCCAACGGGACAGTGTGGACGGGCAGCACCACCCGCCCTGCAAGCCGGCTGCGCAGCGGCCACACGTGTGAGTTCGCTACGAACATCAGTCGCAGGTCGTACTCTGGCCACCGAGAGTCACGCACCTGAGTGCGCGCAGATGCCAGATAGGTTGCGCTACCTTACAGCGATTAGCCACAAGCCCTGAAGTCTGTCGTACAGCACGTCTAAGGTTCTAGACACGCGAGGATCCATTGGCCCTGTTCTCCGTGCAGCCTTCCGGTGTGTCCCCAACAGCCCGCGTCAGTTTGTCAAACTGGCTGCATCACAATTGCCCTGCATCACACTTGCCCAGAGGCGCTGAGCCTTATTGGTGTGGAAATGGTGGCGCACAGATGCCGCTGCATGCGCCAAGGCATGACCTGCGCATGGCGGAAGCAATTCATGCCAAAATTTCATGCCAAAATTTGTAACGTAGCCACATGCGTGGTGTATCGGGAGCCCCCTTCCAATGACATTCTTAGTCATTGCCGCCCATGCGCCACCCGCGCCACCCGCGCCACCCGCCGCCACCCGCCCCCATGCGTGCTCTTCAATGCGAATCCCCAATGTACTCCACTTGAGTGGCTACTGGTCATTTGCAACGCAGTATCAGCTTAACGAGGACTACGTTGTAGAGGCGAGACATGGGGTAAATTTATTGAAGCAGCCGTGGAAGTGGAAGTGCATGGCTCATTGCCCGAGCCGCCATCGATATCGCGCTGCAGCTATCAGCTGAGCGCAGTGCTGATAGGCTGCGCACAGATATCCAGCGCTCTAGATTCATCTAGAGCGCTACTGCGCTTCGTACAACCAGCTCGCGTGTTGCGCGCAGCGCTTAATATGCCTCGCATAGCCCACCTGCTCGGCTCGCACTTCAGCCGCGACGCTCGCATGTGCAATTATCGCCAGCTGCGTCGTTTATCCCTCTCTCTGGTGCATTTGAATACAAGCACGCCGTGCAGTGGCCATGTGATTGCAGCACGAACGAGATTGAGGAAGGAGAAGACATCCGCTCACGTGCACTAGTCGACAGCACGTCGGGACTCGGAGGCCATGCCTTCCCACGTCCCGCCTCAGGCTTGCAAGCAGGGAAAGCAACGTAAGACTTTTACCTGCAGCCGTGTCTGCTTTGAATGCCCCTCAGTTGACGTCCACCGCTGGCGCACGGTGCTGGTGGCGACGGGGGAATTGAGAACCGGTGGCGACAGGGCTACCGTGGAGTAGACTTGCGGGTGTTACACGGAGATGAACGCAAGAGCCCGGCAGCGAGGGCAACAGCAGGAAAGCAGACAGCCAAAACCCCCCGACTTGCGGGTGTATGGTCATGCAGGCTGTCGTAGCTGTACACAACATCAGAGTATTGCAGCCCAAGTTGGCAGAGCTAGCGAAAAAGATTCACTGTGAAGGCACTCGCACGCCATCTAGTTTGCGATCGAGCATAAATTTCCATCATTGTTTCGAGCACCATGCGCAAACCGCCGCCCTCTGCGCATGCGTGGGCCGTGGAGCTCCTCGAGGAGCTTCATGGTCTCTTATACAAAATAAATATGCGGCATCTGCATAACGCCGTGTCGACACCGCTTCCATGACTTTGTCATGCGCCGGTTGCTGCGTCTTCGATCAGTCTGATAGCACTCCACAAGTCTGGAAATTTGCAGTCGGCTGCGGAGTCTGTGTACGTACTACTGCACAGCTGTGCACTTGCAGGTGGTAAAATCTGTTACGGGACACGCTCACTACCGCAACTAGTCTGAATTCCTGGGAGATTGAGGCTGCCGAGCTGTCTGCGTGAATACGTTGCAGACGAGATCTAGATAAATTTAAAGCGGCAGCACCGCAGATCGTGACTCCTGCGCACACAGCCCAGGTACGTATACGGTGCGCGCAGAGCGCAACAACTACGTTTTGAACACGATCGGACATTGCTTCTCCGTAACCGTGCTTGGTGTACCTGCAAGAGTTCTTTCAGAGGCGAATTTATTTGGTGTCCAATTAAAATGGCAAGCTCCCACTCTTGCCAGATATTGATTCTTGGTCCTTCCATATCCAATCATCATGCATAAGATCATCATATGATAGTGGTTGCCCCATATGCTCGCGAGACACAACCTTAGACACAACCTTAAAGCTACGGTGGTGTTAGTGACTTCCGACCATGCCTCCTAGAGTTTGCACTGGTAGCATCCATCAAGCCTGTCGACGTCTGACTGGATGATCATGAGTTTGTTCAAACACAGGGTTTTGCACAGGTGTGCCTGCTTGAAGTTCAACTCGTGCGCTGCCTCAGCTGTAGCAGACTGCACATATGTGGTTCGTACGGAGAGTGGTCTCGGGGCTTGTGCCGGACTGTCTGTGTGTTTGCATGATGACTGGTCTGTTGCCTCGGCGCTGCTGGGTCCTAGATCTATCACTGTGTAACACAAAGAGTAGTTCTGCAGCGAACGCGGTCCACAAACGGCAGTATACTCCTTTTTCAGACTGCGTTGTTGTGGACTCAGCGTCGGGCTGTCCAGATCAGTCACTGACACGCGGCGCGTAGATGTGTCATTGCACTCCGGTCTCTTTGCCTGCTGCAACAGTACATAGTGCTTCAGACCCTGATAGCCTTGGAGTCCACTTGCCCTGTAATTTCGTTATTAGATCTGCAGTAATTATAATCGCGCTATGAACCTTCACCATCTTCTCCACCATCCCCGTGACTGCCTGCAGTAGTTGGATTCAGTCAATACTGCGTAGGTCGTGTAGTTCGTGTACATCCAATCGTCACACTCAGTACTACTAGCACTACTAGTAGTGGCTGTACCTCACCCCGGTGGATGTTTTGAACACCTGCCACGCAAGTCGATGCGTACGAATTCGAATAGATGCACAAAGCTGATGTCTTTGCAGGGACAATCCAGGCCCGCACCAGAAGGAGACCACATCACACCTGGCTAATATGCGTGTTACTCAACTTCTGCTCGCCTTCATCGTGATCGCCAGCAATGTGCATGCTTCACATGCAAGGCGATCATCCGCACCGGTTCCTGGCTCCTCACCTCTACATGCAGCCACGGTGCCACATGCGCAGACGCCCGGTCTGCCAGTACCAATGCATGAATCTGAGGACATGCAGCCAGTGGAGCCGTTTGAGGTGTCCGACGCCACTGTCCATGGCCCTGTCAGCGGCCACCTCCAGGAACAGCTGGTACGGCAGATTGCGGGGGAAGACACCGCCTACGGCTCCCAGCGCTCACTGCTGCACGGCACGAAGAAGCTGTTCAAGTACAGCAAATGCAGGAAATGCAGGATGGTGCAGTGCAACGGCGGAAAGAGTTTCTGCTCCGGCCACTGCCGCAAGAAGAGGAAGCTGTTCTTCTGCTCCAGTACCCGCCGGGCTGCGAGTGACTGCCAATTCTCCAAACTGCCGGTCATCGAGGACTTCGTGGGGAAGTCTCCAGACGACCTGCGCACGTACGACACGGCCGTCGTGACCGTCCCCGCGCCGTACATCGGCTGCGCCGACATCGGCAACCGCCCCTCCGGCTGCCCAGCGCCCGGCACACGCGCAAAGCTCGCGGGGCGCATCTCATCCGTGAGGCACGCACGGTGCCGCTCAGAGTACTACATACCGAAATGCCTCGGCCCGCTGCTGCCGTTTGGCATATGTGAATGTGTGTATCGCGTACCGCTGCGCCGGCGCATCGGGCGTCGCTACGTGAGGGATTGGACGTTTACCGCTCCGTGCAAGACGTCCGACCTAGAGGCGGGCTCAGGGGTCGGGGGCAGTGATGGATCTCCGTCAGAGGAGGGGCTGTTTGTTGTTTGGGGTGCGGAGGACACACAGACATGGTTCTCGAATTTCACGGAGGAAGGTCAGGAGCCAGACCTGACACACACGGTCACGGCGTCCTCGCGGTCTGTTGACGTGGTTGCGACACTGAGTTTCTTCCCTGAGGATGTACGTACTGTGCCTGATGAAAACATCGTAGACGACGCAGAGCTTGTTGAGGAGGGGTATGAGATTTCCGGAGACTATGACTATGATGGTTGACTGCTTTCGCTTGACCAGTCTTTCGATCATGCGTTCGATCATGTGTTTGATGGGCCTGCAATTGAGCCCTAGCTGCCAGTGGGTGATCCTGTAAATGAACATTAATATTGTTTTATTGAGAGCCTGAACTTGAAGCCTGAGGCTCCACTTTATTATCTCCAGTTACTGCAAGCACGTGAATTCCACAGCGCGGACGGCGCTGCGTGTGCACAGAGTGGGCGGAAGCTTTGTTTCTGTTTCCCCAAGCATGGCAGATTGCGACCGCGTCGCTGTAAGTGCAAAGTGACAAACAAACATGCATTGTAACAAGCACTTGCTCTCTTGCTGCAATGTACTTGCAAGCTATCTGTGCAGCCCTCAATGTAAGTTTCGACGTGCACGGCTCGGAGCAGACGGCAGAGATACGGGCAGAGGCCGGCTGTAACTGCGCAGGCGTTTGCACAAGGGCGCGGCTTTGTGCACCACCGCGGCTGTGTGTTACACAGTGATAGATCTAGGACCCAGCAGCGCCGAGGCAACAGACCAGTCAACATGCAAACAGACAAACCAGCACATGCCTCAAGCCACGCTCCGTACAAGCAAATGCCAAAACGGACCGGCGCCGGCATGAAAGCAAACACACACACACAGCGCAGAGGAGAACAGGACGGACAAAGCTTACCAAGACAGCAAGCAACCAGAAGCAGCGCAGCCACCACACACGTGCAGGATCCACATGCATGGCCGACAGACACAGCAGTGCACACGTGCGCACACATAAGCACCATACGGTGGGTGGAGAGTGAAAGACAGCAGCGGTGCTGACCGCACGCGGACTGGAGGGGCCCGGCTGCTGCGATGGAGGTTGCGTGGCAGTCACGGATTGCCACTGCGGGAGGCGCTTGTGGGGCTCAAGGGAGGCCGTGATGCACGCATGCATGATGTAGCGGCGCCATGCCTGCATGATCGCATCGTGGTGACCCCGGGCAAACACTGTGCGCCAAACACCTTGCGTACAACGGCATGCGCCCCATCAGCGGGATGAAGGTGTTGTGTCTGCTATTTGGAGCATGCACAGTGCAATTTCACGTGGACTGGGATCCCAACAACGCCTGGATGACGAACGTTTGGAATCAATCTCATTCCAGTAGAAGGGCGTCCCAGTAGAAGGGTTGATCGTAAACCACACATTTCTCTCATGTGGTTCTCCCCCCCCCCGCTCCCGCGCACCTCCACAGCGTTTGTATATGCCATATCTTCTTTCGGGAGGTCCCAGGAGGTCACGTGAGCGGTGTACGTGCCAGAGGGCCGAGTGCCCACTCTCTTGTTTGGCGGCTGCGACCCGTATCTGCCACGTGTGGCCACGATGTACATGTTCCACGGAAAACCAATGATGTGATGGAGTGCTCGAGTGGGGCCGGCTGTAGTGGGGATGCTGCTGTTGGGGGGTCGGTGGTGGCCGGGTTTGCTGGATTGGGCAATATACGTACTACGCAGTGTGGCTGGTGGGTGCTGTGTGCGGCTGTGGCGTGGGTGCCGTGGTGGTGGGGTGCGGGAGTGCGCGTGTGTGTGGATGCGTGGGTGTGGTTGTGTTGGCTGTGTCGGTTCGTTGTGGCTTGTCACCTGTGACAGTTGCTGCATGTTGCTGTTGTCTGCTTTCGGGGGTTTTGGACGTCTGCTTTCCTGCTGTTGCCCTCGCTCCCGGGCTCTTGCGTTCATCTCCGTGTTACACGGAATACCAACACAATCTGCCAAGCTGTGAGCTTGCTAATCCCGATTTCTCACTCATTGACGTGTCGAAGTGTAAAGAAAAAATCGGCGGGCTCCTTTCCAATTGCAAGCTCGATTGAGATTTAGTCGAAGGGGCGCCAGCGGAAATTCTGCAGCTAGCTGTGAGCGAAATTCAGCCTACCACATAGACGGGACGCTGTATCGGTAAACGCGACTGTACAACCTTACTCTGTCAAGCTCGAGCGGGCACAGTCGAGCACTCGCGAGCCGTGAGACATGGCTACAGGGCTTCAAGCCCTGGCACGCATGCAGCCGGTACACGCGTACTTGCTCACCATGGCGAGATGAGTTGCGCACCTCCTATCAGACATAGCGAACAGTTATCACCTCGACGGACACCACATCCATTCTGTCTCCCGATGTAGGCCATGCTTAAGAAGTTCCCCCGCCTGTCTTGGATCCTTGATCAGGTTCGCACTGGACAGCATGCAGACCACTGGAGTTCCATGGAGCTGCAGACCGATGGCAATTGCGATGTTAAACATGCAGACACCCGGTGATTGGTGCACAACCTTTGCGTATGCTTTACATCAATACACGTCATGGTCCAAGCTAGGCCATCTGCCGCTGAAATCTTGGTCGTTCGCTGTCGCCTTGGTACCGCCGTTCACACCTGCTTCCCGTAACGCCAGGTCGCCCAGTTCTTGCAGTCAAGTCGACAAAAAAGCACCAGTCCGAGTCATTCTCTGCGCAGTGATCTTCTTGGTGCATCCCCTTTGGCACAGCGAGCATACTCGTACGCGTCCTCCACATACACCTCCTATAGTATACGCTCGACTTCGAGACGGTACGCGCTGTCAGATCTACCCAGAATCATGCTATCAGCCAGATGTGAATGATACTGGTCGGCTGTGATGTTGCCTGCGATCTATTGGCCCTTGACAGCGGACTCACGCGTACGAGCTCGATCGAGCTCTTGCAAGACTCACCAAATCTTCAGTTCTGCAGAGCTCGCTAATCGCTAGCGTTTAGGACGGTGTACTGCACTCGTCGCGCGGAACATAAAAAAAACAAAAGCAAGTAGAGGAGATTCACACTCTGCGAGTGTTGATCTTCGTGTCAGTGTGTATGAAGTGTGCCGTGCCTGAGACCAGGCCTCGGGTCAGAACCCCAGACTGCAGTGTCTTTGCACCATGGACTGCAGACCTTTGCACAGATGTTTGAGCGGATTTCGGGTATACTTCGACATGTTACTGGACGCCGTTTCAGTCGATGAAGTGCGCACAGCGTTGCCTGCAGCGCCTGCTGACACTGCCTGGTAATTCGACCAGTATGCTGCGGCTGGCCACTAGTACTGGCCAGGCTCACTGAACTCTTGTACCTCTTTGACAGTACACTGAACTCAGAGGTGCACCTGCATCCACCAATTCCTCCCGTCTCAAATGTCGTAAATTCCAAGCTTGGAAGATGACTACTGTGAGAGTGGACATTGGCAAAACGTGTGCCACGTGTGACCTGCTGTGTGACGTGCTCTGTGACGTGCTGTGCAGCACAGCACGTGCGTGCTACCTCTGATACGCTGTGACATGCTACTGAAGGATTCGAACATTGATGCCAATAACGACCCATGCCACTGCGACATGCATGGCCATGCAGTACTTGCAGCAGCACTAGTGCTTGCAGGTCATGCCCAAGTTGCAGCCCCCATGCAGCGGCTAAGGGCTCCCACGCATGAATGTGGCATTATGTGGTCTCTTGAACTCCGGTGTCGCACCACACACGCAGTCCCCGTCTTTTGTTGTATACCCGATCACGTTGCGTTCCTCTCATCTTCCCGGCAATTAGGCTGTGCAGTATGGCACCGCGCAGCGGCCCCATGCATGTCTCCTCTGTAAGCGAGAGGTGCATGACCAGCGTGCTGGGTTGCGTGCTGCTGATCTGCGCGTGCACAGGTGGCGTCGCGCATCTACTGCTGTCATGCCCTTCTTTGGACCTTCCTGCTTTGTGTCTCGATGTTGCCGGATTTTCTGTGAGCTGTGGCGGTTGGCGTGGCTGCCAGTGTTGCCAGTGTCATGGGCCCTGCTTTCCTGTGGCCACATCGGTCTGTGCGGGTGTTGCGTCTGCGTGCACCGTTTCTTTCCTGATGCATTGGTCGAATGAGCCCTGCTGCTGCCCTGCCGTCCTGCGTCGCCCAGCCCGCTCGTGGCCTCTGCGTGCACTCGCCTTGTGGCTGCCTTCTTGGCGTGCATGGCATCCCGGGTTTCTGCCTTGTGTTCGTCTGCGCCCATGGCTGTGCCTGCTGTGTGGCTGCCCCGTTGGGCCCGGCTGCGTGCGTGGTCGTTTCGGTGGTCGTCTCGGCAGTGTGCGTTGCTCGAGCCTGCGCATGCTCCCTCCGATCCCCCGTCCGGTGGGGTTGTGTGTGTTGACCGGTCTTCCGCTCCTGTGCGCAGGGGGTGCTGTGGCCGATGCCCGTTTGGTTTTGGCGTTATCCCCAATTGGTAGATTGGTGGTTTTTGGCAGCGCCCACACATTTGGTGTGCGCAGCCACGGCAAGCGGGTGACATGCCAGACGGTGCCGCGTCGCTGCTTCGCTCAATCATGCAACACTCTACCGGTTGAGCTGTGGCCATGTCTTGAGCACATCCTGGCATCCACGCATGAATGTGGCTTTATATGGCGGCACCCCTGCATGTCTGCAGCGTTCAGGCGAGCGGGTGACGCGCCAACATAGCTCCGCTGCTGCGTGCTTGCGGGGTTTTAGTAGTCTGCTTGCCTACTGTTGCCCTCGCTGCCGCGCTGTTGTGTTGATCTCAGTGTAACACTGCTCCGTGTCCCTGCTTCGCCCTGTCATGCAACACTCGACCATCTTGAACTAAGCAAGCCGCCGTCATGCAGAACTGGACCCTCCGTCCCTTGCCAGCCTACCCTCGCACAGACAGCCACCAAAAGTTGACATGCTGACTCGGAGTATTGTGCGTGCAGTTCTCGCGGTCCTGGTTGCCGTTGCCGGTTTGCACACAGTGCATGCATGGCACCACAGTGGGGCCCGAACGAACGTGCAGAAACACTCCGCAGTTACTCATGGTGCCACACAGCTGCAGGCGGCAGCGGCCAGCATGCATGATGCAGGTAGCATGCATGGTCTGCACCGCACGTCGCTTGGTGTGGTGTCAAACGCGGCCGTGCATGGCCCAGTCAGCGGCCGCCTCCGACAGGAGGTGCTGCGGCAGACGACTGCCGTGGACCACAGCATGCATGGGGGCCGACGGTCTCTCCTGCACGGCCCCCGGAAGCTGCGGGCGTACCCTCAGTGCAGCGGCTGCCGGCTGCTGCGCTGCGGCAGAGACGGGCGGTGCCACGGACACTGCCGCAGGAAGGGGGAGCTGCTGAACTGCTCCACTCGCAACTCCCCGACACCAACGATCGAGCAGCCCTGCGACGAGCTCCCGCCGATTGAAGACGTTCAGGGGCGGCCGCCGGACGACTTGGGCGACTACTCCACTGCCGTTGTCACCGTCCCCGCGCCGTACATCGGCTGCGCCGACATCGGCAACCGCCCCTCCGGCTGCCCAGCACGCGGCACGGCCGCCGTGCTGCCGGGCGGGGTGTCCGCATCGGTGTTGACTGCCCGCTGCAACTCGGAGTACTACGTGCCCGGATGTTTCGCCCGCGGCCCGCTGATGCCGTTCGGAATCTGCGAGTGTGTGTACCGCACGGATCATCGCGCCTCGACCGGAGTTGGTCTGCCACAGCTTGCGGTCGCGCCGTGCAACACGACAGAACTGGAGGCGGGGTCAGGGGTCGGGGGCAGCGATGGGTCGGAGTCGGACGAGGGGCTGGTGGTGGTGCCAGGGGAGGAACTCACGCAGACGTGGTTCTCTAACAACACGGATGAGGGGGAGACCCCGGATTACACGTTCCAGGTTCCTGCGTCCGCCGGGCTGCTGGCACGCTCGGTGGACGTGAGTGTGACTCTGGAAATATTCGATCCGGTGCTGCAGATGGCGGACTATGTGGATGAGAGTGCCACTGTTGAGGAGCCGGGGGGCGGTCCAGGGGAGGAGGTGCCGCATCCGGAGCCGCTGCAGGATGCTGATTATGAGTATTTGCCTTGACTTCGCCGCAGGGTGCAAGTCTGAGCGTGGCCCAGGTTGTTATGAAGCACTGCGTCAGTACGATTACCGAAGTTGGTAGGCACTGCATAGGATGTTGGACAGTGTGGCGTAGGTGACCCGAGCAACTGTCAGCAGAACTGGAATGGATGCGCCTACTCAGTGGCATGTGTCTGGCAGGAGCTTCTGAATCACATACCGCTGGTACTTGCAATGCAGGTACAGAGGCAATGCATGTACTACATGCAAACTAGGCCATGTGGTGTGTCGGCATGCAGCATGGCAAGGGAGGCCAGCCCCCACACATCACAGCAAACATCACAGCACACATGACAGCACACATGACAGCACACATCGCACACATCACAGCACACATCACAGCACACTGCGCTCAGCGCACAGCCTGGAGGCTACACATGCGCCTAGGCACATCTCTGAGTATATGTGTTGCGCGGAGATCAGTGCAGCAGCCCTGCTACGAGGGCAATTGAAATTAAGCAGCCCAGTTCCTGCAAGTGCCCAGCAAGCAGCAGCACATGGTCGTACAACCCCAAGCACGCAGGATCCCACGAGCTCCGAGCAAGCGACACCCACACACACCATCCTCCTGGGCCACACCACGCTCCAGCACGGCCCCAAGACCCCACAGCCACTTAGGACCCCGCGGCGCAGCGCCACCCCCACAACCACATGAACGGTACAATGCACCCTATTCCACCCGGGAACATGCATGCCAGTTCCCTCAACACACTGTTCAAGACTGGCGCCCATGGGTTACAGAGACGTAACTTTGACACCGCTGCATCTCCATCTCTGCCTGCAGCCACATGCGCACCAGCACAGAGCTTGGCGCAGGGGAACAGGCCCGTCCGGACTGCAGGTGAGAACGCGCTGCCAGACTCCAGGCACCCCCTCCGGGAGCGCAGCGCAGCACCCACCGCCGCCGCCGCCGCCTACAAACCCGCTCGACTTGGAGGGAACCGTGGCACTGTCAATGTGTGACCAGGCAGCACATCCCGCCATCAAGGGCAACATGCATGACCCTGGCAGGCGGGCAGCTGTAAACACTGAAGCTGAGCTCGCAGCAACGCCTTGTGGCTGCGTACCCTGTAGAGGGTAGCTAGGAGCTCCAACGCCTTCTGAGCTGCGTAACGCCTGTGATCGTCAGCGGCACATGCTGTGCCTAGCATGTGCCTAGCATGTGCCTAGTATGTGCCACAGGAAGCAGGTATACTATATCATACGATGCACGGCGATCAGCATGTGAATTCGTAAGTCTCGAGTCCGACTTGAGAGTCTTCAAGGGCCTGACATCGTCTGTTGGTGATCTGGGAATGTGGTGACTGTGGCAATTGTGACATGACTGTGTTGTGACATATGTCATATGACTTGTGCTGCGGAGTCACTCTGCATCACTCAATTCACACCCTGGTGCTGCCACCTCTCCCTGGCTGCTGCTATTCTAGAACCCCTTTCAAGCCATTCTAACCTCAACACCCACTGGCAGCACAATGCAGGCCGTCCTTGACCCAGGCAGAGCTACACGATTTGTTTGTGACTGGGCAGAGCTACACGATTTGTTTGTGACTGGGACCTCGCCAACTTGGCACTGAACAAACAATGTATACAAACTGGGCATGGTGACCTGTGAAAGGTGATGGCTGTTGCTTGCGCTTCAGGGACTGACCAGGAGTACTGTCACAGTCTACTGCCCATAAATGGCTTCCCGGTACCGGCCGGTCTGGTGCTGTGACGACAGGGGCCTCCGAGCCTGTGCACAAACACTGGCATACTTGCTGGCGACAGGTCAACCTGTTGGAAGTGAGTCAACATCTAGAAGTATCTGGAAGTATCTGGTACATTCCAGGAGGATCTAGGATCATCTATGTGCATGGTTACGTCACCATAGCAGTGACTAGGACATGTGGTCTGGAGAGTTCGTGACGCGGAGAACTCTCTGGAGACACGCAGAGCACAAGACAAGTGCGATGTGTGCAGTAGGACATTGATTCTGCTGGGTGCCTGTACCTATATAAGGGCTGGCACATCATTGAGGTATTCACTTATGTTTCTTCTGTAACGACAGAGATCATTCGTCAACAGGTTATGGGTCCTGCGCTACCCTATAGCGTGTAGAACTGCGTGCAAGTTACCGTTTGCAAGTTTCCGTAGATCCGCGTTCGACAGTAGCAGTTTGATGTCAAGGATGGGCACAGACGTGGAAGTACAATGGCTTACAGCTGACGATCAAATGTCAGCATGGAAGGCTTGATACAGCACCTGCGGTCGGCCGAGAGCAGCAACGGCTTGAGAGCAAGTCGAGCTCAGAGGCATGCGCAGACGTCCTGAAGGCAGTGGTGAAGCTGCATATGTCCAAGGTTCAGTGCTACAGATGTCGGGAGTACGGACATTTCAAGAAGGATTGTTCGAAGAAGCAGCGGGGAAACAGGGGCAACGGTAGGCACGGTCAAGCGGGCGCGGTGGCCATGACGGTATCTGCAGAGGCAGGTCATGGTGGGTTCAGTGCTCAGAAGCGACACGGTGAAAAAGTGTCGGCTGCCGGCAAGGCAGGGTTCCACGGTGATGACGGCAAGGCCATCAAGTGGGTGTTCGATACAGGGGCAAGCTATCACATACTCAAGGATGTCAAATTGAGGGAAATGCCAGTAGCGGACAATTTTGCTACGGAATGGCGGAAGTGATAGGTATAGTGACCCCGGAGAGCGAGCAGGCTGTTCTAAGAACAGTGGGGCAGATGCCGGAGAATGGCATCGGTTGCCGGGCCATGAGAATTGGCAGTAGCAAGATAGTGCCAGCGCTGGTAGCGAGTCGGAATATGGCGGAGCTATGGCAGGAGCGGCTGGGGCACTTGAGCTATGAGACCGTCCTGAGGATCAAGGATGAGTCGGTCACGGAATTAAATGTGACAGAGGCGTGGGTTTGCGCAAGAAGCTGACTGCCTGGAGTGAGCAGGGGCAGTTTCTGAGATACGCACCGGGCGCAAAGGGCTGGCGTGTTCTGCTGTCGAATGGCACGACAGTTGTGCGCTGCCATGTGAAGTTTATTGAGGGCATAGCAGCGGGGGGAGATGATGATGATGACGATGATCATTCTGAGGCTGCTGAGCCGCTCAATGTGCCACACGGCACGGAGATGCAGCGACCTGTGGACCAGGGGTCGGGGGGAGCGGAGAAGCAACCTGAAGACCGGGGGTCTGGGGGAGCTGGGAAACGACCTGGGGAGCTGGGGCGTGGGAAGCTGATGTCATGACAAAGGCTCTTCCAAAGCCGCAGTTTGAGAAGTTAGGTCTGGTTGAGATCTGTGAGGTTGATAGTTCTGATACATCCTAGATATTGAATCAGGGGGAGTGTTGGAAGTGAGTCAACATCTAGAAGTATCTGGAAGTATCTGGTACATTCCAGGAGGATCTAGGATCATCTATGTGCATGGTTACGTCACCATAGCAGTGACTAGGACATGTGGTCTGGAGAGTTCGTGACGCGGAGAACTCTCTGGAGACACGCAGAGCACAAGACAAGTGCGATGTGTGCAGTAGGGCATTGATTCTGCTGGGTGCCTGTACCTATATAAGGGCTGGCACATCATTGAGGTATTCACTTATGTTTCTTCTGTAACGACAGAGATCATTCGTCAACACAACCTGAGCGAAATCCTCATCGTCTGACAATGAGCTTCGGAGCAACCAGGCAGAATGTCAGCTATGACAACATTACGACCGTTTCCACGTGTTTGGCAGAGCTGTGCCACATACGCAAGCCCTGTTCTCAGCGTTTACATAAGCTGCAGTTCGTCCAATGCTCACGCAACTGGCGCCTCCTGATGTGCAGAAGCTCCGATCGTCAGTCGTGGGGCCCCGAGGGTTGTCTATCGGTCAAGATGCCGTTTGCGCTCGGTGGCAGCTGCAGTCGCAGGCGCCCCCCTGCGTCCGCGTTTCACAGGTCTACCCAAGCCTGCCCACGTTCACCTGATTCACGGCTTAGATGTACCTATATACAATGCTGTGATGGGGGTGCCCAGGGATGCTAGCCTGAGGGCACCGATGACTGTTGACAGTCCGAGATACGAACTTGAGCAGGGCTCCTTCCGTGGCCTGAACGCCGGTGCGCACTGAGTTCTTGAACAAAAATACCAATACTTCTTGCCACGTTCTGAAGGGAACATGCTGGTCTTGTGCGGCCACGTCTAGAGCAGAGCGCTCAGCACTAGCGCGCAGCATGATGTCAACGGACAGCAGACATATCAACGCGCGGAGACCTTTAAAGAGGTCGGCGACATGAAAACATTTGCCGATAAGCCTTTAAAGTGGCTTCCCTTACAACTAGTTGCAACTGAATCCTGCGTGGCGTGAGTAGTTTCTGAGCCTGCCCCGGTGTAGGCACCACTGTATGCTTGCCCGTATTGTACTCAGTTCACTATCCATCGTTGATTATCTTGTAGTGATTTCATATATTCCCGCTGTATCGCATCTTACATGCCGGGTCTGGAGTGAGGCGAAGCGCGAACCCATTTGCTGGGCTGCTAGGGCGAGATCCCTTACCATGGTCAGTTGCATCACATGTTGGAGCAAGAGCTGCAGCCCCCGTTCGCATGTGGATGACAAGTCACATTGCACAGCTACATCAATGGTCAACATAATCTACAAGTAGCAGTATCTGGCAAGTCTGAGCTGTCTTAGCAGGCAGTTCCCTGTCTGGCTTGGTACTAGTAACCGAGTACTTGGCATGACGCGGCGATGGCAACTGAACGTGGATTGTACAGCAGACTGTGTGACCCCACAATCCACCACAGAATGTATGAATGGCAAAACGCGTCAGTGGCTGTGGCTGCAGTGTGGCCACCCTATTGGGCCCAACTGCAGGATGCTTGGCCAGAGTTGTGCTCTCTAGCTGGTTGTGCTTTTACAGGCATGTGCTACCTCAGGTAGCCTACCTGCGTCATCTGCTGATTTTGACGCTGTGATACTCTCCAAGTTGATGCTGGGGTTGTCTTGCTGAAAACTTCCCACGTCTCCCGCCCCTGCTCGGGGGTGCTGTGGCCAATGCCCGGACGACCGGTATACAACGCCGTGATCGCATAGTGTGTTTTGCAGCGATCCCAGTTTTGCGGCTGAAGCCATTCTGGCTGTGCCTGACGCTGTATAGTGCGCTGTATAGTGCGTGTGTTTACGGTGCATGCTCCGGTGCATGCTCCGGTGCATGCTCTGGCTCCGGTGCAACTGCCCTCGCAATCATGTGTTGCAATTGAGACGCAGTGCGGATTGCACCGCCTACCCACACACATGCAGCTAAGCGCCATCCAACCTGACCACACTGTTGCTGAACTCTGGCATAGAATGGCTTACAGAATTCAGTCAGGTCCTGTCTGCTCTCTTTCAATGCTGCACTGACACCGCATGCTGCATATGTTGCTGTCTCCTTGCAGGGTTTTGGTCGTCTGCTTTCCTGCTGTTGCCCTCGCTGCCGGGCTCTTGCGTTCATCTCTGTGTAACACCGCATGCGGCACTGACACCGCATGCATGCTGCACTGACACTGCATGCATGCTGCACTGACACCGCATGCATGCTGCACTGACACCGCATGCATGCTGCACTGACACCGCATGCTGCTCTTGCATTCATCTCCGTGTAACACCGCATGCTGCATGTGTCCGATTTGCCGCGATTGCTCGCCGTAGCGTGATCGCCCCCGGTCTTGCAGGATATCACAAGATCGGAGGAAAGGGGCAAGACTTCGCTCGACATGACCCCGACCGCTGCAATGAAGGCTGCACACCTGGTCCTGTCTCTCTTTGTGACCAGCGCCAGCATGCATGCCACGCATGCATGGGACCCTTCAACTGTGTCGTCGGCTCCTGCAGCACGCCAGGTGGCTGCGCGGACGCAGGCATCCAGTGTGGTGGTAGGGGCCGACGTGTACAGCATGCATGAGGCGCACGATATGCATGACGTCGAGCCGTTTGTGGTGTCAGGCGCCACCATGCATGGCCCCGTCGACAACCACGTGCAGGAGCAGCTCCTAGGTAACAGCGACACATCCCTCGCCGACGACTCGAGTGGTCGCCGCGCGCTGCTGCACGGCCCCAAGCGCCTCAGAAAATACGTTGGGTGCCCCAGATGCCGCGTGCTGCGCTGCAACAGCAGCAGATTCTGCACCGGGCACTGCCGCAGCGGCCGCAGGCTCATTTTCTGCACGTCTAAGAACATTGCGGCGCCCGAGCCCAGGCCCGACTGCAGCCGTAACGACCGTGACTATGATTATTCTCCAACTCCCGATGGTCCGGGTCCCCCGCCGCCTCCCCGGAGGGCGCCGGTGGTGCCAGACGATCTCGGTGACTACGACACGGCCGTCGTGACCGTGCCCGCGCCCTACATCGGCTGCGCCGACATCGGCAACCGCCCCTCCGGCTGCCCAGCACGCGGCACGGCCGCGACTCTGGCAGGCGGCGAGAAGGCGATGGTGACGAACGCTCGGTGCCGGGCGGAGACGTACGTTCCCGACTGCCCGGGCGTGTTGCTGCCGTTTGGCGCGTGCGAGTGTGATTACCGCACGGTGCGGCCGCCGGGGCAACGGGGCCGGTTCAGGTCAAAGCGGGTCCGCGAGCCATGCAGGACGACAATCCTGGCAGCGGGGGCGGGGGTCGGTGGCAGCGACGGTTCTCCGTCAGAAGAGGGGCTGGCTGTGGTGGCTGATGGGGACATGACACAGACATGGTTTTCGAATTTTACGATTGACGGGGACGTGCCAGATCATGTGCATCAAGTTACTGCAAGGGCACGTGGCGTTGCTATTGAGGCGACCTTGAGTGTTTTTAGTGCGCTTGTGTTGACTGCGGACTACCTAGAGGAGGGTGCGATCACGATTGGGGAGGACTATGAGGTTAGTTATGACTACTAGCATACCTTTCATTTATAGTAATACAAATATATTCTTTGTTCAGCCCATTCCGAGTAGGCGGTTGTGCGGGCAAAGAACCATCTGCAGGACCGGTCGCAGTAGCATAGACTGGTGGCATGCAGCTAGCATGCGTGGTTGGCATAACGTACCAGTAGGCGGGAAGCCCATGGACGAGAGAGTGGTCCACTGATTGAGTCTCGCAGATAGTGGGTGATGTTGCACGCGAGCTGGGTGCACAGCTTGCAGCAGAGATGCAGGTGCTATGTTTACTGCCGATCCTGCAAATTCTGCCGTCGATTCACAGGTGCTCCGGCACTTTCGTTACGACCCGGAGCACTCCTTGCTGCTATGCTTGCTGCCATGTACCTCCGCATCATGCTCCCACCCGCATACACCTGGTGCGATCCATCACTGTGGAACACACCTTGGAACACGCCTTGGAACACTCCGCATCAACGCATCGCAACCTTGTCTGCCAGCATGGCAGTGCACTGCATATGTCAGGCGTCCGGCCATGGCCTGCTGCTGCCCGCTCCGCGCTGCCCTCGCGACAACCAGGCGCCACACGGTTGTGGCGCCCCAGTGCCCACTGTGGCGGTTGTGGCGCCTGGTCGTCGCGCGGTCGTCTGCTGCCAGGCGCCACAGTGCGCAGGACTTGGAGCTTACGTGTATGTCCGTGTAACACCTGGTGCTTGTGCGTGCACTCTGTCCTGTTGCGCTTGGTAGGTCCGCTGTGTGTTTGCACTGCCGGTTGTGTTCCTTGTTGATTGTGTTTGTGCCTCCCGCCCATAGCAGCATGTGCGGTAGCTGTGCGGCTTGTGTGTTTGATTTTGTTGCCTGCTTCCTTCTCCCGGCGCTGCTGGGGGCATGGTCTATCTCAGTGAAACACACTGAGCTGACCGCAAGAGCCCGGTAGGGAGGGCAACAGCAAGCAAGCACCTAGACCCCAGCAAGCAGGCAGGCGCTGCGGCAGCGAGCAGCAACATGCACAGATGCTCGAGCCACAACAAACCGACAGAACCACACACCAGCTTACAACCCCGCCAGAGCCACGCACTCCAACCGTCCGAACCTCGCACCACTGTCCGCCAGCGCGCTTGGCCACCCCCACGCGCACCACACCCTTTCACACTGACCCCAGCATAAGCCCCGCGGCGGCGGCCCAGCAGACGCAGCAGAGCGAGGACACCCAAAGCGCCCGTGGCTCCACACCGCCACCCGTTCGGCAGTTCGTGGCCAACCGTGGGAAAGCAGGGGTGGGCGAGTACGCAGAGACGTGCGGCAAACCACTGCCTCAGCAACAGGAGCGCCCAGCTCGGCGCAGCGGCTAGCAGCCACCTATAGACCGTCCAACAGTATGGCCAAGTACCACCGCCAGCCATGCAAGCCGGCTGCGCAGCGGAGCCGCGGCGTGGACATGTGACACCTATTCATCGCAGTGTGAGACAGGGAGTCAGGGACCCCAGCTGCAGGACAGGGACCCCAGGACCGGAACATGCGGCGCTCTCAGGCCGCTGCGCATGTTTCCAATAGATCTGCAATCGTACCAAGAGATGCACGACCGGTGACCTGCAGCTGCCGGGCAGCGGACTAGTACTGTCAGGAGGAAACTGGTCTTGTACATGTTGGTGGCGGTCGGACGGTCTGTAGGCTGCAGCCATGGCCGTTAAATGTATACAAATATTGAATTGATTGATTATTGTGACGCGCTGTGGTCTGCGACTAAAGCAGCGGTTGGCGGGGCCGAGAGTTCGCGTGCTCACCTGCATCTGCTTCCCATCGCTCAGGCGTATACTGCTGCACGCGCGCCGGTGTGGAGGTTCATAAATGTATGGTGGCAGTGGTGATGTTTTATCGAAGGACATTGGCCTAAAGTGTCTACAGGGGCTGGCAGCACTGATGCGGACCTGAGGCTGTGCCGAGCTTGAATATGTTTAGGTGGGGGCGAGCTGCAGCTCGCCACGCAGAGTGTATGCAGAGTGTTCACTTTGTACCTGCGGATTCCGCCCGAGTGTGTTACATGGACATCGACGCAGGAGCCCAGCAGCGAGGGCAACAAGCAAGCAACCGAATCCCAGCAAGCGGCCGGCAGCAAGCAGGAACATGCAAAAATCCATCAACTACAATGCGCTCCCACAACCACACACCAGCGTACGCCACCACCACTGCGCCCACGTCGATGCCATGCACTCCACCTCGCCACACCACCCACCACCACCCACTAGCACCCAGCCACGTGCACACTCAGTCAATCCACACTGTGACACCCCGCCCACAGATCCTGGTGACACCACCATGCACACAGCCGCACCCGGGAGCTCACATTCAGGTCGTAGCACCCCCCAAGCAAGCCCGGGGGAGATCGCCCCCTGATGCAGTAAGCTTATGCACTGGTCCTTGGACAGTGGCCCAGCAGATGCAGGAATACGAGGACAAGCTGGATGCCGGGAACTCCACCCCGCCGCGAGCGAGGTAGGCCACTGCCAAGCGAGGGAAGAGGAGGCGGGCAAGAATGCTCTGGTTCGGACAAGACCACTGCCGTGGCATCTACACACCCCGGCGCGGCTCAGTGGCCAGCGGCCGCCGACCGAGTGTCCGAAGGGACCGTGTGGCTAGCCAGCACTGCAAGACGGCTGTGTGGCTGTTCCGCTGCGAGCACCTGCCGTTGTGAAACCTCGGCAGAGGGTGGCGAACTGGTCGGACACAGCATTCTGCAAGAACACGCGCCTGATCACGGTGCCGGAGGCGGAAGCAAACTCAGCAATCGCATTCTGGCCGCCTGAGGTTTTTGCACGTGACTGGACGCGGCAAGTCTTAACCCCACATCAGCGCCCCCGCTTTGTGTGCTGGCAACTGAACTGCTCAGAGTACTTCCGTGCAATGTGTACGTATGCAGTATGCAAGCTGCAGGCCGTCCTACTGCTCACGATACGATACACCAGTGGCACGGCCTTAGTTGCTTGCCATATACTAATGCCGGCCATTCATGCAATTGATGCTCGCATTATAGGTCTTGCAACTGCACCGCAGCTGGCGTTGCACATCTGCTGCTTACACATGCCGCACGAGGTGGCTCGCACCTGCAGCTGCACCCGTGCAACCTTGCTAGATTTTGATCACCTTCATCAGCCCTGTAACACGAGCAGCCCTGCCCATGTGGCAAGCATGTGAGGCCGAGAGCGTTCTTGGCATCACTCACCTTAGCTAGACCTTTGAATCCTCGTCACACAATTGCTTTCAAGTTGATGTCAGGGTCATTGCGAACATGTGCAATATCCTGCTGACTGTACATTAGCCACCTTCAGAATTCAAGCTAAGGAACGGTACAGAGGATTGCTCCGGATGGTGTGCTCTAACACCGGAGCAATCCGGATGGTGTTAGAGCACATATGCAAGTATGTACCTTGAAGCATGGCGATGCATTCTGTTAGACACATGAACTTCGGCAACAATGCTGCACAGTCTGAGACAGAACGGCCGCGTTCAAGTTGCTCCGAGTCTGCATGCTTATTGTGTTTAACAGAGATCAAATGCAAGGCTGCAGCCCAATAGCTAGGACAGTATATAAAACAAGTCGAAGCCACATATAAAATGCAGCGAGTTACCAACAGTACCTCTAGTATGCGGTCACACACAAGGATGCGCAATATTATTCAGACGCTAGCTATTATCAACTGCAACACCAGCGGACCAACGCACCCAACCACCACCTCCCTGGCTTCCGGATCCATCCCCGGCCCCACCGCTCGCCGTGCATGCGCACCAGCAAACAGCCTTCCTTATGGATCCACGGCCCGCCATGCTAGGTGTGTCATGATCACTTGCAATCGCCCCTACGTTCGCCACCCTTGCCGCCCCTGAGTAGACGCCATAACATAACTATAGCAAACTAACTACATTATAACTACACATGTTACACGGAGATGAACGCAAGAGCCTGGCAGGGAGGGCAACAGCAGGAAAGTAGACGACCATAATTCCCGCAAGCAGACAGCAACAAGCAGACCCTGCCTCACGCGAAAAGCCACAGCGAATTCAGTGAACCGACAACGCCGACACAACCACACCTACGCATCCACACACACACGCACTCCCGCACCCCACCACCGCGGCCATAACGTCAGTGTAACACTAAGCCACAGCAATATCAATGATTCACCACGTGCACAGATAGGCTGACATGAGCGAGCATGCCAGTAGTGGCACCGTTTTGCACCATCTAATGGAGACTACCACTGGCCAGCTACCTTCGGTCCTGGCGCGCCGCCTTGCCGGCACGCAACCAGCGCAGCAGAGCTAGCGCTCGAGTTCCTGAGGAACCTGCGCGGAGCGTCACCGCTCGCAGCGCATGAGGAATCCCCGAGGCTGGATTTCAGCAGGCCATAGCACGTGCACGTGGCGTGTGTTACACAGTGATAGCTCTAGGACCCAGCAGCGCCGAGGCAACAGACCAGGCAACACTCAAACAGACAGACAGGCCACCTCAAGCACAAAGGCCACTCTCCGCACGAGCCAATGCCAGAACGAACTAGCGCTGGCACGAAAGCGTGGTGTGTGCTGTGCGCGCATGACGTACGCCGTACGGCCGGGGCCCCTGTACCTAGGTGCACCTACTCCTCCGAGGTGAGTCATGCATAGGAAGATGTGCACGCATGTGTGCACAGCAGGTCAAGCTTTCGAAAGCTTTCGGGCGGCATGTCCTTCGGAGCGAACACACAACTGCAGACAGCGAGCCTCCGGATCCACTGTCGTCAGAAGCCGGCCGTGGTGGTGGAATCTGCGCGCACAGCTACATATACGTGGTGTCTTACACTCAATCATTCTAATTTCCTGGAGAAAGCTATTACCGCTGACTCAGGCTCCAGGCGTACGCGTGCCACAGCGCGGACCGACGCTGGTGCCTAACCGACGCTGGTGCCTCTTGTTTCAGTTTCATATCTATTGCTCAGCCAAAATTATGCTTACTACTTATAAGCATCATCTCGGGCTCTGAAGCACCTTCGTAGCTCTTGGTGTCTATCTCAATCATCTGGAAGGCATCGTGGGTATGCTCTTTGCAACGTGTGCATGCCATCGCTGCACTTGAATTGAGAAACATATTTGGGCCTGTGACGATGGTCGACGCCGATTACTGTTGACGCCTGGATCTTCGGGTGTTTCCCTGCATCTGTTTGCAATCGAGCCTCAGGCTTCCGTTGATAGGCCTTCAGTTGCATTCCTGCAGGTGCTGCATGTATCGAGATGTACGGCCCTTTCAACGAGATGTCCATGAAGGACGACTCGGGCCCCAGATCGATTTCAACAGCCCCCTGATATGTATGGTTAACATGTTTATACGCCGATTTTACGTGCACGTGCGTGGGTTGAAATCAAATTAATATTCCTGCAGGCCTGCAGGCTGCACAATTCCATTTCATTGCTGAGCAATGACTCGCAATATTTACATGACATAATTATGCATATGGTGTGGCTCCCATCTGCTGGGTAGCATGTAAGTCTAAAATCTAGCTGTAGTTATACATTCGCTTGGTGCACTGGATCGGAGCCCCTCGATATAAGTGTACATACACATATGTTGTGGCACTGCAAGTAAAACGAGTAGATGAAAATGGGTATTAGTGCACACTGCACAGAAGACAGAGGCCTGGCAGCGGTGCTGCTTAAATTGACTTGTACTAACATGTACATTTGTTGCCGTTTGCTGCAAGGAGCACGTGTTTCTTTCTGTCTTCCTCTTGGCGATGCGAACGCGTTGATACACCTCTGTGTAACATACCACGGGGGCTTTGGTCTGCCTCAATTACATTTCGAGTTCTGGCTCTGCAAACAGCCAGCGTCACACGATGACATGCGCAGCATCCGTAGTGGATGCAGCTCGCACAAGTTTATCAGAGAGACTCAAAGCGCACGTCAGCCACTGCCATATATAGGTGTATAGGTATATACATGCCGTATGCAAAGTGAACGGCAGCATCTACTGTGTTACACAGTGATAGATGTAGGACCCAGCAGCGCCGAGGCCATAGCCCAGGCAACACGCAAACAGACAGACAGGCCACTGCAAGCACCACGGCTACTCTCCGCACGAGAACATGCCAGAACGAATTCGTTCGGGCTTGCGCCGGCACGAAAGCAAACACACATGTGTGCATGCACACACACACACACACAAATCTATTGTGCAGGATCCTCCGGAGCTCTTACGATCCAGACACCGCAGAGTCTCACCGGTACCCGTGTTCATTAGACACTGCCGCATCTGCAGCTGCCCTTTTCCCGTGCACCATGCACCACATGATGACAGGGGCACACTTTTTACTGGACATCCTGATGGTAGCAGTCACCTTGTATGGTGCAAATGCATGGCCTGCAGCGTCGCAGGCGCTCACGCACATGCGCCAGGGGGCGCATCGATCCAAAGCACCAAGCTCTGGGCTATTGTTGGCAGCAGAAGTCGGCGGAGAGCATGATGCAGAAGTGATGCATTATGTTGAGCCGTTCCTGGTGACAAACGCCGTTGTGCAAGGCCCAGTCAGCGCCCTTGACCAAGAAAAACTGCTGCGATATGAAGAGGTCGCGCACCACAGCAGCGGCGCTGGTCACCGGACGCTTCTACATGGACCCCAACGGCTGAGCGCATACCGCATGTGCCCCGCGTGCAGGATTTTGAGATGCGACAGGAACATGTTCTGTGATGGTCATTGCAAGAAAGGGGGAGCCCTACAAGACTGCAATGACAACACTACCGGCAATCCTGTTGCCGCGCCTGGAGATTTGTTTTTCCTAGACTCTGGGCCAAGTGCAACTGCAGAAGACTTTGAAGATCGTCCGCCCTCCAGAATGGGCCCATTCGACACTGCCATTGTCACTGTCCCCGCGCCGTACATCGGCTGCGCAGACATCAGTGGCCGTCCCACTGGTTGCCCAGCACGCGGCACGGCCGCGACAATGCCAGGTGGGCGCCAGGGTATGGTGATCGTGTCAACGTGCCGCTCAGAGACCTACATTCCAGACTATCCTGGACCACTAATGCCATTTGGGATCTGTGAGTGTGTTTACGACATACCGCCTCCAGCCGGCACCAGGCCTGTTAACAAGGTAATTGTCGAGCCGTGCGATACTACTGCGCTGGGAGTCCTGACGGGGGAGGGGGTGGAGGGCAGCGATGGGTTTGGGTCAGAGGAGGGGCCAGTAGTGAAACCTGGGAAGAATGTCACGCAGACCTGGTACTCGAATAATACGCTAGCTGGGGACACGCCTGATCATACACACACAGTGACCGTTACTTCTCGCTCCATCGACGTAGTGGCCACTTTGACATATTTTTGCGTGCTGCTTGTGCCAGTGCAGTCATACGAGTTGGAGGGGGAGTTTGTAGTAAAGGACTATGATTATGTGGATTACACTACAGCGCCGCCACAAATCAACTAGGATCCTACATCTTCAACCTGCCAGCTAGGGAGTCATCTGTGGTGGTGAACTTTGGTCATGTCAGACCAGGGTTTTGAACTGGTCGAATTTGTACAATTTAGTAGTGAATACTGCTAGCCTGCAACTGTGAGTTTATAGACTCTATGATTTATGATTGAGCCGGAGGGCTGGTTGTGGCGGTTCTAGGCCTTAGGCAACGTTGTGCAGGCTACTAGGAGTCATTGGTGTGGCAGCGGGTGCAGCGCAAAAATGCATGCATGCGACTGCGTGAGTAGGTCCCTTGGTGCATAGATATGACAAGGTGATCAGCGAGTTCGCTGACACTTATATATATAGGCCTAACAGTAACTTCACAAGCCGGAATGTTTGACTGGCTGAATGGCAGGTACGTGACTCTAGGACTCTGTTTGCATACTGCTGGGTGTTTGCATGAACCTTCAAGTTCGCCCAAGGCACTGTCAAAGTTCTCCAGGAGATTGGTTGAGCTGTGTTTGATATGCCGGCTGCTATCTTATCAAGCAGTGCATGCTGCTGCAGCTAGTGTGGCAGATCTAGGCCTTAGGCAACTTTGTGCAAGCTAGTCGTTGGTTTGGCGGCAGGTGCAATGCATGCATGAGGCTGCGGGAGTACTCCCGACTAGTAGGACGTTGCAACATGTTGATGCATAGATTTGCATGTTGATCAGCGAGTTCGGTGTCACATATAGGAATGACTTCCAGTTCACCAGTCGTTGTGTTTTACTGGCTGAATGGCAGGTACGCGTTTCTTAGACTCTGTTTGCATACTACTGGGTATTGGCATTGATATTTAGGCATTGAGCTGTGTGCGAAGTGCAGGCTGTGACGCTGTGTGTTGCTGCGGGCGAATATCGTACACTCACAGTGCAAATTCCGCCACAGCTAGACATCATGATCATGGACTCACAGTACACAGCATGCCCCGCTGGGTGTACTATATTATTACAATACTTGATTCATTCTCACTGTATCGTGCTCCGTAGTGATCATTGCACACTGTTATGGCGCAGAAAAATGTTTGAATTTGAACAGCAGTGCTTGCACAAACACATCCTCAGAGTAGCTGGCCACCACTCCTTGTAGTTGACACGGGCCGTCTTGCTGTAGTGTGCGCACATTTGTTGCACTGTAATAGGTCTGTCTGTGGCAGAATGTGCACTGTGAGTCTACGATGTTCGCCCGCAGCAACATGCAACGTCACAGCCTGCACTTCGCACACAGCTCAATCAATGCCGTAGAAATCAATGCCAACTCACGGCAGCATGCAAACAAAGTCTAAGAAACACGTACCTGCCATTCAGCCAGTCAAACACAACGACTGGTGAACTGGCAGTCAGTCCTATATGTGACAGCGAACTCGCTGATCACCATGCAATCTATGTATCAACGTCCTACTCCCGCAGTCTCATGCATGCATTGCTGCACTGCACCTACGGCCACACCAACGACTAGCTTGCACACGGTTGCCTAAAGCCTAGATCTGCCACACTGTCACTGTCACGGATTTAGGGTGGTAATTACGTCGTAATCTTACGACGAGCAACTTTACGTTACGATGACGACGTAATTCTGCTTTTTCGTCGTAATCGGTGACACTAGCGCCCCCGCTTTGTGTACTGGCAGCTCAAGTGCTCAGAGTACTTCCGCGCGATGCATACGTATGCGAGCTGCAGTCCGTACTACTGCTCATCGCGCTTGCAACACACCAGTGGCATGGCCTTAGTTGCTTCGCAAATACTAATGCCGGCCGTTCGTGCCATTGGTGCTCGCATCACAGGTCTTGCAACTGCACTGCACCTGGCATTGCGCATCTGCTGCTTACATATATGCATGCCGCACGATGTGTCTCGCACCTGCAGCTGCAGCCGTTGGTGCGCCCACTCCACCCACCCCGCCCCCCCGCGCCTCAGACGTGCCTTCAACCCAACATGGCACACAGGCGCTCACGGGTTCCCCACCTACTCCCGTGCACCCCTCCGGATATGTGGACACCCTGCTCCTCTCGGCGATGCCAACACGGCCGCCGCCACCTCAGAGGGTGCAGCCACCTCGGCCACGCTCGCCGCTGCTGCCATCTCGGCCGTCGTCGCCACGACCGGGGTCGCAACTGCTGCGGCTGACGAGGCCGGCGCCATGGACGTCGACGTCCTCGGTGAATCGCAAGCGGCCATCGGAAGCGGCCATCGGCCGCGCTGTAGCGATGGAGCTCAGCGCGGCTGCTGCCGACGCCGACGCCGCCGCCGTGAACGCGGACGCCTCGGCCGGCCTGTGTACGGTGCGGCGTGAGTCCCTGCCGCTGGTGGGGCGGGCGGCCCCCGATCCGCTCCAGCGCCTGCCTGAGGGTCGCCGGGGCCGCACGGCCGCGGCTTGCGCCCGCCCGCTGCCCCCCCCCCCGCTCGCAGCGCGACCCGGAACGGGGCGATATGCTTGCGATGATGCCCTGCGACACTATCGTGCCACGATAGATTTGTGGCACCAGTGGCTGATGTGTGCGTGACCTGCCCACTCCCAGGTCGTCGCCGCGGCACACAGGCCCGCCGCTGCAGCCCACCTGATGGACGACAGAAAGCACGACAAGTACGGTCGCTCCTGCACGTGCGCGTTCCGCTTCGTACCCCTGTCGCATGAGTCGTTTGGCCGTGTTGGCACGGGGTGCATTTGCCTTCCTGAGTAAGATTGCTGACTTCGCTGCGGCTTCAGGGGCCGTGTCCAGGCGAGTTTTCTTGCAGACTGCCATTTGCGAACTCTCCACCACTCTATGTGTTACACAGTGATAGATCTAGGACCCAGCAGCGCCGAGGCAACAGACCAGGCAACACGCAAAAAGACAGACAGCCCATCGCAAGCACCAAGGCTACTCTCCGCACGAGCAGATGCCAGAACGAACTCGTTCAAACTTGCGCTGGCATCAAAGCAAACACACACATGTGCATGCACACACACACGCACACACACACACACACACACACACACTGCGTCGGATGTGCCACTGGCATGACTAGCGCATACCGACTCTGTAACCACACACACACACACACACACACACACACAAACAACGCATGAACCGAGCGCAGCACCGCGCAGTACCACACAGGTCATGCGCACCCCAAACACAGGCAGCATGCTCAAGTCCCACTGGCGTGCGCCTACCTCTACCCCATCAGCCTACACGGGCGCGCAGCCGCGCGCTACTCCCATCCCCGAGGCCGCGATGCACCCAACCCAGTGCCGCAGCCACATCCGGCCATGCTGTCGATCGGTGCCCGGGAACCTGGGCCAGAAGGAGAAATGGCTGACGTGCTCGGCAAGGGGAAGATGGAGGGAGAGGAGGGACCGGGGCCGGGTTGGGAGGATCAGAGCCCAACGGGCAGAGGCGGGGGGAGGATGCCATATGCACAAAAACCTATGCCGGTGGCCCGTCAGCGCCGGCAGGCCGTCCGTGGGGACAGGGAGGCCCGCCGGCAGCGCGCGCCCGACGAGTCTGGCGCGAAGGGGCGCGGCCGCCCGGGCTTGTCGCGCCAGCGCTCGGCACAATGTTGTAGACAGGTCGCGCATGGAATTCAGCAGAAAAGTGCGCTTGGACACCGCGCCGTGTCCCGCCGCTATCTCCGCGACTGTCTGGAGGAAGCGGTACGCATCCCGTCCAACCCTGCCATACGTCTCATGCACGAGCGGGATGAACTGGGCTGCACCTGTGATGGCGCCATACTTGTCGTGCTTTTGCCGTTCGCCCTTCCAAGCGGTCGCGCCAGCCTCTCGTGCCGCTCCGTGCACAAGCGACCTGGCCAGCGGGTGCATCACCTTCACGTCCAGCAGCGTCATGCGCGTGGTGAGAAACGCCAGGAGGTCGCCGCGCTGTGTGGTGTGATGCGCCAGGTCTATGTGTGGCGTGATGCGCCAGGTCTTCGCTGCGGCTCCGCTGCGCATGCGGCTGGCAGGGCGGGCGGTGCTGCCTGGCCACACTGTCCCCATCGTTTTGTAGGCGGCTGCTGGTCGCTGTGGTCGACCGGGGGCCGCGGTGGCTGCGGCGCTGGCCGGCCCCATGTCTTCTCGCGGGCGGCCGAGGGCTGCCGCGGGGTGGGGGATGCAGCGCCACGTGCACGGGAGATTGCGCCCTTCATGCCTCGCCCTTACGCCCCTGCCGGGCCGCAGTCGGGAGGCTGGTACGCCCCACCCTGAGGAGGGCGGGCGCCCCCGGGCACTCATGGGCGGGGTGCCCGCGGTGGAGTGCTCGGGCGGGGCTGGTTGCTGTGGTGGTGGTGCTGTTGGGAGTATGGTGATGGCCGAGCCTGCTGGGGGCGGACGGCGGTGCGGGGTGCAGACGGTCGCTGTGTGCGGCTTTGGCGAGGTGGACGCGGTGGTGGGGTGCAGTGGAGTGCACGTGTGTGGCTGCGCGGGTGTGGTTGTGTCAGTTGTGCCGGTTCGTTGTGGCTTTTCGCCTGGGACTGTTGCTGCTTGTTGCTGCCTGCTTGCGGGGTTTTGGTCGTCTGCTTTCCTGCTGTTGCCCTCGCTGCCGGGCTCTTGCGTTCATCTCCGTGTAACACCTGCGCAGCCGTGCAATCTTGCTACATTTTGAACGCTCTCCTCAGCCCTGTTACATGAGCAGCCCTGCCCATGTGGCAAGTATGTGAGGCCGAGAACGTTCTTGGCATCAACCACCTTAGAACCCTTGTCACACAATCGCCTTCAAGTTGATGTCGTGGGTCATCGCGAACATGTGCAATATCCTGCTGACTGTACATTAGCCACCTTCAGCTTTCAAGTGTGAGATACGTTACAGTGGATTGCTCCGGATGGTACATTGGCCAGTAACTTGAAGCATGGCCATGCATCAGACATATGAACCATATGGCCAAATGCCGCACACAATTTGAGACAAAAGGCCGCGTTCAAGTTGCCCTGCATGTTTATTGTGTTTCACATTTAAATTTGATAAATTTATCAAATGCAACGCTACAGCCCAGTAGCTGGGACAGTACATATAAAACAAGCGACTGCAACATATCAAATGCAGCAAGCAGCCAGCAGTACCACTAGTATGCGGAAACACGCAAGGATGCACAATATTAATCAGACGCTAGCTATTATCAACTGCAACTCCAGCGCACCAACGCACCCAACCACCACCACCCTGTCTTCCGGCTCCATCCACGGCCCCACCGCTCACTGCGCATGCGCGCCGGTGCGCCGCCATCACACATCCTTCCTTATGGATCCACGGAATGACGGGCCCGTCATGCTAGGGGTATCACTTGCCCCTGTCGTTTGCCTCCCTTGTCGCTGCTGAGCAGAGGCCGTGAAACATGTCAGTGTAACGCTCAGCCACAGCAATATCAACGATTGACCACAGATAGGCTGGCAAGGGTGAGCATGCCAGCAATGGCGCTGTGTTGCACCATATGATGGAGACGGCCACTGGCCAGCTAACTCCAGATATCTGGTCCTGGCGCAACTAGCGCAGCAGATCTGTCACTCGAGTTCCTGAGGCTGGCTTTCAGCAGGCCACAGCACGTGGTCTATGCTGCGCGCGCATCACGTACGCCATGCGGCCGGGCCCTCTGTACCTAGGTACACTATTCCTCCGAGGTGTGTCAGCACATGAAGGTGTGCATGCATGTGTGTACAGCAGGTCAAGCTTTCGGACGGCATGGCGTTCGGAGCGAACACAGAGCTGCAAACAGCGAGCCTCCGGATCCACTGTCGACAGAAGCAGGCCGTGGTGGGGAAATGTGCGCGCACAGCTATATACGTGGTGTCGTACACTCGATCAGTCTAAATTCCGGGAAAAGCTATCACCGCTGACTCCGGCTCCGGGCGTACGCGTGCCACAGTGCGGACGTAAAACTTCACCGACGTTAGTGGCTCTTCAAGTTGTTTCATATATCTTAAGCTTGCTCAGCCATATGAATCATCTCGGGTTCTGAAGCACCGTCGTAGCTCTTGGTGCCTATCTCAGAGGCTCAATCATCTGGAAGGCATCGTGCACGTGGGTATGCTCTTTGCACTGTGTGCATGCCATTGCTTCACTTGAGTTGCAATTGAGAGACGCATGTATATATTCGGGCCTGTGACGATGGTCGACGCCGATAAATGTTGACGCCTAGGTCTTCGGGTATTTCCCTGCATCTGATTGCAATCGAGCCTTCCGTCGATAGGCCTTCAGTTGCTTTCCTGCAGGTGCTGCATGCGTCGAGCTGTACATACATCGAGCTGTACATACATAGAGCTGTACATACATCGACCTGTATGTACGGCCCTTTCAACGAGATGTCCTTGAAGGACGACTTGGGCCCCAGACCGATTTCACCTCGGTGCTAGACAGCCACAATCGGGACAAGATCAGCCTGTTTGCACAGAACACATCATGTGTCATGGTGAGCAGCCGGCTCTGCCAAGCCCCACAAGTCCCAGGAAAAGCGACTGTCTTGAGCATGTGCAAGTGTGTTACACGGTGATAGATCTAGGACCCAGCAGCGCTGAGGCAACAGACCAGGTAACACACAAACATACAGACAGACAGACCACCTCAACCACCAAGGCCACTCTCCGCACGAGCATGTGCAAGTGTGTGATGTCAATTCAATGGCAATCTGGAGAGTTTTGTTGTGCCCTGGCCCTCCATTTTTTACATTTCAGCACATATGATAAGGTGAGTGTCGAATCACGTCAGCCTGGTCCCCAGATGACCCTTGGATGTCTCATCACTTTGTCTGCAACCTGTGGAACCTGTTCCCGAGGCCCAAAACCCAATGTGCTCCTCTTGCCCAAGTGCACCAGCCCAGCACTATACATGAACCACTCTTCATCTGGCATGGCCTGCAGAGCTTTCAACGCCACCTCAGGCCCTAAAATCTAATTTTGAGGCGTGCTCGATATCGATGCCTCAACACGCGCCTGCTTCACCATTGTTGTCGCGGAAAACTGCTGTGTGTTCACAATATGATTTCAATAGCATCTATCGAGGCGGAATCGCCTTTCGACGCCTAACGCGTCAGCATCGACAGAAAATTAGCCTGTGAGCACGGTCGTGCGGTTGTGGCGTACGTGGCGACGCGCAATGCACATGGAACGCGTTGCGCGCTTGTCCCCGAGAGTGGATGGAAACCACTAACCTGGCCCCTGGTATATATACTTGAAAAGCTTATACGCTGATTTTAACGTGCATGTGCGTGTGCGTGGTTTAAAATCAAACTAATGTTCGTGACCTGCAGGCTGCACGACTCCATTTTTGCTGAGCAATGATATCAGTGACTCGCAATATTTACATGACAGAAATATGCCTGTATCACTCCAAAGTCTTTCCTTGCGTGCTTAATAAGCTATACATGTCCCGGCAAGCCAGCGACTTATGTATAAGTGTCCGATGCCCGCTTGGGTCTGGCGTGATGCCCGATTTTCTTACCAGTTTTTTTGTGTTTTTTTTTATGCACGCTTGCGGCCACCGTGTGCGGCCACCGCGTTGTATGCATGAGCTGGGCGCTTCCAGTGGAATATTGTGTCACTGCATCTTGTATGTACACATATGTTGTGGCGCTTCGAATTCAAGTAAAACGAGTAGATGGAAATGGGTATTGTGCACACTGCACAGAAGGGTGGGCAAGTCTGGCGGCGGTGCTGCTTCGTGTGCTGTACTGACATGTACGTTTGCTGCAAGGAGCATGTATCTCTTTCTGTCTTCCTCTCGGCGATGCAGACGCATTGATCTACCTCTATGTAGCGTAGCACGGGGGCTTTGGTCTGCCTGAATTACATTTCGAATTCTAGCTCTAGATCTGCACAACGCCAGCGTCACACGATGACATGCGCAGCATCCGTAGTGGATGCAGCTCGCACAAGTTGATCATGGAGATCCAAAGCGCACATCAGCTAGTTCCATACCTGCCGTATGCTTCAGTGAAAAGCAGCATCTATTGTGCAGGATCCCCCGGAGCTCTAACGATCCAGCCACCGGAGAGTCTCACCCGTACGCGTGTTCATTCGACACTGCCGCATTTGCAGCTGCACATTTCCCGTGCACCATGCACCACATGATGACAGGGGTACACCTTTTCCTGGAGATCCTGATAGCAGCAGTCACCTTGCATGTTGCAAATGCATGGCCTGCAGCGTCGCAGGCGCTCACGCACGTGCGCCAGGGGGCGCATCGATCGAAAGCACCCAGCGCTGGGCTGTTGTTGGCAGCAGAAGTCGGCGCAGAGCATGATACAGAGGAGATGCATGATGTTGAGCCGTTCTTGGTGACCAACGCCGTCGTGCAAGGCCCAGTCAGCGCCCTTGAACAAGAAAAACTGATGCGATATGAAGCGGTCGTGCACCACAGCAGCGGCGCTGGTCACCGGACGCTTCTACATGGAGCCAAAAAACTGAGAGCATACCCCGTGTGCAACAGGTGCAGGATGTTGACCTGCAACAAGAACAGGTTCTGTGAAGGTCATTGCAAGAAGAATGGATCCCTGAACCGCTGCAATACCAACACTGATACCACGCCTTTTGCCCCGCCTTTGTGTTCTGATGACGATGCCTCCACTGCAACTGCAAAGGACACAATGGGCAAGTACGACACTGCCATTGTCACGGTCCCCGCGCCCTACATCGGCTGCGCAGACATCGGTGGTCGTCCCACTGGTTGCCCAGCACCCGGAACGGCCGCGACTCTGCCCGATGGGCGCCAGGGTATGGTGATCGTGTCAACATGCCGCTCAGAGACCTACGTTCCAGACTGTCCTGGACCACTGATACCATTTGGGATCTGTTTGTGTGTTTACGACATACCGCCTCCAGCCGGCACCAGGCCTGTTAACAGGGTGATTTTCGAGCCGTGCGATACTACTGTGTTGGCAGCCCTGACGGGGGAGGGGGTCGATGGTAGCGATGGGTTTGGGTCAGACGAAGGGCCAGTAGTTGAGCCTGGGGGGAATGTCACGCAGACCTGGTACTCGAATTATACCTTAGCCGTGGACACACCGAATCATACACACACCGTGACCGCCACTTCTCGCTCCATCGACGTAGTGGCCACTTTGAAATATTTTAGTGCGCTGCTTGTGCCAGTGCAGTCAGATGAGTTGGAGGAGGAGTTTGTAGTAGAGGACTATGTTTTGATAGAGTACACTGCAGCGGCGCCACAATACTACTAGGATCCTATATCTTCAACCTGCCAGCAAGTGTCTTCTCTGTGGTAGTGAACTTCAGTCATGTCAGACCAGGGGTTCAAACTGGCTGTATGTGTACAATGTAGTAGTATGTACTGCTAGCCTGCAATTGTGAGTTGATAGAGTATATGCTTTATGATTGAGCCGGAGGGCTGGTTGTGGCGGATCTAGGCCTTAGGCAACGGTGTGCAGGCTACTAGTATTCGTTGGTGTGTTACACGTGATAGATCAGACCCAGCAGCGCCGAAGCAACAGACCAGCAACACGCAAAAAGCAACAATCGCAAGTACCAGGCTACTCTCCGCAACTAAAACGTAAACGGCAGCAACACACACGCACACACGTCTGGTCGGCGGCGGATGCAGCGCAGCAATGCATGCATGCGACTGCGTGAGTAGGACCTTTGGTGCATAGATTTGACATGGTGATCAGCAAGTTCGCTGACACTTCTAGGCCTGACTGCTTCTTCACCGGTCGTTGTGTTTGACTGGCTGAATGGCAGGTACGTGACTCTAGGACTCTGTTTGTATACTGCTGGGTGTTGGCATTAATCTTCAGGAGATTGGTTGAGCTGTGTCTGATTTGCCAGCTGCGATATTGCATGCTGCTGCGGGTAGACATTGTACATGCACAGTACACAGTATAATCCACTGGATGTACTATATGAGTACAGTACTTGATTCATTCTCGCTGTAACGTGCTCCGTAGTGATCATCACGCACTGGTATGGAGGAAACCAGTGTTGGAATTTGAACAGCAGTGCTTGCACAAACACATCCCCAGAGTAGCTGGGCACCATTACTTGTCGTTGACACGCGCCGTCTAGCTGTAGTGTGCGCGCACTTGTTGCACTGTGATAGGGTTGAGGTACCGGTCGTGTTCCTTGTCCGTGCGGTTTATGTGAATGTGTTGGGTGCCTGAGCCGCTTGTTGTTTTTTGTTTTGCCCTGTACTTGCTTCCCTCGGCGCTGTAGGTGCATTCATATATCACAGTGCAATATATTGTTATATGTAACAGGTGGATTACGTGGAATGTAATCGCACTTATGGTGGGAGTGGCGACGGTGGACCGAAGGACTCTGGCCTTCGGTGTCTACAGGGGTCTGCAGCACTGCTGCGGACCGGAGGTTGTGCAGAGATTGGATGTTTTTAGGCTGGTGCGAGCAGCAGCTCGATCGCCACGCAGAGTGGGTATTCGTTGCTAGTGCTTCGCAGCTTTCAGCTAAGATCCCGCCCGCCCGGCCCATTCTGTTGTGCAGGTGTATATGATCCAGAGGATTCCAAGTGCTCCACGAGGCGTCTCCGCGCAAGGGCTGCGGGAGCGTTCTTCCTGTGACCCCCCATCGGATCGGGCCCATGGCCTCTCTCTCAGCGGTTCTAGGCAGTAGTGGAGCTTCTCAAGGGGTGGAGCCTCTGGGCTCCACGTGCCTCCGGGCACCGGTGTTTACTCAACACCGCCGTCGTATGACCATAATGTGTTGTATCTTTTACCAGACTCTCAATGCCGGTGGAGGCCCTCCGGGGTGCCGGGTTGTCCCGGGGTGCTAAGTTGTCGTTGCTGGACATCTGCGTGAGAGTTACTCCTGCCTTCTGACTCTGATCTCATCTCCCCTTCAACGGGTGTGGGGCGCTTGTATGCGCCAGGGAGCTCATAGCGCTTTGCACCGGCGTGCCGTATCTACCTCATATGCTTCGTCCCGCGTTGACACTAGTACTGCGATCTGCCTGCCTCCCGCCTTCCCTCCCCCCCCCCTCCCTCAGCCCCCCCCCCCCCCCCGCCGGGCGCGGCTGCTACTATGGCGTTCGTGCCGTTGGCTGCGGCTGTGGCACCTTTGAGGACCGGCGTTGAGCCGCAGCGGTGGCTGTGGCGCGCTTCAACGCGGTGGGCCCGGTGCATGCTGCCGGTGTTTGACGTGTGCGCGAACGCTGCGCGATGCTGCACGCTGCTGTGCTCGCTTCCTGTTTAGTTTGTTTGTTTGTGTGTGATTTTGTGCTGACGCTGATCTCGCCTGCAGAGTGGCCTTGGGAATTATGTGCTGCTGATAACAGCTTGTGACACTGTGGCCTTGGGTGTGAGCGGCCTTGGGACTTGTGGTGCTTTGTCTGTTGGCCTGTTGACAGCTCTCTGTCTCGGCGCTGCTGGGTCCTAGATCTATCACAGTGTAACACTAGTACTGACAGAGGAACTTTGGCTGTGGCAGCAGCCCTTCGGCGTACAGACTGTGTCACCAGTCTCTAGCTAAACCCGCAATTAGATTAAAAATGCAGGTAAGGCTCGCCATCACATGATCGTTTCATTATTATAACGGAGACGGGCCCAAATGTTGTGATGGCAAGGGGGTATACGCCACATGGCGCGGGTGTGACCGATTACGGGGGTTTCAGAACGTGAGTGATGCGGCAACTGTGCGCATGGATCACCTTGCCGCGGCTGAGATGATGTACGCACATGACTCTTAGCCCCCAGTGTTCAGAACCATGCAGGTCATTCCTCCAGAAGCCTGTGCTGGCAGCTAGCTATACGGCTGTTGAAAACGTGGACCCGTATTGTACGTGTTACAACACGTAGACTTGAATCAGTTTCAAGTCTACGTGTTGTAACACGTATAATACATGGTTCACAAAATGCTCGCTCGCTTCGCTCGATCCGGTAGTGGGCTGCCACAGTCTCAGAAACAGTTTCCTCCTGTTGCCATAAAACCGATCTGCTACTGTCCACGCAGCTCTCAGACACACACATCAAACCACACACATGTTTGTACCA
>JALKAD010000183.1:446218-457423 GCA_024500015.1 Ulva compressa
GTGGGCGTTCACCTATTAAGGTGGCTCCAATAAGGCACAAGTTCTGGGGGGCAAGGCATACGCAAGGAATGCATAAGGATACGTTATAGCAATACTTGCCTGAGATAAATTGTAGTGCGGCCTAGTGGATGCTGCTTGTGTTGCTTGTGACAAGTCTAGTGCACGTGCGCAATAGAGACATTGACACCGGTACCACCAAAACAGTACCACCAAAATTCTGGCAAACTGTCAATGCAAATGAAGCAAGTGCATGTGCATATGCATGTGTGCTACACTGGCACTTGGCCTCACCACCCCCACACACAAAGGTTAGAGCGTGGCCGTGGTGCTTGAGATGGTCTGTCTGTCTGTTTGCATGTTGCCTGGTCTGTTGCCGCAGCGCTGCAGTGTCCTAGATCTATCACTGTGTAACACATAAAGGTTATCGTGCGTTTACGCGGCCTAGGGGCTTGTGCTAGTTTGCATATTTCCCAGATGGGGTGATCTGGTCCCTCGGCGCTGGTGAGTCCTAGGTCTATCACAGTGTAACACATACATGCGGGAGAATGAGCGAGAGGAGCGTCAAACCACGACGTGGCCCATGTTCACCGCTGGGTTTGCATATACCATAGATGCGAGACCGGAAATTTGCTGATGAAATTTTCAACAGCGCAGTCGCAGCGACTGGCCATGGCACCCTCCGACCATATGCATGGCCCCTCAGACCAGACATATTGGCGCATGGAAGTACGTGAAATCATGCAGATCCATACTGTACAGGGAATAATAGTAATCCCTGTAGTAACCACCTTCACCTCAGCCGCATCTGTGCTGTATTAGCACAGCCACAACAACACAACATGCCTTGGCCTATGTATGCTCTCGCGCAGACTGTGACATAGGATAGGACTGCAACGCATATCTACAGCAACGGGGACAGCCAATACATGCATTCCGCGTCTGCAACATTTTAACATTTTAACGTGCCGTGGGAGCGCACTCGTTTCTTGGCGCGCTTCTTTCGGAAGTAGACGCAGCCCACAATGGCCAGCACGCACAGCATGCCGCTCAAGCTGAGGCCGACAATGATTGCTATTGTTGGAGGGTGGGGTGGAGTAGGGATTATATCGATATAGGGATCCCGAGTGGTAAACTCATTGCCTTCCGGGAGGCTGAAGATGGGTGACGACCGCTGCGGGAGGCGCGTGTCATGTGCGTATTCCTTGAGGATACGCACAAAGCCGTCGTCGCTGGGGCGCGGAAAGGCACTCCCGGCGCTCTCGACTTCTTCGAACACGTCAGCCAAATGATCGCGGTTGATGCCGCCGTCCAGCTGGAGGGGCCACGGACCTAACTCGCGGCGCAGATCAAGGTCCCACACCCTAGGCTGGCGGGTGTTCGAGTAGACACGGCAGGTTCGATCCTGAACGGACACCTCGCCCTCGACGGACGCGATGTTGTCGTCGAACCAGCAGTCGTGGAACCACGCTGCGGATCCGTAGGCCGGGCTGAGGCTGTCAAGGCCTGCGTACAGGCCCATGACTGGGTGCTTGCCCGTGACGACGGCGTTCGCCAAGAACTCGGAATTGCTGACGGTCGCCCTCGCGCCGGGCTCCAGACGGATCACTCCGTCTTTCTCCTTTGAGAACCTAGAAAAGTGGGAATCTGCAGGCAATACTGGTGAGTCAAGGTTGCTGTATCCCGGGCACTAGTGTCACCAATTATGACAAAAAATCATATCATAACAAGTTGTCATGGTAACGTCAAGTAGCTCGTTGTAACAGAACAATGTAATTACAACCCCACAAAAACAAGTGCCGCAAGCGGCGCGCCCCAGAGCCAGGGCGTGTTCAAAACCCCACCGCGTCTATAGCCATTTCAAATGCAGCCAGCCGGCCAGATCGGTACACGACCAACTCACAGATACACATGTACTCCGAACCCGGCCTTGCACACCATTGAAAACGTTAACGTTGTCAAACACTTTCGTCGCAACCTCTTAATTACTATTGTCACGTAATCGATGACGCTACCAGGCACAGCCCAGGGTCTTGCTCGGCACGTCGAAACATCGACCAGCAATCCGACCGCGCAGCGCGGTCATGGGCAAGCACTCCTGCAGCTGTCGAGTGAGGCGCACGGGGACGCACTTTCAACGTATACTCTGCGATTCTCCTTCACGTCGATGGCGCGGGCCTTGTCTCCGTCGCCAACAAACGCCATGTCGGTGAGGTACATGTCGCCTCCATGGACGCCAATCAGAGTGGAGTGATTCTTCTCCCAGCCTGGCATAGTGATGTACAGGTTGGACAGCCACACTTGCGAGTCCTCCAGAGGAACTTCTAGGAAGTCTTCGCGCACAATAATCAAGCATTGGCGCAATTTCAGAGAAGGGTCCAGATCAGATATTAATATTGGCGGAGGGCCAGTGCAGTTGCCCTGCAACACAGTATGCACAAGGTGTTGCACTCGTGAGATAACGATGCTTGATGAAGCGAGGGAGGAGCACTGCAAGGCCGTACATGAACACTCTACCTTTCACCAAGGCATGCAATTCAAAAGTTTCTGTGCTGTACTTGCACCGCTACATAGCTGTGTGTACTTGAAAGCCTAGCGCAACTTACATCAATTTGAAGGAGCGTAGTGGGCCACAGACACGTTCAACGGCCTGGGCCGTTCTGTAACAAGGTGCTGCCCATAGTTGACGACATCGTAACGACCACACAGCACTATCATTATTACGATGAGGGCGATGAGGGCGAGCCCGTGCCAGCATGCGACGAGGTCACCACCCCAGGTAGCCCCACAGTCACATACATGCTCTCAAAGGATGCTGCAAGGCCTCACGTGCACCCTGCTTCATGCAAGTCACATGTTGTGTAGTAGCTGCGGCTGCTAGCGGGGGCAACAAATGGTAATTGCCCACTTCTGGCTCTGGTTCGTGCACATGATTCACATTGAACTTCAAATCCGGTCCGTGCGCAAGGGGCGACCGCAGAGCAAATTTAAAACACCGTGTGCCCCTGCTCAACACCGGTATACATAGGGGCCCCACCTGGCTACATCCGGACGGTGTTGAGCTGGCCATGGGACTTGTCACTAGGGGGATGATGCATGCACACCAGCCAACAACTTGTACACTAGCAGAAACAGTTGTGAATGTTGGAGGCAGCATTAGTGAATGTTTGCTGTAGCGACGTTCATCGCAAGTACATTGCCACATTCAGTGGGAATCACACGAAATTCATCGTACATACACGGAACGTCATGCGACAGCATCCACTGTACATTCACCATGTTCACTGTGGTTCATTATTTGAATCGGTCTGTACATGGTCACATTCACTGATGATCCACAAAAGCTATTTTTGTGTGGGTGCAGTCATTGATGAACACTGAGTGAATCTCCTGTGGAAGTGAATTCATGTCATTGAACCTTGGATGGACGTTCAGTCGATGTGGATGGTCGTAACACCTTAAACATATCCATGTATGCACTGTGTAGGTGGAATAGATGTGAATTTTTTCCACTTGATGTGATGTGAATGCGGATGGAGCTCACAGTGGATGTGGCGGTGCGGTAGAAACATTCACTGAAGGTTTCATCACATCCACTTTGCAGTCACTCCCAACATCTGACAAACAATCAGCCGTGTACAGCTAGCATCATGCCTGTTTTCAATAAACGACCTATGGGTATAAGTAAATACACTCCCACTACAGCTGGCATTCATCATTGATACAAGGGTACTTCTGTATCCAAGGGAGCATGCTTGTACGTTCATAGTGGATGTGACAGTGCAGTTGCGACGATCATCTCACCACCAGCCATCATCAACATACACGTTTGCCGCATTCCAGCCTCACTGTGAGGCATTTTGACTGACTGGCGGTGTAATGCTGGTGAGGGCTGCGCTTGCAAGATGTCACACAGTGTATTCGAGCAGCTACAGCGCACTGCAGCTCTCTCGTCAAGGTTGGTGCGGACACGCTCAATCAAGAACACATCCACCGATCTCATGAAGTTGCACTAATTAAGATTTCAGATGTCGAAGTAAAGCGTGGTCCTGCAGCAATGTTTACGGTGGCTGCGACAGCGCACAGAGCACGCACGGATCAGCTGTATTATGGCACACATCGATGCAGATGCTATACACTTGAGACGACAGGTACTTGTATTTAATATATGACGGTGATGTGATTGGCAACACCTGCGTTGACCCACGTCTGCGATGTCTGGTCAAGTTGCATGATGAACAACGAAGCGTGACGATTGCATACGCATAGCGAACGCAAAGCACTCAGCCTGCAAACTTATATATCTGTTGCTCCATTTCACATACGGTCTGCATCGAACAATACATAAGTCTTTTGCGTCACCAGCGCGCTTGACACCAGCGCGCTTGACACTCGAACGTGCAACTACGACTCGGAGAGCCTGAGTCCAAATCAACACACAGACATACCCTTTGCCTCAACCTTTTCATCAGCGAGCCAGACTGGATGAGCGGACTTGCGGCAAGGCTGCAAGCTGAGCGGATTCCGTGACAGAGCCGCGAGTTGCAAGAGTTGCGCGCAGTTTCAGTGACATCGCTGCCCTGTCTCAACAAAACAAACAGGCCAAAGCATTTACCATATAAAGAGGATACAATTGTACTGAGTACACTGTACAGCTATGCGTTCGCATCTGGAGTAAGACATGGTTGCATCGGCCAAGGGCGTTCGGTTTGCCGCTGTGATGGTCACGTCTGGCTGGCAACAGGGAGCAGTACTTTATAAACACATCACAGTGTGCAATGATAGGTACCTGCCGGCTGCAATGGCTATATACTAACAGCTGTCACACCTGTGTAATAATGCAAGCATGCACAAGCGCGCATGCAGCGATGCAAGTCCCTCTGGACACTTCCCTAGCCAAAAGTGTATACTGTAACGTTTGGTGTATGTTCTGTGAAGGGATGTGGCTCTACAAGCAGTGACGAATGTTGATCGCATTCACAACTAGCACAAAAAGATACAGTCACACTCTGCGTGCATCCAAAGGTAGCTACCAGTTTTCCAGCAGTTTGGATGTTTGTGGTATGTAGCCCACATTCAACTTTGGTGCTGACACCACATACATCGAACATTCACTGGACCCAGTCGTCACTACATTCATGCACATTGGCCAGACATTCATGCTAAACATCGCATTCATTGCTCTGCAATGAGCATTGTTGAATGTATGATGAATGCACCCATTTCATCCAAAGTCGCGTTCACTTGACATACAGCTGTACTTATTTCGTTCATTCCCTCAAAGATGGGCATTCATGCAGTATTCATTGAGGGTTTACCAATGGTTCACAACTCATTATTGCTAGTGGTAGATGCATATTGCCACACAGTGCCACACTCGGACGTGCCCCACACCCCTGATGGCACCCAAGCCCCGGCCCCGGCCTCCCCCACCCCCACCGCCGCTACCACCCCCCCCACCGCCGCCCAGACCCCGACGCGCGACGTGCCCGCCGCCCCTGACCGGGCGCCAGCGCCGCCGCCCGCACCCCCGCCGCCCCGATCGCAGCGGCCCCCGCAGCGCGGCGACCTCCTGGCATTTCTCACCACGCGCATGGCGCTGCTGGATGTGAAGGTGATGCACCCGCTTGCTAGGTCGCATGTGCGCGGGGCGGCACGGGAGGCTGGCGCGACCGCTGAGAAGGGCGAACGGCAAAAGCACGACAAGTATGGCGCCATCACAGGTGCCGCCCAGTTCATCCCGCTCGTGCATGAGACGTATGGCAGGGTTGGGCGGGATGCGTACCGCTTCCTCCAGACAATCGCGGAGATAGCGGCGGGGCACGGCGCGGTGTCCAAACGCACTTTTCTGCTGAATGCCATGCGCGACCTGTCCACAACATTGTGCCGAGCGCTGGCGCGACAAGCCCGGGCGGCCGCGCCACTCCGCGCTAGACTCGTCGGGCGCGCGCTGCTGGCGGGCCTTCCTGTCCCCACGGACGGCCTGCCGGCGCTGACGGGCCATCGCGCGTAGGCTTGCGTCGTGGCCTCCCCCCGCCTCCGCCCGTTAAGCTCTGATCCCCCGCCCCCCCCCCCCCCCCCCTGATCCCCCCCCCCCCACCCCCCCCCCACCCCGTCCCTCCTCCTCCCCTCCCTCTCCCCTCCCTCCCTGCCCGCGCACGACCGCCATTTCTCCTCTGCCCCCCTTCCCGGCCACCGCTCGTACAGCCTGGCTGGCTGTGGCTGCGGCCCCTGGGACCGGTGCCTCGCGGCTTCGGAGATGGCCGTAGCGCGCGGCTGCGCGCCCGTGTAGCCTGATGGTGTCGGGTAGGCGCCCGCCAGTGGGCCTGGAGCGTGCTGACTGTGTTTGGGGTGCGCATGGAGTGTGTGGTACTGCGCGGTGCTGCGCTCGGTTCATGCGTTGTTTGTGTGTGTCTGTGTGTGTATGTGTGTGTGTGTGCATGCGCGTGTGTGTGTTCGCTTTCATGACAGCGCAAGTTTGAACGAAATCGTTCTGGCATTTGCTCGTGCGGAGAGTAGCCTTGGTACTTGCGATGGGCTGTCTGCCTTTTTGCGTGTTGCCTGGTCTGTTGCCTCGGCGCTGCTGGGTCCTAGATCTATCACCGTGTAACACACAGTGGCAGTGCTGCAGCATGCGTCCATAGCGCTGTACATGTGCGCCTACGTAGTATACGTCGAATCTCAGAGACGTGCAGCACATCGATCGCTACAAGAATGAGTCGATCCCAAAACTTGTATAAATCCGATCGGATATAGCGCTAGCATGCCGGCAAGAGAACATGTGCAAGAGAAAACTACTGCGTGACTTGGATGCTCGTGTTGACGCTACATGTGGTTTGGCTGGGTGTACTGCCGCCCGCCATAACGGCAGGCTACGGTATGCGGCGGGCACTGCCGGTATGCGGCGGGCACTGCCGGGATGATCATCTAGGGAACCATGAAGAAACGAGCAACGACTGGGTGGAATCAAGTGATCGCTTGGTTTGGGCACAAATGGGCAGCTAGCTAGGCACTCCTGGTGTTGTGAGCTCTCCGAATCAAATACATGGTATGTGTGTGAATTTTTTTTTTTTAGCTGTGTACTCCGCATTTTACTGCTGAGTACCGTGCCATTGGGTACCTATGCCCACCTGTGCTCGCAATTGCAAGTCAAAAGGTGTAGGTTTTGCATACTGTGACCAATCGGATTTTAAACGTGGTGTCCATCTCACAGGCGCCACAGGTGGGCATGCTCCACGTGAATGTCGATACATACTGATGTGCTAGTTGGTGAACAAAGAGAATTCTCTTCTCTTTGAAGGTTCGTCAACTTGAAGACTAAGGCTAATTCCACGGCCAAAGCACCTGTCAATTCAAAAGCTACACGTGTAGCACGCCGATATCGATTTTCTGGTCAAAATTGTTGCAATTGCTGGCGTGCCACTTGTTGCCGTGCCACTAGTACTTGCAGCGCCATTCAGAGTCGAACACCGCACCCGAATGCTCCTCGTGTACGCGCCAGTGGAGGAGTCAACAATAGCAATCACGCTAGCATCCATAACCGTCGTCTCAGAAAACCTTGGGGTGCCCGTCATGTCCAAATGCTCATTGATCACAACATGCGGCACGGCCTGGCGAACCGCCACTTGGAACTGAGTGGGAGTCGTCACCACTGCCAATGCATCAGATGTAGTACCATCGCCCAACACACAGCTCAGGAACGTAGGTACAACACAAAGGCAAACGTAGACTAGACACCCCGTGCCACGCTGCAAATGCGAGCCGCGTCCCTCCCGCAGACGCATCGATATCCTGCCGTGTGAACACGGTGACCAAACCAGATCAAGCGGTTCGCAAAGAAACAAGCATTGAAACTGAAGCTATAAAACCAAGACGTATCAGCAGCGGCTTTGTCATCGCAAACTGCACTGAAGCTGTGAGGATCTAGATCTTGTTCGAGCTCGAACAGATAATAGCGGGAGACTCGCCGGGAATCCGTGATTGTCTGCATCAGCCCTCAAAAAGGCGCGAAACGGGTTTCTAGTGAAAGTAGCCGGTGGCTGCGGGTCAAAATGGCTGCCCGTGCTTCGATGGCCTCAGATGTTTGTGGGACTTCCCAGTGGTTGCGCGCAATGTCGCTATCGGGACGGCGCGTGACGTGTGTGATACAAGTTTACGGGTGTGTCATCGGCAGCTGATGGATGCCACATGTGCGGTGTGAAGTCGGCGCCCGCTAGTGGGCCCTGACCATGCTGAATGTGTTTGGTGTTACACGGAGATGAACGCAAGAGCCCGGCAGCGAGGGCAACAGCAGGAAAGCAGACAGCCAAAACCTCCTCGAAAGCAGACAACAACAACAAGCAGCAACTGTCTCGGGTGAAAAGCCACAACGAACCAACGCAGCCGACACAACCACACCCACGCATCCACACACACCCCCCCCCCCCCCCCCCCCCCCCACCCCGTCCCTCCTCCTCCCTCCCTCTCCCCTCCCCCTCCCTCTTCCCTCCTGCCCGCGCACGACCGCCATTTCTCCTCTGCCCCCCTTCCCGGCCACCGCTCGTACAGCCTGGCTGGCTGTGGCTGCAGCCCCTGGGACCGGTGCCTCGCGGCTTCGGAGATGGCCGTAGCGCGCGGCTGCGCGCCCATGTAGCCTGATGGTGTCGAGTAGGCGCCCGCCAGTGGGCCTGGAGCGTGCTGACTGTGTTTGGGGTGCGCATGGAGTGTGTGGTACTGCGCGGTGCTGCGCTCGGTTCATGCGTTGTTTGTGTGTGTCTGTGTGTGTATGTGTGTGTGTGTGTGCATGCGCGTGTGTGTGTTCGCTTTCATGGCAGCGCAAGTTTGAGCGAAATCGTTCTGGCATTAGCTCGTGCGGAGAGTAGCCTTGGTACTTGCGATGGGCTGTCTGTCTTTTTGCGTGTTGCCTGGTCTGTTGCCTCGGCGCTGCTGGGTCCTAGATCTATCACCGTGTAACACACAACGCACACTCCCGCACCCCACCACCACGACCCCTCGCCACAGCCTCACACAGCAACCACCCGCCACACTACGTACTACCGCCCACCCCGGCAGACCCGGCCGCCACCAACCCCCCAACAGCAGCACCCCCACTACAGCCGGCCCCAGTCGTACATGTGTGTGTATGTGTGTGAGTGTGTGCATGCACATGTGTGTGTTTGCTTTCATGCCGGCACAAGTTTGAACGCATTCGTTCTGGCATTTGCTCGTGCGGAGAGTAGCCTTGGTGCTTGCAGTGGGCTGTCTGTCTGTTTGCGTGTTGCCTGGTCTTTTGCCTCGGCGCTGCTGGGTCCTAGATCTATCACTGTGTAACACATGTACAGTGATAGTGTTACACGGAGATGAACGGAAGAGCCCGGCAGCAATTGCGTTCATCTCCGTGTAACACAACTAACACAACCACACCCCACGGACGGCCTACCGGCGCTGATGGGCCATCACGCATAGGCTTGCGTCGTGGCCACGCGCGGCAGCCGTGGCTCCGAGCCCCTAACCGGAGTCCCCCTGCAATATGCACTGCCACCGATCGCTGCGATCTGAGCGGCGGCTGGAGACAAGCTGCGGCGAGACCTAGGCAGAGGCGGGAGCGGGTGGCAGGCGCAGGCTGCAGTGTGCGCCATGGCCCGAGGGGGGGAAACCATGGGCGGCAGCCTATCCGCGATGGTGCGTCAGCGTTGGTAGGCCATCAGCGGGGACGTCCTTGCCCGGCAGAAGCGCCCGCCTACCCTGGCGCGCCAGCGCGTGACACAACGTCATAGACAGATCACGCATGGCATTGACCACTGGATGGACTTGACGTGTGACTCCGCACCCAGGGGTGGTGGAGAGGTCGCGCATGACATTCTGCAAGCACATTCGCCTGGACACAACCCCGGAAGCCGGCCGCTCCATATGCATACTTTGACTTGCAGCGCCAAGTCAGCAGTCTCATGCAGGAGGGTAAATCCACCATTGCCCAAACGGCCAAAAGTATCATGTCAACGTGACTTGAAGCGGCATGCGCCTGTGCCGGAACGGACGTGCTTGATGCGTTGCCTGTTGTCCCTCAGCTCGGCGGCAGCGCCGGGCCTGCCTGCCGTGGCGGCCACAATGCGGCAAGGGGCCACCGGACAGGTGACGCACATGATGACACACCTTTGCTGGCCACAACATCGTAAGGCGTCACGAGGAGGTCTCCCTGTCCTGGGCTCCGCTGCGACCGAGGGGGGAGCGGGCAGGCGTCAGCCGCGCGCACGTGGTCTTGCAATGGCCAAGCGGCCATGGTCACCCTAGGCCCCTGTTGTGGCAGAAGCCGCATGGCAAGCTGCTGCGCAGCAGACCGGGGAACTCAGGGACTTCCAGGCTGGGGGCCCAGCGGCAGGGACTGCAGCCTTGGCAGCCATGGCACAGCGTCGCTCTGCGTGCCGCGCCATCCAGAGGGCCCTCGAGCTCCTTGAAGCTGTGCCTTTGCAGCACTGGCATCCGGGTCGGTGGCCGTGGCAGCAGCGGCGGGGGTGGCGGTGTCGACTGTTGCGGCGCCAGTGCGGGGCATTTGCCGCGCCTCAGGATGACGGTGTCAATTATATATTTATTTACCGCAGCCTTACCACAGCCTACGGTAATGACCCCCTATCCCTACCCTTACCATGCACTGTCCTGCCCCAGTGATTGATCTAGGACCCAGCAGCGCCGAGATGCACACACACAAAAACAACGCAGGAACCGGGCGCAGCACCATGCAGTACCACACAGTCCGCGCGCACGCCAAACACATGTCTGAGGCCGCGAAGCACCGGTCTCAGGGGCTGCCCACAGCCAGCCCGGCAGTAGGAGCGGCGTCCGGGAAGGGGGGCAGAGGATAAATCGCGGAGGTGCGCGAGGAGGTGAGAAGAGGGAGGGACGGGGAGGGACGGGGGGGGAGGGGGGGGTCGCAGGTCACGACTCAACTCTGCCGACTCCTATGCACGATGGCCCAGCAGCGCCAGTATTACCATTGTGTTACATAGTGGTAGATCTAGGACCCAGCAGCGCTGAGGCAACAGACCAGGCAACACTCAAACAGACAGACAGGCTGGGTATTACAACAGCTGGCGGAACCCAGTAAGTAATGCCCTTTAATTGTGACACATTAAGAGTCCCCCAATTGGTAATGAATGTACACGTATTGTACTGGCAAGGGGCTGCCTGAGATGCCCAGACTGTAATGGCTGGCACAGTGCTGGCTGATGTGAA
>JALKAD010001824.1:0-18729 GCA_024500015.1 Ulva compressa
AACACACACACACACACACACACACACACACAGCAGACCGCTGACAAGCGGCGCATGATGCACTTCGCGCGGGTGCTGGAGTGGGAGCACATCTCCGAGCACATGAAGCGGACAGAGGCAGCTGCGGTGGCAGCAGTACGGCAACTCATGCGACTGCACCCGGGGCCCGGGGAGGGGGCCGCTGATCAGATGGTGCTACCAAGCAGGCTGGGGGGTCTTGGCCTGCTCAGGACGGCACCGGAGGTCGGCACTGCCGCCTACATCGCGGCGGAGGCCCTGTGTGAGGTGACATTCAGGGAGGATGGCCCCCCATGCTTCCGGCCGTTCAGCGGCCCAAGCGGTGCAAGGCTCTCGCAGCTGTGGCAGCAGCTGCACGACAGCCTCCGGCTCTGGCCTGAGCCCGACAGAGCGCTCGACCCCACCGGTGGCACGATTGCGATCGTGCTGCCCACCATCCAGCCGACAGTCACCCACGCCATCGCCCAGCGACGGTATGACGCACTGCTTGCTGCCAATGACCTCACCACAGCTGTTGGTGAGCGGGCTGCGGCGCGCTTGCGCAGTTGCGCATGCCGTGAGTCGGCGATCTGGCTTGACACCCTGCCTGTTGCGCCGTCTCTGCAGCTGTCCAACGTCGACTTCGCATTTTCTCTCCGCCACCGATGTGGGATTTCCCCCATGCATGTGAATGCACGGGGTGTCACATGCAAATGCGGACAGTTCATCCTGCCTGACGACCTCGACCATGCAATGACGTGCAAATCGCTGTCCGGAATCCGTACCGTGCGCCACAATATTCTCCAGGAGAGATGGCGCGGGGCGGGGTCGCGGGCGAGCGTTTCCAGCACTAAGGTCCCCAACACTCGTTGTTTTCTGACGCAGCATGCACAGGAACTCGCCGCGACTGATACGCACGCGCAGAGCAGCATTGCTCGGCGTGGGGATGGGGCGAATGGCGGGAGGCGGGATCCAGGCAGGGCCGACGACGTGGGCGGGATGGGTGAAGCGGCTGGGCGAGACGCTGCGGGCAGGGACACAGATGTGGGCAACGATGCAACGGAGGGTGCTGATCACAGGGATTCAGGCCAGGAGGGGCAGGGTCAGCCGCAGCGCGGGGCAGATGCACAGGCAGAGGAGCTAGATGATGCCGAGCCGGCCTCAGGTGTGGTGCCGGAGGCGGACAAAATCGGGGATATCTTGTGTGTTCCGCCCAGCGGCGAGCTCCGCATTGCGGATGTGTCTGTGATTGACCCTGTGGCGCAGACGTATCGCAGAGCGGCAGCCCGTGGGGATGGCGCTGCGGCGGCGGTGCGCGATAAGCACAAGGCAGCTGCTTATCGTCGCTATAATCCGCATGCGTACGATTTTGTTGCGTTGTCGCATGAGACATTCGGCAGGTTGAGCAAGGGTGCATTGTCGCATCTGATGTATCTGGCTGATATTGCTGTCGAGTGTGGTATACAGGATCGGGCGCAGTACATCACCAATGTGAAAAGAGAACTGAGTGTAGGTTTGTGTAGAGGCAACGCGCTGTTGTTCAGAATGGGCTTGCAGATCATGACTGGTGTGTCTGGAAAGGCAGCCGTGGCGGGCAGAATCCGCCCGGTTGCTGAGTTGTGAGGTAGTGCGTCGGATGTGCCACTGGCATGACTAGCGCATACCGACTCTGTAACCACACACACACACACACACACACACAAAAACAACGCAGGAACCGTGATTCTTTTTGGCTTTGCGCCTGTGCGTGTTGCTGCCTGCTTGCGGGGTTCTGGTTGTGTGCCTTGCCTGCTGTTGGTCGTGTGCTTTGCCTGCTGTTGCCCTCGCTGCCGCGCTCTTGCTTGATCTCCGTGTAACACTACTAGTAAGAGCGGTGCTGTGGTCTTGCGCAAGCCCGCATGTTGCCCAGTTGGACAGCTGACAGCCGTACGCAGGTCAATGCTCTGCGACCATGTCGTGGCTGATGTATTCGTCACGTGTCCGGTGCCCTCCCCCCCCGCGTCGACGCCGCGGCGGGCTGGCCCGGCGCTGCCGCCCATACAGCTGATGGACAGCAGAATGCGCACCAAGGATGACCGCTCCGGCACGTCGCCTACGGGGCAGCGTACAGGCGAGTGTTATTTCACAATGCCATGTGCGACCTCTCCACCACACTCTACCGTGCTGTCACGCGCCAGATCCTCACTGCGGCTCCGCTGTGCAGCCGGTTTGCAGGGCGGGCGGATCTGCATGGCCACACTGTCCCGTCGGACGGTCCATAGGTGGCCGCTGGCCACTGCGCCGGGCTGGCGGTTGTGGTTTCTGAGGCAAGAGTTATAGCCTGCCCCGCGTCGGTGTGTGCTCGGACGCCCCTGCTTCCCCACCTGTGGCTACGGCCGCAGGGGATTTGGCAGTGCACGTGTGCATTCACGGGCGCCCTGCGTGTCCTCGCTCTGCTGCGTCTGCTACGCCGCCGTCGCGAGACTGGTGTGCTCCGCACTGCGGGGCAGGCACCCCCGGGCTCGCATGGGGGGTGCATGTACTACCAGTGGGGGCGTGGGCGTCAGTGGTCTTGGGTGGGCCGGGGCTGGGTGCAGTGGTGCTAGCGCTGGCCATGGTGTTGGGAAGAGTTGAAGGGTGGGATGTCAGAGTGGAGGTGGTAAGGTGTGCTGGCGGATGTTGGTACGTGTTGTGGCTGGTTACAGCGAGTGGCTTCAAGCAAAGTTTGCTGTGGTTGGCGCGGTCGTGGAGTGCACTGGTGTGCGGTTGTGTCGGTTCGTTGTGGCCTCAAGTTGGGCGCGTGTACATGTTGCTGCTCGTTGCCAAGTGCTGCCTGCTTGCAGAGGTTTGATCGCTAGCCTGAGCTTGCAATTGCTTGCTGTTGCCCTCGCTGGCAGTATTGCGCTGGTTTCCGTGCTACACAGCCTGAGGGCTGTGGCACCTGTGAGATATGGCGTTGAGCCGCAGCGGTGGCTGTGGCGTGCGCCTACGCACCCGTCTGGCCTGCTGTGGCCGGTCGCGGTGGGCCCGGTGCATGCTGCCAGTGTTTGACGTGTGTGTGGACTGCGCGAACCTGCACGCTGCTGTGCGCGCTTCCTGTGTTGTTTGTATGTGTGTGTTTGATTTCGTGCCGGCGCTGGTCCGTTCTAGCATTTGCTCGTGCGGAGAGTGGCCTTGGGACTTCTGCGCTGCTGCTCTCATGATAACAGCTGGTAACAGAGTGGCCTTAGGTCTGAGCGGCCTTGGGACTTGACTTGGTTGCCCGGAGGGCCGGGTCCGTGCGATCCTGACGCACCCAAGGCGACGCCATCGATGCAAGCTTGGTACCTAGGACGCATCGCACCTATACCTTGTGTCTTTCTGACGCATGAACTCGCTGTCTAGCCATGGCCGCACCCGCACCCCCACCCCTTGTGTCTTTCTGACGCATGAACTCGCTGTCCAGCCATGGCCGCACCCGCACCCCCACCCCTTGTGTCTTTCTGACGCATGAACTCGCTGTCCATCCATGGCCGCACCCGCACCCCCACCCCTTGTGTCTTTCTGACGCATGAACTCGCGGTCCAGCCATGGCCGCACCCGCACCCCCCCCCCTTGTGTCTTTCTGACGCATGAACTCGCGGTCCAGCCATGGCCGCACCCGCACCCCCACCCCTTGTGTCTTTCTGACGCATGAACTCGCGGTCCAGCCATGGCCGCACCCGCACCCCCACCCCTTGTGTCTTTCTGACGCATGAACTCGCGGTCCAGCCATGGCCGCACCCGCACCCCCACCCCTTGTGTCTTTCTGACGCATGAACTCGCTGTCCATCCATGGCCGCACCCGCACACCCCACCCTTGTGTCTTTCTGACGCATGAACTCGCTGTCCAGCATGGCCGCACCCGCACCCCCACCCTTGTGTCTTTCTGACGCATGAACTCGCTGTCCAGCCATGGCCGCACCCGCACCCCCACCCCTTGTGTCTTTCTGACGCATGAACTCGCTGTCCAGCCATGGCCGCACCCGCCACCCCCACCCCTGTGTCTTTCTGACGCATGAACTCGCTGTCCAGCCATGGCCGCACCCGCACCCCCACCCCTTGTGTCTTTCTGACGCATGAACTCGCTGTCCAGCCATGGCCACACGCACCCCCACCCCTTGTGTCTTTTCTGACGCATGAACTCGCTACCAGCCATGGCCGCACCCGCACCCCCACCCCTTGTGTCTTTTTGACGCATGAACTCGCTGCCAGGCCATGGGCGTACCCGCACCCCCACCCCTTGTGTCTTTCTGACGCATGAACTCGCTGCCAGGCCATTGCCACACCCGCACCCCCACCCCTTGTGTCTTTTTAATGCATGAAATCGCCGCCAAGCCATGGTCACACCCGCAACCGCAGCCGCCTAATGAACTCAAATGCCCGTTAAGCAGGCTCTTGTGCCCGCTGGTCAAGCTTTGGTGCCGTGGCATGCCGGCTATGGGCGCGCTAGCATCGAATGGATGTGCGGAAGCTGCGACAAGGCCTCTACTGCTACATCTGAAGCAAAGTCCATCTAGAACCGTCTAGACCAGTGCCTAACAATGCCTACCTCTAGTGCCCGCTTGGCAGGCTCTAGTGCCCGCCATGGGGCTCTAGTGCCCGCTAGGTTGCCTCCAGTGCCCTCCAGGCGGGCTCCGGTGCCCGGCAGGCAAGCTTCGGTACCGGCAACGCAAGCTTCATGAGCTGCCGTTACAGCTGCTAATCTCCGTGCACTCGAAGGCCCATGACATCGAAGGCGGCTCGTGCTCTCACACGGGACAGCCCACCTCCACACGTTGCAATTGTGATCACGACGCGTCGTGATGTGCGCAAATTACTTGACATTGCAATCCACATCTACATGTCCAACGCACTCGCCTGTGGCCATGTGGCAAGGCGTCCGCATTCGCCGCGCTAGGGCTGATACGGGCCCTGGCTCCATGAGTTGATGAGCCGTAGCTCGTACCGAAGATTGACACGCGGCCACAACTTGCATGCGCCTTGAGTGTTACACGGATATTAACGCAAGTCCGGAAGCGAGGGCAACAGTAGGCAAGCGGACTCACCGTCGTTTACAAGTGGCAGTGGGTACCACGACAGAAACTTATGGCATCATGGCTGCCGCACTGGCTGATGTGCACGTGTTGATGTGCACTTGCTGATGTGCACGTGCTGATGTGCACTATCGATATCCATGCTGGCCGCGCTAGCATCGAATTATGTGCGGAAGCTGCGACATGGCCTCGATCGGCGCCGGTAGCATTCGCGAATGCTACAAAACAATATCCGTCTAGAACGGCCTAGAATGTTCAGCGGGCGACGGCCTCCGCGCGCGGCCGCCACTGCGAACCCAAGCTCACACCAAGACATCATGGGGTTGGAGTGCGCGTGTGTGGATGTGCGGTTGTGTCGGTTTTGCGGGTTCGTTGCGCCTGGGACTGTTTCTGCTTGTCGCTGCCTGCTAGTGGGGGTTTGGTCGTCTGCTTTTCTGCTCTTGTCCTCGCTGCCGGGCTCTTGCGTCGATCTCCGTGTGACGCAGCGACATCACCGGCGTCTACCATCAGAACGACGTACGAGTCGCGGCTCCCATCTGCAATTCTATCCCCCTCTCCTATCGAGTGCTCGAAATCGCAACCCCGGCCCTCCGGGCCCCTAGCCTTCGGCTAGCTCATTATGCTTTGTCTGTCTGCCTGTTGACTGCTCTGTGCCTCGGAGCTGCGGGGTCCTAGATATATCACAGTGTAACACAGCCTGAGTTCAACGATACATCTCATGGCCATGCACGGTATCGCGACATGGCACCACGGCGGCGCGGCGCGATGAAAGCGCGTATCACCATCAAGTGACGAGGCAGAACAAGGTGTCACCGACATTACATCAAAATATAATGTTTTTCGAGGTGTTGTGCGTACTTTGGGATCACCGGTAGTGATGTGAAATCCAAATAACGGCTGGGTGACGACTATCCGGGCAATTATCACTTTTCTCCGAAAACTTGCCCCATTATCGGGAAAATCGACAAGAATTCCCCAGACTCCCATAACTATGCATAGGCACTCCCACAGGATTTACATATGCGCCATGGAGGTCTTCAAAATGTTTGGGAGGGCCCTGGCCACCCGGGTGTCTGCATGAACACTGGACGTGCCACAGGGCTGAGTGCCCAACCCGCTGGGTACGTACCCCGCTGGGGCCGACCCCCCTGCGTACGTTGGGGCTGCGTACAACCCAGGTTGGGGCTGGCATGTGTCTTCTCCGCTCGGGTGCCGGCTGGGTGCAGTGGGCTTGATCCAGTGTCAGTGGGCTTGATCCAGTGTCAGTGCCAGTGGTGCTGATATCGTGGCTGCTGGTAGGTACTGTGTGGCCGTGGGTGTGTGATGGAGCATGGTTTGTGACACGGAGATGAACGCAAGAGCCCGGCAGCGGGGGCAACAGCAGGAAAGCAGACGGCCAAAACCCCCGAAAGCAGACAACAGCAACAAGCAGCAACTGTCTCAGGTGAAAAGCCACAACGAACCGACACAGCCGACACAACCACACCCACGCATCCACACGCACGCGCACTCCCGCACCCCATGGAGCATGGTGTAAAGATGGAGCATGGTGTACCAAAAAAAATCACACAAAAGTCGGGAATCACGCCACACCCAAACGGGCGTTGGCCCCAGCACCACGCGAGCAGGGGCGGAAAAACGAACAACATGCCCAACCGCAGCAGGCACAGCCACATCAGATCCAGCACACGAGCCCCCCCCTAACAACCACGCCCGCAACCCGGTCCCAGGAGGCACCCACACCGCACCCACCGCCGGTTGGTACGCACAGACAGCGGAGACCCGCGCAGCAACGCCCACCACATACGCAGCTACCACCCGCGTGCACGGGGCGCGGGCAGTACGGGAAACAGAAGCCGGAAGCGCAGCCGACGGGTCCATAAGGAAAGGCACACAGTTTCAGCCAGGTCGGAGTCCGAGGCCGACGGAAAGCCTCGCACACCACTGGCACGGCACGCGCAGCCGCATTACCGTCTACGGCGTGCAACAGGTCCACCCGCAAGGAAGCAAGCCCCGTCAATCCGGACGCAGCGGAAAGGCAGAGGCAGAACAGCAGGAGATGTTCAATATGCAACCACCTATGCTCTCGTGGGTCATCCCCGAGCAGATCGCGATGTACGTCGTACACGTCACACTGACAGAGGAAGCACGCATGAGGGCGCCGCAGAGTCACATACGTCCCAGCATAGTCACCCGGCAGGTGCGACAACCGCAACGCCATGAGGGGATAGACCACGTCGGACTGGGACCGAGTGTACGGCGCGACACCCGCGCCCGGGAGACACAGACCACGCGCAAGTGGGTTGCGAGCAGCAGGCTGCGGCCGAGTGCGCTTCCGCAGGCGGCCGCGCAGTGGGCCTGCTGCGGCGCCGGTGCCCGCAACTCCAACTCCGTGTTGCCTGTGTGCCCAGAGTGTGATACCCGCCCGGAGGTCTGCGTTTCCAAGCGCGCCTGCACGACCAGCAGCACCGCACCGCCTGCCCGACGTGCGCGGGCGCACAGGAAAAGCGCCTTGGGCGGGCGCCTGGTGATCCGAGGCAAGGTCATACGCGGCCGTCGCCCGCCGCAACCAGGCGTCCTGCGCTGGCATAGACGCCCGGACAGCCTCGCCCATGTAGTCCGGCGAAAGCCCAGCCGGGCGACCGGCGGAGAACAAGACAGAACGTGGGTCATGGCCGCGGAGGCACGCTGCTTCGGCATCGGAGGCCCGATCACGGGCTAGTTGCCGAGCATGTGCGACGCGACCTTGGTCGGCCGAGCCAAGCAGGTCAAGGTCGGTAAGGAGGAAGTCATTCGAAATGCTGCGTTTTTTCACCAATGACGGTGACAGTTTGGACGCGCGAACACCAGCGGCCATCTTGGCGGCCGCCAATAGAACCGCATCCATGGCAGTAGCGGGCTGCACGACCGGCCACAACTCCATTCCGTAAATCATGAATGGGGTCACCCTGGTCCGTATGATCATGCATTTCGTTGCGGCCGTCAGGTGGGCGCATTCCAAGGCTGGCATCCACTGGCCCAGTGCGCGCCACCTGCGCGCCGAAGCGGCGGCTTGTTGGGCGGCGAACGTGGACGTCATTCCGCGCTCGTGGACGTCATTCCGGTTACAAATGGTGGACAAAGCAGAGGATCTCAGAGCACAGCCGGTGACGGTTGTGCAGGAGCTGGACTGAATGGAGCTGCATATCGCGATCAGATCTGGCTCGCAGGGGTACTGTGGCCGATGGCCGTTTGGATGTGGCGTGATTCCGGGCCCAAAAGTTTATGTTAAAAAAAATTCTGGTGCGGCTGCCAGTGCAGCTCATTCGGGAGTAAGCAACTGATTCCTGGCCGGCTCTGCAGCTGTAGGAAGTGGCACCGATGGCAGAGCAAAGCTGTCATCTTCTGACACTGTTACAGATTGACAGAATCGAATCTCACAGTGATTAAGCAGCACTCAAAGCCCTCACATAGCGTGTCACAGTACATTTTGATGGCATCGATGGCATCGATATCGAGTACCAGGTAACTTGGATGTTTCTCAGGTTCATTTGCGTAACTTTGTGACGTCAAATGCTCATGACGGGTGTCTGCGTGAACACTGGACGTGCTACAGAGCTGAGTGCACACCCCCCTCTGTAACTGTTGCTTTGCAGGTATGCGTAACTGTGTGGTAGCCAGGTGTAAATTGACTGCACTCCATCTCCAGATTCATGCCAATCAGCTGGCTACATGCATAATGCAGTGCACATCGTACACATCGATCAATGATCATGATGTATGATATCGCGCACAGCTGCGATGTTGAGCAGTTCTGCACGTGCAGATCTCGGACGGTAGCACCTGGCACAAGGGGTGGAGGTAGCACCTGGCACAGGGGGTGGAAATGTGGTGAACGGCTGGGAGGGAGGAGGTGGTGGAGGCGCCAGCGGCAATGGGGCAAGCAGTGGGGGCACCGCGAACGGCACCGGGGGGAATGTGCTGAGAACCAGCTGCGGGGGAGCCTGAGGTCCACGGCATACGAGGTCCAGCTCGCACTCTGCAGCCGCATCAAAGCAGAATCTTCCGTCGCAGCAGGTTTCAACAGTGAAACCACATCCTTCGCACCCCCCTGCCACGCATTGGTATGGGTCGCTGCATTGCTCCTCGGGCTCTTCACAGCATGGCAGGCCGCCAAACCCGCAGGTCGGCATGGCTGCGAGTCGCCCTTGAGCGCCCGGCGCTGCATGGAATCCCACCATGCATACGAATCTAGCATGCACATGCACAAAATAGATCCTAGTCCCGTCGCTGAGTGACAGGCTGTTCCAGTGATACAGATTCATACATTTAGTATGTACAGCGGAGTGAACATGATCTGACATGTCTTCATACACAATTGCAAGTACAAAAGCATGAGCACGTGCAGTGTTGCCTCCGAGCCTGTGCTCCAACTTGAAGAGCAGCCCAGCCTAAGAAACCCAGGGAGCGCACTTTGTGGCTTTGTGTAAAAGCTGGCATCATGCACACACAGGTTGTCGCTGTTGCACGGGCACGATCAGCTCGTAGTCCAGGCACGTTGCGTCAGTGCAGCACGGCCCCTTCCGGGAGCCGCAGGGTAGGCACGTTCCAGACGCACAGATGCCGCCAGGGATGCAGGGGCTGTCTTCGCAGCAAGGCGTAAAGTAGAAACCGCAGTCTGCATGCGCTTAAACATGGCCGCGGTCAGGATGTAAAGCTTGGCAGCACGCATGATATACCCGACAAGGCAAGGAGATCCGCCATTGGGCTCTCTATTTTGACGCGTCTCCGTGGTCTCAGTGGGACCGCGTCGTGCAGGAGGTCGTGCACTGTACTTTCAGCTGCAGTCTCAAAATCGGTATCCCACCAGCACGCTAGCCATGGATTCAGGGGAAAACGGAACAAAACAAATAATCAAAAGCAGCACGGTCACCCTACGCATCGGCACAAAACGCACGCACAAGGAACGCAACCGGCATGCGCAGCATAACAATCCAGCGCATCATGGCCCAGTCTATGTACACGCCATGCACAGGCACCAGGTGTTGGGCACCGCGGAGCATAGCCGGCGCAAAGGCAGTCACAGCAGCCATCGTGGGCACAGAATTGATCCGATGCCGAGCAGATCCGCAGCCATGCGCGACGGCCATGGCCCGGGGCCCCGGCCTCAGACCACTTGGTGCCGGAGCCAATGCTGTGTCAACTGCAATTCCTTTGCAAAGAGGCATTGAAACGGTGCACTGCTTTCTGGAACGGTGGCACTGCACACACACATGTGCCACTGGCATGACTAGCGCATAACGACTCTGTAACCACACACACAAAAAATGCGGTTTAAGCGGCCTGATCTATCTCTATGGTTCAACAGTGTACAACTGCTTTTTACGGAATTCCTCTCCGGATCCTCGGTTGTCACCTGAGCTGTTGTGGTGTGCATGTGGTGGCTGCCATGGTGACACCCAAGATCACAAACATGCTAATTCCCTCCAGAACTGCCGGGAGTGCACACCTGGCCTACTTGGAAGAGGCAGCGCGAAGGGCGGTGGCGCAGGTGCCTCTCGGACACACATGCCTCCGAGAGTGCAAACATTGCCACTCAGACAGGGTGGGCCGGGGTCTTCTGGGCAGCACTGTAGCGGCGCACAGCCGCACGCTGCACACGCAGTGGCACACTACTGGTATTGCACAGCGCATGACTGGATTAAAGCTCAGATACATCCTTTGGTAGTATAGTAGCCTGCAGCTGAGTCCCCATGCATGCGTACATAAAGTATCAGGCGCCGCGCGCAGTGCGTACACTTATTGCACATCAATGCAACATTCTGTCGGCGGTTTGTGTGCATCATGCAGGTATACAAACCGTGGATGTGTTGCTTGTTCAAAATTTTTGTTTGTTTTGGTTGTTTTGTTTCCTGCTTTTTCCCTCAGTGCTGCTTGGGCCTTGATCTATGACAGTGTGACACATCAATGCAGCATTTATGCTTAATGAGGGAAATGGAGCCAACGGGTATGGCTGAGGTGCACTCCAAGTGTTTTCCATGCACCAGCGTGAGCAGGGCTGTTTCCAGTAGACACTGACCACAACTGCAATGGGACAGCATGCATGAGTGCTACCCACTGACAGTGTAAGAAATTTGATGTACGCGCAAACTTGAACGTGTTGCACCGCCCTGCGCAAAAACTACGGGCACAAACAAAAAGTCGGATTGAACGACGTGCGCATGTGTCCATCTCAAGCCTAGAGCGCGCTTGCGTCGGGAATCCACAACGGCGATATGGACGCCTCGCAGCTTGGTTCACGTACGGGCGTCACGTTCTTTCCGCCAATGTGGCAGCAATGTGAGAGCGTTACACATGTGTGGCACCGTCTACGTAGCTCCATCTTATCTCAGCCGTGTCCAGCTGGTCAATTTCATGTTCTATCTGTTTTCTTGTGTGTCGCGTATCTCTCCTCTTACCCTGCAGCTGAGCGCTACAAGTACGGGCGGCAGTTTCCGGAGGTCTCCTCCATCGATGGAGTTATCTGTATTGCTGCAATGCGGTGGCGTTATACATATGCGCCATCGTCTGATCTCAGCTATGCCAAGCTGGCAAATTTCGTTGTCTATCTGCTAAGTTGTGCATCGCGTGTCTCTCTTCTTGACCATGAGCGGAACACTACATATACGTACGGCGAGTGTCGGGGCCCTCCATCTTTGCTCTGCTGTCTCCGTGGCTACCACATGTGACCTTCAGCTATGTCCGACCAACTGCCGGTATGAGACTTCTACTTTATATCATCTCATCCATTGTTGCCCGGAGGGCCGGGTCCGTGCAATGCGAAGCCCCGTGGGAGACACAACGCAATCTTGCACGGAGGAGACTTGCTGCACAGAGGAGACTTGCAACACGTGCCTCGGACTCGCACCCCATAGGCCCCGCCTGACGTAGGTGACTGCGCTTCGCACCCCATAGGCCCCGCCTGACGTAGGTGACTGGGCTTCGCACCCCATAGGCCCCGCCTGACGTAGGTGACTGGGCTTCGCACCCACGGGCCCATGGCTGGGACATCCCGCATCCATCGCACGGACCGTCTATGGCCTCTCACTGCCGGGACGGTGTGATAGTCGAGTCTCACTTGACGTTGACACTGTTTACACGAGTACTCCGTGGTCATTGCTAATTAGCAGCTTGCCTGCTCTGTCGACGTACGCGTCGGACGCTGGCAAGGATCATGCGAACTAAAGTTACGTTGCTATTCGGCGCAGAGCTCGGCAAACACGCAGCCTGCTAGGATGTTCACAGTTAGAATGTGCACAGCTTGACCTTCTCCAAGAGTCTACTGTTCACGGCTATAGACCCACACTCGTTTCCTTGCTACTTGTACGGCTGACTTCCCTCCAGACCTAAAATCGGCGCAAACAGGTTCAACCAGGCCTACGTTTACCACCGTCGGCGAAGGTATTACGTAAGTCCCCCCCCCCACGTATACCCAGCGCACTTACCCAGCGCAGGCTCAGCATGTTGGTTCCCATTCCCTGGGATGCAATATATGCCGTGGTACATGTTCACTGCTTCTATGGGTCCAATATATTTATATACAAAATTTATATATACAAAACAGACACTGCAGACTAGTCTAGCAGCAAGCACATGGCGCTGAACACAAAGCGCGCTTGCCGCAACAGCCATGCCATCCGCCACAAGCACCCTCGCACGACCACTGCGCCACAATCGCATTACCGACGTCACACGGCAGCAGCAGCACCACCAAATGGATCCAACACGAGCGACATCGATGTTGCGCCTGCTTCGTGAGGTGTTTGTGTTTGCTTCCGTTTCGGTTAACCAGCAATTGCGCACCAATCAGCTTGTGGCCTAGGTGGCCTTGCTGCCTTGACTTGTTTTTTGCTTCTTACCTGCTCTGTTCCCTGCGATGCCGAGGACCTGCAAGATCAATTGATCTAGCACAGTGTAACCCACTTAGTGTGTGCACTGGTCTACGGCTCCACTCAGACTGTGGATCCACTATGGATCTAGCATGCCCACCAGTGGTTCCAAGCCACGCATCGCCTTCAAGGCCAAGAAGTTCCCCAACAGAGCCCATCCGAAAGGTGCGGTACAACCCCATCGAAACCCCATCGCAACCGGTCTTCCTTCCACAGTAATGATGCCACCCACGGATGGCCCCCATGCGAAACGGAATCGTAGGGGTTCGCCCTCTATCCAGCCACACGCATGAGCCACCCCTACATCTCATCACATGTGATCACATCCAGGCTGTAATCTGATTGTCTACACACACTGTTCCCGTTCTTTCCCCCCGCCCCCCCATGTTCCGCCCGACGGGCCACAGCCTTTCGGCTGGTTGATTGCCCGGAGGGCCGGGTCCGTGCAATGCGAAGCCCCGTGGGAGACACAACGCAATCTTGCACGGAGGAGACTTGCTGCACAGAGGAGACTTGCAACACGTGCCTCGGACTCGCACCCCATAGGCCCCGCCTGACGTAGGTGACTGGGCTTCGCACCCCATAGGCCCCGCCTGACGTAGGTGACTGGGCTTCGCACCCCATAGGCCCCGCCTGACGTAGGTGACTGGGCTTCGCACCCCATAGGCCCCGCCTGACGTAGGTGACTGGGCTTCGCACCCACGGGCCCATGGCTGGGACATCCCGCATCCATCGCGATCGCACGGACCGTCTATGGCATCTCACTGCCGGGATGGTGTGATAGTCGAGTCTCACTTGACGTTGACACTGTTTACACGAGTACTCCGTGGTCACTGCTAATTAGCAGCTTGCCAGCTTTGTCGACGTCGGACGCTGGCAAGGCTCATGCGAACTAAAGTTACGTTGCTATTCGGCGCAGAGCTCGGCAAACACGCAGCCTGCTAGGATGTTCACAGTTAGAATGTGCACAGCTTGACCTTCTCCAAGAGTCTACTGTTCACGGCTATAGACCCACACTCGTTTCCTTGCTACTGGTACGGCTGACTTCCCTCCAGACCTAAAATCGGCGCAAACAGGTTCAATCAGGCCTACGTTTACCACCGTCGGCGAAGGTATTACCCAGCGCACTTACCCAGCGCAGGCTTAGCATGTTGGTTCCCATTCCCTGGGATGCAATATATGCCGTGGTACATGTTCACTGCTTCTATGGGTCCAATATATTTATATACAAAATTTATATATACAAAACAGACACTGCAGACTAGTCTAGCAGCAAGCACATGGCGCTGAACACAAAGCGCGCTTGCCGCAACAGCCATGCCATCCGCCACAAGCACCCTCGCACGACCACTGCGCCACGATCGCATTACCGACGTCACACGGCACCACCAAATGGATGCAACACGAGCGACAGCAGCACAGCAGCACCACCAAATGGATGCAACACGAGTGACATCGATGTTGCGCCTGCTTCGTGAGGTGTTTGTGTTTGCTTCCGTTTCGGTTAACCAGCAATTGCGCACCAATCAGCTTGTGGCCTAGGTGGCCTTGCTGCCTTGACTTGTTTTTGACTTCTTACCTGCTCTGTTCCCTGCGATGCCGAGGACCTGCAAGATCAATTGATCTAGCACAGTGTAACCCACTTAGTGTGTGCACTGCCTGCTCTGTTCCCTGCGATGCCGAGGACCTGCAAGATCAATTGATCTAGCACAGTGTAACCCACTTTGTGTGTGCACTGGTCTACGGCTCCACTCAGACTGTGGACCCACTATGGATCTAGCATGCCCACCAGTGGTTCCAAGCCACGCATCGCCTTCAAGGCCAAGAAGTTCCCCAACAGAACCCATCCGAAAGGTGCCGGTACAACCCCATCGAAACCCCATCGCAACCGGTCTCCCTTCCACAGTAATCATGCCACCCACGGATGGCCCCCATGCGAAACGGAATCGTAGGGGTTCGCCCTCTATCCAGCCACACGCATGAGCCACCCCTACATCTCATCACATGTGATCACATCCAGGCTGTAATCTGATTGTCTACACACACTGTTCCCGTTCTTTCCCCCCGCCCCCCCATGTTCCGCCCGACGGGCCACAGCCTTTCGGCTGGTTGATTTGCATGCCTGTGCTGGCGAGCCCGCAATTGGCTGTTGCGCTGTCTCTGAATGACGTGAGGTTGTTCGATGAACGCATTGTCGAGTCCGTTACGACGGGCATGCGCAGCTGCGCGCGCTGTGGCGTTGCGGCATTTGGCTTAGAACCTGCAGCTACACAATTCCGATGGCAACAACGTGAGCCTGGTGTCACACTACAAGAATGACTTGCACCCGAACTCGCGTCGGGCCTGGCTGGTCGCTCGACATACCACCCGACGTGGCTGGCGTACAGACGTCTGGCGGACTGCTTTGAGGCTGATCGGCACAAACCGCAGGTTTGCGGTCAGCAAAGCACGCAATATTCACTTTTAATAATTGCGCATGTGTTCCAACTGAGTTGGCGGCAATCGGGGCACGCCTGCTGGAGTCGCCTTTCGATGCAACCCCGTCGCCCGACGGAATCGCCAGGATGGACACCCGACGGGCAGTGCTCGTCGGAGGGTAGCAACGGTCCAGCGTCAGAGCTAAAGGGGTATTCACACGATGGGCAAGTGCTATGAATTCTTGTTTTGTTTGGCAACATACTGGCAACTGGCAATCGGTTGACTATGGCGTCGCTTGGTTGTGCAGAGGTACCGTGAGCAGGAAAGGTGTGGCACAGGACTGCTGTGACAAACAGGCTATTGATACAGCTGGCTAGCATCTGTGTAATGGCTTCCTGGAAGTCAGCCAACATGAACGGTAAACGAAACAGACAGGCAGGCGGGCCACAAGCTCATGCGTTTCGCCCAAGGCAGGCGGCTGGCAGGGAAACCACGCAACAGCCAATTTTTGGGACACATCATGGCGTATCTACGTATGTGGCCATGGTAAACGCACAAAATGGCTGTAATGGTATGATATGCAGCGCTTCACCTGCCGCAGCTGCCGAATCAGAGACCTGTGGCCCAAACCGGCTGCGCAATGCACTGGAATTATTATCTATTCGACAGGAAAGTTGTCCATGATGGGCGTCAGCGAACGTGAAGATCGGTCCACAAACACAGCAGCTTCCTGGCCGTTGCGAATGGCGAAGTGGGAGTGCACTACGCCACCTGTTGGGCAGCACTCGCTGCGTTTGATGTACACGACGCATGTCCGCCCCGCCAATGTTGGGAATCACGATGCCTTGGATTGCGCATGCGCCTACATCCTGTTCGATGCTGCGTCAAGCGTGCACGCGAGTGTAAGATTAAGACGTGTGTTTACATCGTCATAGTTTCACTGCAGTTCACTGGTTGCAACGTCGTGTCGGTGCTCATGTACCCGCACACGTCGTGATCATATGATAGCATCGTTTAGATAATATGCCTACTGTTTCATGTCTATCATTGCCGGTACAGCGTTTTATCGTTGCTCAGCCACGGTCGTGTCACAAGACGACGGATCTCTGAGGATGGCGAGCCCCGTCGCACTGCGACGGACAGAGCAAGGTAACTGCATCTTTAAATCGTTCGAACCTGATCTTGGAATGATTCTAGCACGGCATGCAGGCCTTGGGCAAGTGTTCCGCGTGATGTTGTTACTTCGCAAGGTGCTGCAGCTAGACATAGTGCAGCTGTTGCCGCTGCTACTATGCCTTGCACCTCATTTTTCTACTGCTGTAACACCGACAAATGTGGCCGTAATCTAGGTGCCTGCAACAGCAAGAGCCATTGCGATCAGTAGATGGCAGCCCACAAGCCCACAGCAGTGCAGCCCACTGCCCCACATCTTCAGCAGCAGTAGCACCGGCCTGTGGCAGTTAATTGAGCTGGTATGCTGCTGTTGCACCTCGCCAGATGTGTTGATTCTCTCTGTGGCTGTGTGTTGTGATGGAACGTTGGCCAGCTGCTTCGCTCTTAGTGCTCACTAATGTGCAGGTCATTGACTTGGCTGTTCAGTGCAGCCCACAGCTTAGCATGATCACAGCCGGCCTGTGGCAATCCAATGAGCTCGCTGGTGCGCTGCTGCTGCACCTCTCCAGATGTGTGGATGCTATTTATGCCTTCGTGTTGCACTGGATTGTTGGCCAGCTGCTTTATTCTCAGTGCTCACTAATGTGCAGGTCATTGACTTGGCTGTTCAGTGCAGCCCACAGCTTCAGCATGATCACAGCCGGCCTGTGGCAATCCAATGAGCTCGCTGGTGTGCTGCTGCTGCACCTCTCCAGATGTGTGGATGCTATTTATGCCTTCGTGTTGCACTGGATTGTTGGCCAGCTGCTTTATTCTCAGTGCTCACTAATGTGCAGGTCATTGACTTGGCTGTTCAGTGCAGCCCACAGCTTCAGCATGATCACAGCCGGCCTGTGGCAATCCAATGAGCTCGCTGGTGCGCTGCTGCTGCACCTCTCCAGATGTGTGGATGCTATTTGTGCCTTCGGGTTGTGCTGGAACGGTGGCCAGCTGCTTCGTTCTCAGTGCTCCCTAGTGTGTGGGTCATTGGCCTGCCTATTCAGTGCAGCCCATAGCTTCGGCATGAGCACAGCCAGCCTGTGGCAGTAAAGTGAGCTCGCTGGTGTGCTGCTGTTCAACTTGCATAGTGTTGTCGTGATAGAACGTCCCCCCATGGGCAACTCAGACGGCTCGTGGCCATTCAAATAGCACAGCATAGCCATGCCTATCTGTGCTTGTAGCTTATGCTTGTATCTGTAGTGCGTGTGCTTGTACTAAAGTATTGTACTTGTTGAGCCAGCCCTGGATGTGTAGGACTCGAAGACAAAGACATGGATGAGACATGGACGTGTGCACAGATGGCAAGTGATTTGATGACATTTGAAACATTGATGACTTGTCGCGTTTAGCACGGGCTCTGGGCGCAGGCATGTACATAGGATGAGGCTGCGCCTGCAGCTGTAGGCCTGGGCGCATTGGCGCCAGCCAGATCCGACCTTGTCAGAACGACGGCGGACACGTTGCGTACAGCAAGTACAACATGTAACTACAATACTCAACGTTAAATCCGGTTCATTCAGTGCCTGTATGTGATTTACGACGTTGTATACGTGCGACCGACTGGGCCTGCCTCACGACTGACACCCGCTCGGTTAATTCAATGACCCGCTGCATGTAAGTCGGGTGAGCAAATGCGCTGGAATTCGCGAGCATTAGCACAATCGTATATCAATACAATGATGTATGTTGGTTTATCAACGCATACGAATCGGCGTCGGGCGGATCGGTGGGGTTCAGGCTGATCGGTGGGATACCCAGCGACAAGCACTTACAGGCAGAGTGCGCTCGCAAGCACTTGTGCAGGCAGCAGGAGAGACTCAGACTCCCTCAGAGCGTCAATAACTGACCATGTCAGTGGATTAAAGGCGCATACCGCTGTTTTCCCCGGCCACGCACTCATCTTACCGGTGCCCTCGCCGAGCTCATCAACGCACTACTTCGACAGCAGACCCTTTATACGACCTAGCGACGATACAATGTCTATCGCAACTACATAATCTACACATAGGCGCAAGATAAACGTCAACGATGGTGCAAATACGCACTAAATAGAGGATGCACTCACTGGCGCCCCGATGGCTTTGAAGCAGGGGTCTCGCTGTTGCACCCCGGGATGCCCTAGCAGAGGTCTGAAAATATAATAGTGGAGCCTGGAGGCATTATGCAGCAGTGCGCGTGTGTCAAGTGCGTGCTTTGATGGCCGCGCGATCTGTGCATGCGTG